>CM028355.1:35139058-35645591 GCA_016618105.1 Dendrobium huoshanense
TTTCTAACAAAATTTATTAATTCTTAACCTCAATCAATCTAACTCACTTAATTATATCGGGTACCACTGGGTACCAGGCCTACGAGGCTATTAACTTAGCCCCAAGGAAGGTGAAATAACTTCACGGCCTCGGTGTGAAACAAAGGTGATATCCAATGAATAATAAACGAATCTTAAAATTAATCTTAGCCATTAATATTGAATTCAAACTTAAATCCCTTAAACCCTTCCAACCAATCAAATTTTAGACAACTTTAACTAATAATCCTAATTAGGATACATCAAAACCACACAACCTACCTCACACACTTAGATGGTTTGTTAGGATCACCGACTCTAGTTCTAGATAGGCCGGTGTTTTACTTTCTGCAGTTGTGTGCCGGATTTTCGTAGCTTTCACTGCATGCTGTTTGCTAGTGTAGAATTGTTATGTTTATTTACTTGCTTTCTGCACTCTGTGTTTGATTGTGCGGAGAGACCTACCCATAGGCTAGGAACGAAATATATATATGGTGCAACTTATGCAGGTGGCCATGCTCATACAAGGAGCTAAAAAAATTAAAGGGGGCAGTTAAAAAAAAATATATATACTCTTTGCACAGGTACCTGCCGCGCTTAAGACCCCCTTTAAATAAAAAGAGCATGGCCAAGTGTGGCTAAAAAAAATGCATTTTAAATTTTCATATTATAACTGCTTGGGAATATATACAACTGTTGATTATTAGGATAACCTTGCAGGATCGAGTATAGATTTTCTTATTTCTCTTAATGTAAATTAATTCAGTTAAGGTTGATTTATTTAAAATGGTTTGAGATTGGGATATAAATATCCAATTTGAATTCCAAAGAGGTGAAGACATCCCTAAAGGGGAGGAGTCTTCTTCCATTTGGAATTCAAATTAGGATACTTTGCAAATATCCAAGGGGAAAAGATAAACACCTCAATCAAGAGGGAGTTTCTTTCCATTTGGATATCCTGAACCGTCAAATCAAGATGTTCGTGAAAAGATGAAGGATTGGGACAATAAGAGAATCCAAATCTCAAAACCATTTGATTTAGGATTAGAAATCCGGGGTTGTAGTCAGTGGTGCCCGCCACTTAATTTATTGTAATTTTTGAGATGTAATAATTAGTGGCACTTGCCATATGGACATTCAATTTGATATATTTAATGTAGTTAATTTATTTAATTGATTGTGCATTAGAATCCTGTCTTTTCTAGTCTTTTTATATGCATGCCGTCTTTGATTTAGTCTGGAATACGAATTTAGGCTCTTAGGGGTCTGTCAAAAAATTCTTCTATTTTAATTAAATAAAAATTTAAGATAAGATAGAAACTCTAAACGGTCCTAAGAAGTAAGCTCGGACTCGCCGAGGGTTTTCAGCATACATAGTTACTTTCAACCTTGTTAGGCATCTCCCCGCCTGCGGGTTCTGGCAGACACCTGGCTTATGAGGGTTGCCGATCTGTCAAGGGGATGTTATGCAATCTCTAGGATAAAACCTATTTCTAAGCCAAGATTTTTAAATTGCTACATACTAATTCTGCATTCAATCGAGTCAATTAGCATGCATCGCATTAGTAACAAATTTAAAAGAATCTAATATTTAATTGCATCTATTTAGTCATCAAATACCCGACATAAGTTGAAGGGTCAATTAGGATTTGCTCTAGATGTCGACCCCATTTCTCTAAAATTTTCTAATTACTGTCCCTATCACTCTACAAAAAGACCGGACTCATATTTTGAAATCGTTTAGGTGGTTAGCTGGCCCAATCCAGGCCGGGGTAAGACCAGATTCGCATTGCACTAGCTAGGTCGGGTTACTTTTTAGTACCCAATTTAGACTTAGGTTCTGAGGCTAGCTCGGGCTAAGACCTCAACCTTCGGGAATTGAATCCCAACTTTCTAATAAAATTGATCACTTAAAACATTAAATCTATTTCAATCAAATTTAAGCCCAACACTTAGGATAGACCTGGGTGTTTTCTGAAGTAATTCAGAATCTCAAAAACACCTCCTACCCTTCTTCCTTTGACTCTAGAAAATAACTGTTCAACATTGAACCAATCCCACTGAAATTCTAAACCTTAACTTCTTTTGATATCTAACTTTAAAAATCTTAAATAAAATTTCTACCGCTATTTTTAATCGAGAGTTTTCGTAGGAAATTTAATTCGATTTCCTACGATGTAATTAACTACGAGGGCTTGCGCTCGTAGGAGATTTAGAAACCCAGAATTGATTTTCAAAATAACTTTTTCAAAACCTTTAATTAATTATCTTTGGGGAAATTTAAACTTTGAAATTCGAACCCATTAGGGAACGATATGTTCGTCTTTCGAGGCGATATATTGTTCATAATAGAGTGTTCAATTTCAAAATTCCAAATTAAATAATCCCAAAGATAATTAAATATTTTTCAAAGCTATATATACTTAATAAAAATATTTTTTTTTAATCAAAACAAAAATGGCGACTCCGCTGGGGAAAATCTCACTTTCCATCTTTAATAGCGGTTTGAATTTTATTGAATCGGTAGTTCAACTACCTTTCTTTCCGTTGGTCCCTCTCCCATTTCTCCCTTGGGTGAGTGTGGCCAACTCAATTAAGACATGTGTAATGAGAGGTGAGTGTAGGAAGCCTCCCTCTAAGTTTAGGCTTGAACATTTTGCCTCCAACTTGGTTGGTAGAGCGAAAGAGTTAAGCCTATCCCTCTCTAAACCTTTCTATAAATTTTAGAAACTAGCGTGCTAGGATTACTAGTGGCATGCTGAGTTTTATAACTTATAGAAAATATCCTCAATTTTTCAAAATCTAAATTCTCAATCTTTTAATAGAGTTTTAATCCTTCCAAAATCTAGACAATTACGTTGTATCGTTATATATCGAATTTTAACAATCTCAACTCGATATATATACGATCAAGTGTAGAATCATTTTGAAGATTCGTTTTAAAATTCAATTATTCCGGTAGAATTAAGCTATGACATTTCATTCTTAGTCCGCTAACTAGAATGAAAGAGTCAAGTAAATTCTAAATAAATTTCCTCTAATTAATGTGGACCTCTGTTGAATGAAAATTCAACACCTTGAGTCCCAAAAATAAGGGGAGATGCTGCCGGATTTTTAAGTTTTCAAAACTCTCTTTAAAATCACTTCAAATCAATTATCATTGTTATATGTTCTTCTACGACAATCATCGTAGTCAACATATACAACGAACCTTAAAACTCGATCCGGCACGAATTCGCCATTAAATTTCATCCTTTAAAGATTGAAAGAGTTAGGCTTTCTTAGTATTTTTCCCGACGTTTATTTGTGAACCTTTTGTTGAATGAAAATTCAACACATTGAGTTCCAAAAATAAGGGGAAATGCTGCCGGATTTTTGAATTTCCAAAATTCAATTTCTTCCAAATTCGAACATCTTATCCAAATTCATCCAAATTAAATTCAGACTATCGTTGTTATACATTTCCTACAAAATCTTTTGTAGTTGAATGTATATAACGAAAATTCTAATCTTCTTTCAGTCAAAATCAATCTCCATATTTTATCATTTTATATCGGGTTATAGCTCTTAACCCGATATCGATGATAAAATATAAATTTATTTTCAAATTCAAATTCAAGTTTCTAATTCAAATCTTCTCCTTTCCGATTCTCAGACAATCAACTTAACTGCAATGGCTGGCAAACTATTGTTTTCAATGGACCGTGATTTGCTGATTGAAGAGTTAGTCTACGAAAACTCGATTCAGTTTGGGATAGGGTTTGAGTCCCTTAGACTGGTGATGAATGGAAATACCCTAGTGGACCTTGCTGTCAAGGATGAGAAAGATGCCCCTATAGTTCAACTAGCCATAGGAGCGGGAATGATGCCCCTCCTAGTCTGTGGTCAGCGTTAGACATCGCTAATGCACCTAAAGAATTTCTTGAAGATGCAAAGAAACTGGAAGCTGCCGCTGCAGCCAAAGTAATGTTTGAGAAGGGATCTTCAAGTTCTGAAACTCTGTATGGAAGTAAGAATTCCAAGAAGAATTATCTGAGAAGGTTAAGAAAGAAGATCACCAAGACCAAGAAAGTGGCCGAGCTGAAGGCCTTGGGAAAAGTCGATCTTGAGGCTGTTGAGGAGCTGCCAATCCCTGCCTCTTCTCCACTCCTTAAAGGGAGTCGTTTTCACCCCCTCGCAGCTTCTGCAGGGGAGGAGAGAGTTACTCGGATAGCTAGCACTCCGCCTAGCCCAGTAGACTATTCTGTTAAAAGAACCCCGAAGGAGAAGCAAGTTTTGAAAGCTAGAATGCTTAGAAATATCATTCATACTTGCGCTGCTCAAGTAGGGCAAACTAAGGAGCAGTATGTGAAACACTTGAAGGGAGTGATTTCACATAAACTTGAAAAGGAAGTTCTGAAGGAAGAGAAATCTGAAGCCAGGAATTTGACTCCTCAACCAGTGAGGAAGAACAAAAAATTTGTTAAACAACCTGTATCTTCAGTTTTGGTAGATGGATACCATTGGGTGCCTCGCCTCCCGTCTGCAAAGACGGAGGAGATAGTATTAACCGGGTCTGGCCAGAGTCGCTCTTTTAGTGGCAGACCACCGACCCCACCTTCAAAACTGTTAAAGCTGGCCCCAGTGATAGTGAAATCTAAAGAAGTATTTAAAGAGCTTAAACCAGTTGATGTTAAGGGCAAGAGGCCCATGTCGCCAGAAGAATCATGTGCCAGAAGGAAGTTCAGTAGATCCATTGGGATTCAGTTCAGGGAACCTCAAGTTCATATACCAGTTAAACTCCCTAGACTCCCAGTTCAGGGAAGTGAGGACTCTATTCGTGTTGATGTTGGAGCCCCAGCTGTTCAAGCCCCTCCATCACCAATTAAGATGGATGTCCCTCACCCTACTGAGGATGTCACCCTTGCGACTACCGACCTCGGACAGTCGGAGGGGAGGAGACGACCCAAGATCCTGATCAAGAGATGTTAGATCAGCTGGTTAGTGAAAGATCACTGAAGATGATGTCAAGATTAGCAATATTTTTGATAAGTTGGATGTTAAAGAATATGATCAAGTGATGAGTTATGATGGATTTTACCCATCTACACTGAAGCGATAGATGGTAGACCAGTCGAGGAAGTGGTACAAGAAATCAGGGATATCCTTAGAAAAAGGCCGTTGATGAGTTCAACCCTGATGAAGATGATTTGCTAGTTGACGAGGAACCAGTAGCGGATGTCCACATGGTTGAAACTCGTGCTTCAGCTAAAGACGCCGAGCCTTCTAAGCACCATTCTGGAAAGGAGGAAGAGTCAGCAGCAGTCGACTCAGATTCAGACAGTTCTGTCAGATTGAAAGAGAAGGATGAATATATTAAAAATCTTGAAAGAAAAGTGGAGGAGATGATGATTAGAGTTGAACAGATGCAGAGTCAGCTTTTGCAATCACAGGAGTTCAAACCCGAGCAGTTGCAGCCCACAGTGCATACAATGGGCGAGCACAGCAGGAAAGCTGATTCAAATCCCAAACTCCCAGAAGTTACTTCTTCGGTGCCTCTACCAGAAAAGATATTCGTCAGATGATTGAAACTCAGGTAAGGGAGGCCTTAGCCCATTCACAAGGAACTGTATCTATTCCAAAGGGTAGACCCTATCCCGAGGAATATGATTTGGTTCCTTATCCTAAGGGTTTTGTGCCACCTTCTTTTAAATTTTTAGCGGTTTAGAAAACCCAAGACAACATCTGGCCCATTTCCGAGCAAGCTGTTGCAATGCAGGAGGGTCGGATGCTCTACTCTTTCGTCAGTTTGTGAGTAGTTTGTCCGGTATTGCTTTTGAGTGGTACGCAGATCTACCAAATGGTTCTGTAAAAACTTTCACAGAGCTCGAGGGTCTCTTTTTAAAGAGATTCTCAGGAGCTCAACAACGTGTAACCGTTGGTGATCTCGTCATCGAAAAGCAAAAAACGGGCGAGTCTTTAGTCGACTACATCTTGAGGTGGGCGAAACCTCTCGATGAAATGTGAACCCCAACTGCAAGAGCAACATGCAGTGGAAATTCTTCTAAAGAATATCCACGGCCTATTGCTTTTATGTTAAAGGGGTTACAATTAAAACCTTCGAAAAGCTTCTTAACAAAGCTAGTAATCTACAAGAAGAGGCTCCCAAAATGTCATTCTTGAAGGATTCTACTGAAGATAAGAAGGTTAGTAAACCATTGAAGTCCTTTGAAAAGAGAACAGCAATGGTTTCAGCAGTCGACAAGGGGAAGAAACCGATTAATATTCAATCAAGTAATCCTACTGTTCAGCAGACTCAGAAACCTCAACCGTTTCAGGTAACTTCTCAACCTACTAGAGCATATCACCGGCCCACTTTTGAAGAGAGATTGGCTCGTCCGTATCCATTCAAAAGGGAGTCGGTGAGAAAAATTTTCAAGAGCCTTTTAAAGAAGCCAGATTTTCGATTGCCGGAGGCCAAGAAGCCGGAAGAGGCAAATAAAAAGGATGATCCGACCTTTGCCCCTACCATCGCATGTTAGGCCACACAATTGAAGACTGCATACCTTTTAAGGACTGGCTCGATTGGAATTTCCGTCAAGGTAATATCATAATTCCAAAGGAGTACTTAGTCAATCCGGATCAAGGATCTGTCAAAGTTATCTCAGGTATTAATTCTAATCTTTCTTCGTCCATTGAAGATGGTTGGGATATAGCACTATCCCGGGCATTTAAAAAGTCGATTAACCAATCTTTTCATCTTTCTCAACAGTTACCGACGAGAGCCCGTGGCCCGATCTGGGAGGTTGAGCTGGAGGCATCGCAGGAGGATGTTGGGACGATTTCCTCTCCAGTAGTTGTAGGAACTACTGTATTAAATAAAAATGAAAAGAGTGAACCTTTTGTAGAGAGGAAATTTGTGGATGAGAGATTTGTACAAGTGGTGGATGGTGGCTCAAAACCACTAGCCCCATTAAAGTTATCTGACTTTTACTTTGCCCCATCAAAGGCAAAGGGTCAAAAATTGAATAAAAAGAAATATCCTTCTGCAAATATTTTGATGATTAGTGTTGAGAATGAAGTTTTAATGACTCTTCCATTGAAAATAATCCGGAGCCAGCTGAGGACAATCAAGAAGTTCAAAAACCCAGCTCTCCAGATTTGACCCTTCAAGGGGAAGATGAATCTAATATCGTATCAGATGGTGATACCCCTGAAATTAATTTTCAAGGGAGTCCCGTCGTGATAGATTTTTCAGATTCAGATTCCCATTCAGAAAATGACAATCAACCGCCTAAGGAGAGCGTAGACCTCCCCGTAGACTGTCCTTCCGATGAAATCGTGCAAGTACAATTACGGGATGGCAAGGTTTTACCCCCTAGGCTTCCCCACAGGAAAAGGGAAAACAAGTTGTTTCCACTGATCCAATTCAAGTCTCTACTCAACAATTAAACTCTCCTCCAAATCCACCGGGTCCTGATGTTAATGTTCCAAGTGTTGATTACAACGTCTTAGCTCACCTTAGAAAGTTGCCTGCTAAGTTGAGCATCTACGATGCCCTCATCCTTTCAAAAGAGATGAGGGAGACTTTAATTAAAGCACTTCTCGACCCCGAGATTTGCTTAGCTCAACTCGCTTCAACTTCTGAGGAGAAGCTTTGTACTTCAAAGAAATCCCAGGAGTTACCTTCTCCGATGAAGATCTACTCCTTGGAACTGCCGATCATAATCGCCCACTTTACATCACTGTAAATGTGGATAAGTTCAAGTTATCAAGAGTTCTTGTTGATCCGGGTGCATCGGTCAACGTGATGAACATAAAGACTCTCGCATACCTCAGAATTGATACTAGCAAGCTCTCAACCGATAAGTTAGTGCTTCGCGGTTCAATGAAAAAGGTGAGAAGGCTTTAGGTTCGATCACACTTCTTCTAGAGATAGGAGAGTTGAAAACTGAAGCGAAATTTCATATAATTGATTCGGCTACGTCCTTTAATGCGCTCCTAGGTAGGCCTTGGATCCATGAGTATAGAATGGTTCCTTCCACCCTACATCAATGCATCAAGTACCAACGAGATGGCATTGAGTTTGAAATCAAGGGTGATCTGCAACCATTCTCTATTCATGAGATCGGGATCTACGAGGATGCTGCATATTATGTTCCCAAAGGTCTTACTACAAAATCTAAGGTAGAGATCAATGTTAAGGAAGAAAAGAAAGAAAATTATAGTTCAAAAGCAATTCAAGAGCTGAGAAAAGAAAAAATCAAGAGCACAAAAGAACAAAATTCAAGTAGTGAAGACGACGTCGAGCGCGTAGTCTTTAGGCCTCCAAACAATTTGCCTCAAAGAGGTGGGAGGATGGCCCAAAGAGCACGTGGTCGAGGCCGTGTTTCAACTGAAAGAAGGAATACCCCGATGTATATCGAACTTGAATCAAGTTCAGATGAAGAATCAAAAAAGAGGGTAACAGAATTGCTTTTGACTGTAAGAAATCTAATCTTCCTCCAAAGTTTGATCTCACTTTAGATTCGGATAGTGATCAAGAGGGTAACAATCCTAAACTTCAAAGTGTGATGAGCCTGAATTGAGTATGTATGAAAAGCTTAATAGGGGTAGTTAAATCCTTAGCCTTAACCCCACTGTCTGCTGACAGAGTCTCAGGGTTAGTAACTAAGGATTCCCCTAACTTAGATGGAGAAGTAAGGAAAGTCCAGAGGTTCTTCCCTGGCACTTCCTCTTCAAGGAATGAGGGTGATGTAATCCTTGAAGAGGCGGATTTCAATGAATTAATAGAATTACCTTTCGGCTACTTTCCTCTTGGTGTTAAAGCTCTTATCTCTAAAGGTTTTGCTCCGAGTCAATGGACTAAGGGTCAAGCTAGATACCACCAAAAATTTGGAATTCCAAATTCAATAAAAACTGGACGAGTGGTATCGGCTTTGGTTCCGTTAGTTCATTTGACGATGATGAA
This sequence comes from Dendrobium huoshanense, assembly GCA_016618105.1. Taxonomy (NCBI): domain Eukaryota; kingdom Viridiplantae; phylum Streptophyta; class Magnoliopsida; order Asparagales; family Orchidaceae; genus Dendrobium; species Dendrobium huoshanense. The sequence goes on from CM028355.1 coordinate 35,148,027, forward strand.
TATTGCTTGATGATAACCATCCACCTCGAATCTGAAAGTGTCCCTACTGAAGTCGTCGATTCGCTCGACAGACTTTGTTTGGAGACCTTAGATGATTCAGATGAAGTTCAAATTCGGGATGCACCCCCTGAATTTGAAGAAGAAATTAAATCGACAGTTGATGAACTGAAAGAAATTAACCTTGGAACAGAGGATGACCCTCGCCCCACATTCATAAGTTCTTTGTTGAGTGAGGACGAGTCTAAGGATCTAATTCAACTTCTATTCGAGTTTAAGGACTGTTTCGCTTGGACATACGACGAAATGCCGGGCTTGTCCGCCGATATAGCAGTTCATAAACTTGGAATCCGGTATGATGCCATTCCCGTCAAACAAGCTCCACGACGCATGCGTCTGGAGATTGAACAACAAGTCATTTCTGAAGTTAAGAAATTGTCCGATGCCGGATTTTATCCGGGAGGAGCAATATCCTTCTTGGGTAGCCAGTGTTGTGCCTGTTCGAAAGAAAAATGGTCAAATCCGGGTCTGTGTTGACTATAGAGACTTGAATAAGGCATGTCCTAAGGATGAATTTCCTTTGCCAATTCCAGAATTAATGGTGGACATCGCCTCCTCGCATGTTGTTTTCTCCTTTATGGATGGCTCGTCTGGTTATAATCAAATCAAGATGGCTCCAGAAGATGAGAGAAACACTGCATTCAGAAGTCCTATAGGGATCTTTTGTTATAAAGTGATGCCATTTGGCCTTAAAAATGCCGGTGCAACCTACCAGCGGGCTATGACTCGAATCTTTGACGACTTAATCCACAATCAAGTCGAATGTTACATCGACGATTTAGTTGTCAAGAGTAAAGTTAAAGAGGCTCATCTTTATGACTTAAGAATCGTCTTCGAGCGGTTGCGTCGCTATGATCTTAAGATGAATCCTTTGAAATGCGCCTTCGGTGTCGCGTCAGGGAAATTTCTAGGTTTCGTAGTGAGGCACCGTGGAATTGAAATTGATCCTGCTAAAATCGAAGCTATCTTAAATATGCCGCCTCCTAGGAGTCTTACTCAATTAAGATCTCTTCAAGGTAGACTGGCGTATATAAGAAGATTCATCTCTAATCTTTCCGGAAGATGTCAACCATTCTCGGTCCTCGCTAAAAAGGACGCCAAATTCATTTGGGACGAGAAATGTCAATCTGCTTTTGAAAATATCAAACAATACCTGACAAATCCTCCAGTCTTGGCAGCCCCTGTTCCGGGGAGACCTTTAATACTCTACACTGCGGCCCTTGACGAGTCTCTCGGGGCCCTCCTTGCTCAAGTTAATGACGAAGGGAAGAGAGAATGCTCTCTATTACCTAAGTCGAAGACTTTTACCAACGGAAATTCGATATCCAGCGATTGAGAAACATTGTCTTGCCTTAGTTTTTGCAGCCCAAAAAACTAAGACATTATATGCTTTCCCATCAAATTAATTTAATTTCTAGTTTTAATCCCTTGCAATATCTTATGACCAGGCCTACGTTGTCAGGACGTTTGGCTCGTTGGTCTATGATATTGCTCCAATTTGAAATCACTTTCATTCCCCTGCGTGCTGTGAAAGGGCAGGCCGTCGCCGACTTCCTTGCGGCACACCCGTTGCCGGCGGAATCTCCTCTAAACGATGATTTACCTGATGAGCAAATCATGAGTTTCGAGGAAGCCACCACTCAAACCTGGGAAATGTATTTTGATGGTGCTGCGTCCTCTCAACGGGGCAAAACACCTGAATCTACTATTCCCGGGAAAGCCGGAGTTGGCCTGGTATTCATAACACCAGATAAGGGAATGATGTACTTTTCCTACCATTTATCAGAACCTTGTACGAATAACGAAGCTGAGTACGAAGCTCTGATAACTGGTTTGGAACTTACAATTTTGATGGAGATTAAAGAGATTAAAATTTTTGGTGATTCCCAACTGGTGATTAACCAGATTACAGGAACCTATAAAGTTTTGAATCCTAAACTCCTGAAGTACCATCAGTACACTTGTCATTTGCTCGAGCAAATTCCGATTGTAACTATGTATAGGATTCCTCGTGGAAGCAATTCTTCGGCGGATGCCCTTGCAAAACTTGCAAAGGAATTTGCCTGTCCAGAAGAAGACTCCATCCCTATAGAGGTGCAGGGTCGTCAAGTCTTGTCTCCTATAGATTTGGAGCACATCAACGAGCAAATTTTCCAAATCCTTTCTACCTCTTCAGCAGTTAATGAAGAAACAGATTGGAGACAACCGATAATTGAATACCTTCAAGAAGGCAAGCTCCCTCACGAGAGATCACTTGCCCATCAAATTAAGAAACGTGCCCTATCCTACGCACTAGTCAATAATACGTTGTACCGACGATCGTTCGGTCAGATGTGGCTCCGTTGTTTAGACAAATGTGAGGCCCTGAAGATCGTTAACGAAGTCCATGCTGGACTGTGCGGTGCTCATCAATCGGGTCCAAAGATGAAAATGAAGATCAAAAGACTTGGATACTACTGGCCTACGATGATTGACGATTGCATGAAAATTGCAAAGTGTTGTCATCAATGCCAAGTACATGGTGTGGTTTTACATCAGCCGCCTAACGTGTTGCATCCCACGATAGCCTCGTGGCCCTTCGAAAGTTGGGGCACGGATATCATTGGGCCAATTGACCCTCCTTCCTCGAAGGGTCACCGCTTCATTTTAGCAGCGACTGACTACTTTTCAAAATGGGCTGAAGCAATCCCATTGAGAAATGTAACATCATATCATGTAATGAAATTCTTTCGTGACCATATCGTTTATAGATTCGGCGTTCCGCGCAGAATCATATCCGATAATGGGTCCGCTTTCAAGTCTACAAAGATCAACAATTTTGCAAATCGCCATGGTATCGATTGGAGATACTCAACAATCTATTATCCACGGGCTAATGGATTGGCTGAGGCCTTCAATAAAACTTTGGTTCAAATCATCAAAAAGACCCTCGATGAAAATAAACGTCAGTGGGATGAGAGGTTGGTGGAAGCTTTGTGGGCCTACAGGACCACTTATCGAACCCCGACCCAATCCACACCGTTTGCACTAGTGTATGGATCTGAGGCTGTACTCCCTCTGGAAGTTCAAATCCCTTCACTCAGAATTGCAATTCAGAACCAGATTACAACTCAACAAAATGCACAACTCCGTCTAGAAGAACTTGAAAGCCTTGAAGGATGTCGTCTTCAAGCTCAGCAAAATTTAGAGTTGTATAAAGCCCGAATGATTCAAGCTCACGATAAGTTAGTGCGACCTAGAACCTTCCAAGTAGGCGACTTGGTCTTGGTTCTTCGGAGGCCTATCTTAGCGCACCGAAAACTCGGTGGAAAGTTTGAACCAACTTGGGAAGGACCTTTCGTAGTGGAAACAACCTACGAAGGAGGCTCGTATCAGCTAGTGGATTGTAAGGGAAATCACCCGATGCTTCCTGTAAACGGGCGTTTCCTTAAGAGATACTATGCTTGATGTAGCTCGAATTTTCAATTAATAAAAATTTTCAAGTTTTAAGTCAAATTGTTTCAATTGTTGCAAATCATTTTAATTTCAATATCTCGTATCTCTTTTCTTAAGTCTAGATGTGAGTTTTCAATTCTTCCTACCTCGAATTTAATCTCCGTTAGTGGTGGAGCATGCCCTCTGTGGCACCACCCTAACATTTGAGTTAAAAACGATTAGTGGTGGAGCGTGCCCTTCGTGGCGCCATCCTAATTCGTATCCGTTAGTGGTGGAGCATGCCCTCTGTGGCACCACCCTAACATTTGAGTTAAAAACGATTAGTGATGGAGCGTGCCCTTCGTGGCGCCATCCTAATTCGTACCCGTTAGTGGTGGAGTATGCCCTCTGTGGCACCACCCTAACATTTGAGTTAAAAACGATTAGTGGTGGAGCGTGCCCTTCGTGGCGCCATCCTAATTCGTACCCGTTAGTGGTGGAGTATGCCCTCTGTGGCACCACCCTAACATTTGAGTTAAAAACGATTAGTGGTGGAGCGTGCCCTTCGTGGCGCCATCCTAATTCGTACCCGTTAGTGGTGGAGTATGCCCTCTGTGGCACCACCCTAACATTTGAGTTAAAAACGATTAGTGGTGGAGCGTGCCCTTCGTGGCGCCATCCTAATTCGTACCCGTTAGTGGTGGAGTATGCCCTCTGTGGCACCACCCTAACATTTGAGTTAAAAATGATTAGTGATGGAGCGTGCCCTTCGTGGCGCCATCCTAATTCGTACCCGTTAGTGGTGGAGTATGCCCTCTGTGGCACCACCCTAACATTTGAGTTAAAAATGATTAGTGATGGAGCGTGCCCTTCGTGGCGCCATCCTAATTCGTATCCGTTAGTGGTGGAGCATGCCCTCTGTGGCACCACCCTAACATTTGAGTTAAAAAACGATTAGTGATGGAGCGTGCCCTTCGTGGCGCCATCCTAATTCGTATCCGCTAGTGTTGGAGCATGCCCTCCGTGGCACCACCCTAGCATTTGAGTTAAGCAATTAGTGGTAGAGCATGCCCTCAATGGCACTACCCTAATAAATTTAAATCTTGATTCCCTATGGATGAATTTTTCATTCCCTTAGGATTAAAATTCCACACTTGATATTTAATCTCGGTCAACGCCAATATGTGCAATAGAACTTCGTTCTCTTACACATATTGGGGGTCTATTTGTTGACCTCATTTTTGTATGAGGTCACTCAGACTACTCTTGATCCTTAATTTAGTTTTCAAATCAATTCAAAAACTCTATGATCTTTCTAGAATCTCGACCTTAGGACTTATTCTAAGTCCTAGGATCCTTCTAGACTTCAAACCATAGGATCTGCCTAGATCTTAGGTCAATCAGATCAAAATCCAAGGTCCAAAGGTATTGTCCTAAAGGCCTTTTCCGTTGAATTTTCAAACACTTTGAAACCCAGTTAAATGACCTCCGATTCAGAGTCTGTCAGTTTCATACTGATAGGACATGTCTCTGGAGGCAACCCTCCAAATTTGAGCCCATTCCGAGGTCTCTAACCTCAAAAAACTTAATTGAAATCCACAGGCTGTAAAACCTTCAAATATTTACAGCCTATGCCACTGGACCTATCACTTTGAAGATTCTGACCTTAGAGCATTCACCAAAGCCTCTAGTCACTTCCAGACCTTTAATCTTGATATGTTGAACATTAAACTGCATTTTTCTAGACCTAGTTTGACCTTACTTGACCATGGGTCAAAATGACCAAAATACCCCTATGGGGCTCAAATGTTGATTTTCAACCAAATGAACTCCGATTTGAATGCAATCACCTCCAACAAGTTTCAAATGTTATTTCAAATCTTTTGAACCTATTCCCAACCCCTGGGTCAATCTGGTTGACCAAGTCAACAGGTTTGACCCAAGAGGCCCTTTAAGGGTCCAAACATGTGTTTTGACCCAAATTGACCTCTCTAGGCCATCCAACCATTTCCATTAGTCTCGAAATGCCATTTGAAACCTGTTCGACCCAACCCAGACCTTGGGTCAACCTGGTTGACCAAGTCAACCTAGGTTGACCAAATGGCCCTTTAAGGGTCAAAACAGGCATTTTGACCAAATTGACCCCTCCAGACCTTGGGACCACCTCCAATGGTCTCCAAATGTCATTTCAAATCTGTTGATCCCATTTCCAGGCCTTGGGTCAACCTGGTTGACCAAGTCAACCTAGTTGACCCAAATGGCCCTTTAAAGGTCCAAATAGGTGTTTTTGACCTAAATGACCTATTTAAGCTATGGAATCACTTCCATTGATTTTAAAAAGTCTTTTCAAACTTGTTGAGCCTGATCTCGGACCCTGAGCCTGTCGGTTGACTAAGTCAACCAATTTTGGCTTAAGGGCCCATTAAGGGCCCATTAAGCCTTTTGACTCAATTGACCCATTTAAACCATGGAATTACTTCTACCAGACTCCAAATACCTTTTCAAACCTGTCTAGACCAGACTCGCACCTTGGTTCAACTGGTTGACCCAGTCAACCTAGGTTGACCAAAATCAACCCTTAATCCCTTTCATTTTAAATAAATTCCAAACGCATTTAAATCTTGGGCAAATTTTGTCCAAGCTATTCTAATTAATCCCCCAAGTGGCCCTAGCTGCCACATCACCTATTGTTGACCAGTTGACTGGTCAACATGGTCAACAAGACTCTTTAAGGGGTTTAAATCCCCATTTGGCTTGATCCAAGCTAGCCCAATCCCTACCAAACCACTCTAGACCCTCTTTGAGACCCTCCATGCCACCTCAGCTGTCCACTTGGCTGTTGACTGGTCAAACCAGTCAACAAATGGTCAAATGAGCCTTTTAGAGCCTTAATTAATTCATTAAAATTAATCTCTCCTAATTTAAACCAATCCAGCAGATTAGTTAAGGTCTAGAAGCTTCCTAAGACTATTCTTAGCCATTGGATTTAAATCCAAAGGCCCATATTGCCACACATGTCCAAATAAAAGACAAAACTCGCTTTCCACCTAGGATGTCCTTGGGTCGTCCTTGCTCTCTGCTCCCACCAACTCCCATGCCACGTGGAAGTCATCCAAGGCTAATACAGTCGATCCTAGCCGTTCATTCTACCTGGAATCATTTTGAATAGGAAAAACCCTAAAAAAGACTCTCATTCATGCCCTAGCACCCTCTCACCTACCTAGAGCTCCTCCAGCAAAACTCTTTGTTTGTTTGAGCTCTATTGAACCTCCTCAACATCTTCCCACTCAAATCCCGCCGGTCAAAGCCGCCTCCGGCGATCTTCCGACGAGGTCAACACTCAATCCGTCCAAGGCTCGTTCAAGGCGATTCGTGGCGTTTCGGAGCTTGGATTCAACTGGAAACTTATTCGGGGACAATCTACAAGCTCAACCATCCATTAAACGGGTCAAACCGTCCATTAAATCAAGGTGAAACTCTAAACCTAGTTTAGGACACATAGATTTAATTAACTTTTTATTTAATGCATATTTAATAATTTTAAAAACTCCCCACGATTTCTGTTCACATTTTTAATCTTGATTTAAAATTTCATTAAGTTTGGTTAACCGGATCGAACAAACGAGCCAAAAAACGAATCCTTGGGTGTTTTAAGGTTCTCGTCCAGGTCTGTGAAACCTCAGCCGTTGATCATCTGATCAACGGATGAGGTTTCATTCATCTGCGTTCGGTCCGACGCGCTTCAGCTGCTCGATGCCGAGATATCTGTCCGACGGCATCTGAGCCGTTGATCCAGACCGCGCGATCAAATGTCCGTCGTCCGATCTCTAACTGGGAGATCAGATCGCGGGCTTTGATCTGGACCGTCCAACTAGAGATAGCGGGGATCCAACGGCTCATAGCCGATGCTGACGTGGTTAAGTGGATTGCGCGTGGGGCCCTCCCGCCGTCATCCAATGATTGGCCAGCCGCCGTCCGCTGTTTGACTGGCCAATCCCGCTATGCCACGTAGCTACCCGCGCCGCCATTACCTGTTAAGTAATTTTAATTAGTATTTTAATTATTTTAATTACCAGAAAATTTCAAAAATTAATATAAAATTAAATATAAGTCCAAATTTTTAGTACAACCTATCAAACTTCTCAGAAAATTAAGATCTTTAATTTAAAATTAAATTTGATTTTAAATATTATATATATTTTGAATTATTTGATTTATTAAATATTTCTTATTAATAAAGTTTTTTTTTTATTATTATTAAAAAATTTTAGAATATTAAAAATTTATTTTTAAGATTATTTTCTTAAAAAAAATTCAGAGAACACAATAAAAACTTTTAACCTAATTTAAAATTAATTTCATATGTATTATATGTGTTATATGTTTTCAATTAATGTTTGAATATTTAATTAATGTCTAATTCAATTTTTTTTTTTAAATTCAAAGAATCCTTATTTTAAATCATTTTATATTATCAAAATATTTTAAAATATGTTTCAAAATTTTTTTTTTTATCTAATAAAAAAAAAAACTATTTTAAAATACTTTAAATTTTCTAGAATTTCTAAAACTAATCTATTTTATAGATATTAAAATTAGTTTTAAAAACTATATATGTTAAATTTTGAGAGCATTTGAGAGATCCTTTTGAAATCTTAAACATAGATTAGGCTTGATTGAATAGAAATTTATGGGGGATGATTAGTGAAGTGATTACATTCTAATCATTCACTAATCAAAATTTTATTACCTTAATTAATATCAAACTTTGCATGCTTAGGATGCACACACCACCTAGTCTAGGTTCTCCTAGATTTAAGGACTTGAGTGTGATGCTTATGTGTTTCATTCATGCTTGTTCAAGGTTTAGAAAGGATTTGATTTGAACCTAATTAACTTAGTGACATTGTTAAGGACAACAATTAAGGACCTTTATTAGAAAATTTAGAATATTTCTAATAATTAGGATTCACTCCTATTTGAGTTGAAACTTCAAGCACTTGAAACTTAGTGACATGTACAACCACTAGGAAAGGTTTGACTGATTTTTGAAATCATTAAGGTCCTTAATTAATTTTCTAAGTCTTAAACCCTTAATTAGCCCTTAAAACTTCAAGAAAATGTAATAAATCCATTTTAAACCCAAAAATTATGTTTAACCCCTCTAACTGACCATAATTAAACCCTTAACCAATGAAAATTAAAATCCCTTTAATTTGACAGCAAATTAAACCTTAATTTAATTTAAGTGAAATTGAATATTTAATTAATATAATTAATTAAAAAATATTAAAAATTCCAAAAACATCCTAAACACTTGGAAATCTCTCCTTAGGTCATTCCTGACCTTTGAAGCTGATTTCAAGGAGTTAGGAGCTCATTTGGAGCAAAATCACAAAGGGTTCTTTAATTAAGCAATTTTAAAATTCATTAAGTAGTCAAAACTTTGAACCTTCATAACTAATTCTAAAAAAATCCAAATTGAGCAAACTCACTTGCATTCAATTCCTAATAAGCTCTAGTATTTATCAAAAATATCAAATTCCAGAAATCTGTAATATTTCAAAAAGTCAACAAATCGGTCAACTCTAGTTCAAATCTAGTTCAAAACTTCAAACCTTTGTAATAAAATGTAGAAAAATCCGATTTCAACGTACTTACCTTCTAACTGATCGTAGTAAGGTCTAGTATTTTAATAAAATACAAACTTTCCAGAATTTGAGCTTAATCAAAAAGTCAATTTTCAACCCCTTAATTAAATGATTAAAATATTCAAAAAAATTCATAAAATTCCAAATTACTCTAAAACTCCAGAATATCTTAACTTAATGTTTAAAACATTCAACAAACATTTTAAAACACAACAACCATCCTAAAGATGAAGTTTATTGGCTGGACTACTCCGGGCTGCGGGGCTAAGTGTCCTAAGGAGGCTGGTTCCTCGAGCCTGGTGGCACAACGCCACGAATGGATTCCAAGGGGTGTTAAACCTTAAAAATGGATTAATTATTAATAATCTAATCTTTTAAAACTTCTAATTTAACTACATTAATTTGGTTTATCGGCTGGACTACTCCGGGCTGCGGGGCTACGTGTCCTAAGGAGGCTGGTTCCTCGAGCCTGGTGGCACAACGCCACGAATCGATTAATGGCAAATTTAAATAAGTCAATCTTAAAAATCAGCAATCAAACATTTCTAACAAAATTTATTAATTCTTAAACCTCAATCAATCTAACTCACTTAATTATATCGGGTACCACTGGGTAACCCAGGCCTACGAGGCTATTAACTTAGCCCCAAGGAAGGTGAAATAAACTTCACGGCCTCGGTGTGAAACAAAGGTGATATCCAATGAATAATTAAACGAATCTTAAAATTAATCTTAAGCCATTAATATTTGAATTCAAACTTAAATCCCTTAAACCTTCCAACCAATCAAATTTTAGACAACTTTAACTAATAATCCTAATTAGGATACATCAAAACCACACAACCTACCTCACACACTTTAGATGGTTTGTTAGGATCACCGACTCTAGTTCTAGGATAGGCCGGTGTTTTACTTTCTGCAGTTGTGTGCCGGATTTTCGTAGCTTTCACTGCATGCTGTTTGCTAGTGTAGAATTGTTATGTTTATTTACTTGCTTTCTGCACTCTGTGTTTGATTGTGCGTTAGACCTACCCATAGGCTAGGAACGAAATATATATATTTGTGCAATCTTATGCAGGTGGCCATGCTCATACAAGGAGCTAAAAAATTAAAGGGGGCAGTTAATAAAAAATATATATACTCTTTGCACAGGTACCTGCCGCGCTTAAGACCCCCTTTAAATAAAAAGAGCATGGCCAAGTGTGGCTAAAAAAAATGCATTTTAAATTTTCATATTATAACTGCTTGGGAATATATACAACTGTTGATTATTAGGATAACCTTGCAGGATCGAGTCTAGATTTTCTTATTTCTCTTAATGTAAATTTAATTCAGTTAAGGTTGTATTTATTTAAAATGGTTTGAGATTGGGATATAAATATCCAATTTGAATTCCAAAGAGGTGAAGACATCCCTAAAGGGGAGAGTCTTCTTCCATTTGGAATTCAAATTAGGATACTTTGCAAATATCCAAAGGGGAAAGATAACACCTCAATCAAGAGGGAGTTCTTTCCATTTGGATATCCTGAACCGTCAAATCAAGATGTTCGTGAAAAGATGAAGGATTGGACAATAAGAAGAATCCCAAATCTCAAAACCATTTGATTTAGGATTAGAAATCCGGGTTGTAGTCAGTGGTGCCCGGCCACTTTAATTTATTGTAATTTTTGAGATGTAATAATTAGTGGCACTTGCCATATGGACATTCAATTTGATATATTTAATGTAGTTAATTTATTTAATTGATTGTGCATTAGAATTCCTGTCTTTTCTAGTCTTTTTATATGCATGCCGTCTTTGATTTAGTCTGGAATACGAATTTAGGCTCTTAGGGGTCTGTCAAAAAATTCTTCTATTTTAATTAAATAAAATTTTAAGATAAGATAGAAACTCTAAACGGTCCTAAGAAGTAAGCTCGGACTCGCCGAGGGTTTTTCATGCATACATATTGTACTTTCTCAACCTTGTTAGGCATCTCCCCGCCTGCGGGTTCTGGCAGACCACCTGGCCTATGAGGGTGCCGATCTGTCAAGGGGATGTTATGCAATCTCTAGGATAAAACCTATTTTCTAAGCCAAAGATTTTTAAATTGCTACATACTAATTCTGCATTCAATCGAGTCAATTAGCATGCATCGCATTAGTAACAAATTTAAAAGAATCTAATATTTAATTGCATCTATTTAGTCATCAAATACCCGACATAAGTTGAAGGGGTCAATTAAGGATTTGCTCTAGATGTCGACCCCATTTCTCTAAAATTTTCTAATTAATGTCCCTATCACTCTACAAAAAGACCGGACTCATATTTTGAAATCGTTTAGGTGGTTTAGCTGGCTCCCCAATCCAGGCCGGGGTAAGACCAGATTCGCATTGCACTAGCTAGGTTCGGGTTACTTTTTAGTACCCAATTTAGACTTAGGTTCTGAGGCTAGCTCGGGCTATAAGACCTCAACCTTCGGGAATTGAATCCCAACTTTCTAATAAAATTGATCACTTAAACATTAAATCTATTTCAATCAAATTTAAGCCCAACACTTAGGATAGACCGGGGTGTTTCTGAAGTAATTCAGAATCTCAAAACACCTCCTACCCTTCTTCCTTTGACTCTAGAAATAACTGTTCAACATTGAACCAATCCCACTTGAAATTCTAAACCTTAACTTCTTTTGATATCTAACTTTAAAAATCTTAAATAAAATTTCTACCGCTATTTTAATCGAGAGTTTTCGTAGGAAATTTAATTCGATTTCCTACGATGTAATTAACTACGAGGGCTTGCGCTCGTAGGAGATTTAGAAACCCAGAATTGATTTTCAAAATTAACTTTTTCAAAACCTTTAATTAATTATCTTTGGGGAAATTTAAAACTTTGAAATTCGAACCCATTAGGGAACGATATGTTCGTCTTTCGAGGCGATATATTGTTCATAATAGAGTGTTCAATTTCAAAATTCCAAAATTAAATAATCCCAAAGATAATTAAATATTTTTCAAAGCTATATATACTTAAATAAAAATATTTTTTTTTAATCAAAACACGTGGTTGAGAACCCACCAACTAATGTTCGATTCCCCTCTTCAGCGGGGCGCTCCTTAACTGGGAAGAAAATAAGTGCGTGGTCCGGAACCTATGAGGTTGATTGCTGCTAGGCCCGACGAAGAATTAGTTACTCCGTCAAGCGCCTCCTTTACGGGAGTGGCAGTGGGTAGATACCATCATTCAAAAATAAAAAAATCCAACTTACTTAGCTTTATCAATTTCCAACTTAGCTATTTCTAGAAATAAAATTACAATGCTTATTTGAAATGAAATGAGATCAAAACCAACAGGATGTTATCTATTTATGTGCTTGTCCAGCATCTATAAATTTTTTTGCCTCCACCGTCTACTCTGCTCTTGCCAACATAAATCAGATTGAAAAATGATTAATGCATCTTAAAAAACTGATGAAATCTATCGCCCACACCATCCATCACACTGCTCATCGACGAGGAAACATCTCAGAATGAAGATCCATCAATTTACAGTGATTCACTTTTCTCTATCAGCCGGAAGCGGGTAGTTGCAGTAAAGATTGTCGCTGATGCAAAGGAACAATCTTTCATAAGCCGCCCCCATTTTTTTGGCCGTGAAGAGACGAAGAGCTCTGTTTCTGGCGGACTCTCCTTTCTTCCTAAGAACAGCTCTTCCATCACTGAAAGCTTTAAAAATGGTTTCTTTTAACGATTCCACAGTAGGCGGAAAGGTGTACCCAACCTCCGAACCCACGATGATGGAGCCGGTGATGCTCGCGAAGCGCGTTCCCATTACAGGGACGCCAGAAAGCATCGCTTCGATGAAGGTGTGGTCTAATCCTTGCGCTCTGAGAGTTGGGTTCATGAAGATATCGAGTGAGTTGTAGAATTCAGAAAGCTGCTTTTGATCCAGAGGACCGAGAAGGATCAAATTTGGCCCCAAATCTCTGTATCTACTTGCCCATGGCCCGTCCCCAGCGACCAGAACGAAGACGCTTGTCTTGAACCTTGAATCCTCCATGAATGCTCTTTTCAGACATTCGAACATTAAAGGATGGCCTTTGTCTTTCACCAGTCTCCCCGCCATTCCTATCACAAGTTGGGCGCTTTCGGGGACTCCAAACTTTCTTCTGAAACTTCTGGTACTGCTAGGCTTAGGCTTGTATATTTCTTCATCAACGCCATTGAGGATGATATGAACTCTCCCTTCTGGTATCATGTAGACTCTTTTGAGAATATCGCCAACGTGATCGCTGGTAGCTACGTGGTGGGCGTAGTTGCGGAAGAACTTGACCTCTTCGACGACTTTCCCCAGCTTATCGGAAAAAGCAGAGTGGCGGGGCTCCTTGGGTTCTCGAAGGAGGTCTTGGACGATGTCGGAGTGGAGGGTCTCGTAAGCGATTCCATGCCAGGAGACGGCGAGGTGGGTGAGATTCCGAGCACGACCATGGAAAAGGCCGACACTTTCGGTGTGGACTACGTCGAATGGCTGGCTGGAGTTCTGAATCTGGAATTCCTTCCATGCAAGAGCTTGGTTGAGGTAGCCACCGGGGCTCGGCGGAATTGGGTGGAAGGTTAGGGCCGCGTTGGAGTAGTAAGGGAGGGAAGAATTCGGGAAGGAAGAGTTGGTAGTGAAGACGTGGACATCGTGGCCGCGGCGGGCGAGGGTGAGATGGAGAGTGAGGGCGTGGCGCTCGAGGCCGCCGGCGAGGTTCTGTCGAGGCCATCGCTTGACGAAAAGAGCGATCTTGAGGTGTCGGGGAGGTGGGTTCGAGGAGAAGGAGAGGTGGTTCCATGAGGAAGGGAAAGATATGAGATTGATGGTGGAGGACTGGTTATAGGGTGGTGAATTAATGGTTGTTTGGGGACTGCAAGGGGAAGAGTAGTGAGAGTAGTAGATGAAGGAGATGGAATATAGGAAGCAGAGAAAGAAGATGAGGTAGCAGAGGAAGTGGAAGCTTTTGTAGTTTGCTGGGCTGTGGTCCTTTGCCATTGATGGCTAAGGTAACATGATGACCTGAAGGTGGGAAGAGATACACCAGATATGAATGGAAGACTTGCGATCGTTCTGCAAGATCAAGGAGAGAGTCATAAAAAAAAAAAAATTCAAATTTTACTTTTTCGAATAAAGTAATGGGTTCTTAACAAAAATTTATTTGACTTGAGAAATGTGCTCCCCATGTGGATTTGTTCTGGATTTTAGGCAGATTTAGGTAGGCCTCAAGGAGTTTCGAAGAACAAATCCAGTGCAATGCCTCCACTTGCAACTGGATTTGACCAGAAATCTCACTTACTACAGCAGTCTTCCCTTTTTTTTTTTTTTTTTTTTTTTTTTTTTTTTTTTTTTTTTTTTTTTTTTTTGTGGAGCGAATTTAATTATAGTTTTTAGAATATAATAATTACACAACTCTCCTTGGCATATTGGTTGAGAGCTTAGACTTCCAACTAAGAGGTCCAGGGTTTGAGTTTATGTGTATGCGTTGTGTGTATGAGTTTGCCTTAAATGGCGGATCATATAGAGCCTTCAATCACATTTAATCCGTATATAGAATAACATACTTTCCAACAAATCCAGCGAGGATTCTATCCTCACTGCCCAACAGTTAACTTTTTCTCATTTAATTGTAAAATCTCTCATGTAGGAATTTTTATTGCGTCCTCCCACCTGACGTAGAGATACGTCCTCCCACTCCTAAAAAATTCAGTTTTTGCTCGGTATTGCTAGCTATTATTTGGTATTAACGAAGAGTATCATCATGTGAAGACCAATACCAAGTTATACCGAGCAATACCGAGTTTTTTCAAGGAAAAACTAGGTATTTTTTGTATTGCTCGGTATAGCTCGGTATTGCTCGGTATAGCTCGGTATAACTCGGTATTGGTCTTCACATGATGATATTCTTCTTTAATACCAAATAATAGCTAGCAATACCGAACAAAAACTGAGTTTTTTAGGGGTGGGAGGACGTATCTCTACGTCAGGTGGGAGGACGCAATAAAAATTCGTTAGTTGGAGAGAGTGGGAGGAAAATGAGAGTAGGGTGTAGAGGGAGAGAGAGAGAGAAGAAGAAGACAGGAAAGGCATGCCCTCAAATAGATAACCTAGAGAGCTAAGGACAAGAAGCATAATATGAATTTTATAAGTCATAATTTGTGGGGTTAAAAATCCTTCCAAGATATATTTGAATAGGCCTCTGATTAGTTCTTCTCTATAAAATTTGCTGGGCATTATGGATTCTTCATTTTTTTGTGATTTAGATGTCATTCACAATGTACATAACTATTAGAAAAATAGCAAACAATCTTTCCAACTCCAATGGAGGTATAACATTACCATCCAAATCGTTATACATCCTATCTCCATATCGTATCATATACTTTATTTTCAATATAAATCAATCAAAATGTTCAGGAGAATTATATCTACTACGTATCAAAAGTTATAATGTGGAAAATCACTAAAATAAGATATATTGCATTTTATCAATTTCAGAGGTAAAAAAATAGTCAAAACACAAAATAACGGAAAATAGAAGTTAGATTAAGGTGATAAGAACTTTTTTTCCTAACTGAGTGATAAAAAATATTGGTCTAGACCTCGCTTTATTTCTCCTCTTTCTTCCTTCTCTCTCTTCTTTTCTTTCCCTTTTCTCTCTCTTCTCTCACCTGATGAAAAACGAAATGGGTAATGGGAGAAGGGTGGTGAGGGTTTAGTATAAATGATTTTAGATATTTTTATATTAAAAAATAAACTTTAAACTAAGCACTGCAGTGCTCTAGATCCAACACTGTAGCACTTCCTCAAATTCCATAAAATTTGTGAGCCCAATGCAACGACTCCACCTATCCCTGCTTTGCAACGCTCACTTAGCTAATCTCCTATAATTTAGGAAAATTAAATTCATGGCTACCACAACTTTGACCCAAATAGTTAGAACCTAATTGACTTAGGTGCCCTCGATTGATTCACGTTCGAACATAACTTACACTATAAGGCTTCATTTGGGACGACCTTTTTATTACTTCTTAAAGCAACTGTCTAACATAATAATAAATTTTTTATTCTAGAAAGCTGCTTTAAGAAGCAGTTAAAAAGTCGTCCCAAACAAAGTCTAAGCCTAAGATGATTTGAGTTGCCTCATGCTTATATATCCTAGTTCTATATTGATAAAAACCCTAGTGGATCCACTTATCTTAGATGACTAAACACTATGTTAATCCAAATTCTAAGAAGGCCAAATATATGAAAATATATCAAACTTATGCAGTCAACCTTTTGGTTAACATTAAGCTAAAATAACATATGTGTTATGCTCTCGAGACCATATGTTTGAGCCCTAAACCCAATAAGCAAATTTATCAAACCTCAAGGTCAAGTCAATCTAAAGACATTAAATCTATCTAACAAAATCAAACTTGGCCCTAGGCCTTAAGACCCTAAGTGAGACGAACTTAGTTCATTCTACTTTCAAAATTTTCAAACCTTTCTAGCCACTCTCAATTTTTTAAGGGTCATCAAAACATTTTGAGGTAGCTTAGACCTCATTAAAAGAACAAATGTATGTGTGTGTTTGAGCGAGAGAGAGAGAGAGAGAGAGAGAGAGAGAGAGAGAGAGAGAGAGAGAGAGAGAGAGAGAGAGAGAGAGAGAGAGAGAGAGAGAGAGAGAGAGAGAGAGAGAGAGAGAGAGAGGCATACACAACATATGCATCCCAATAACAAAAAAGTTAGCTAAACATTGAGGGATCATGGAGAAGAACTTAAAAAAAAGATGCAAAAGCCAAGTAATTATTCCAACATAACTAAATAAAAAAATGGCCTCTAAAACATGTTTTTTTTTTCTCTTTATCACTAGCTCTATTTTCCTTTCACCGGCCTCTCCCTATAATTCTGATTGGCATTGAAAAGTTTGGTAAAAGCTTTAAGAAGAAGATAAAGGTATTTTAGAAAGAAAGGAAGAAAAAGTATATTAAGAAGAAAAGTCCAACAAGCAAGTGAACCCTTAACTAAAAAGCTAATAAATAAACAAATGTATGACATAAGTTATTGCGTGTAGAACATTATAGTGAAAATCACTCTTAAATTTTATACTAAACGAATCATTAAAGTCTAATAATACCTTTCAATGGCAATCATAAAGAAGACAAGTCCAATACATAAGCTATATATGTTTAACTACATTATTAAAAAAATAAAAATATTTATAAAATAGTTCAAAAAGTGTATTACAATATGATAAAACTGAATTTAAAAATAAATATAAAATAAATCTCGAAAGTCCAATAAAAAATCTTTGAAAGAAACTTTATTATGCTTGTGAAACAAAATATATATATATATCATCAATTAGGGATATCAAAAATTTAACCTGACCCAAAACCCGACCCGAGATCGAACCAAAAAATTATGGGTTTGGGTCAACTCGTTTTCCATACCGGTCTGATTCGGGTTTGAGATTCTGACACGTCTCTAAAATTAGATCGGGTTCGGGTTGACCTGGCAACCCGAAATCTACCCGGGTTTGACCCGGATGCTGCCGATCTGTGTCAGGTGCTCCATCTAGTTGTCCATGAGGAGGTTTAGATTGGATTTAAATCAATTTGGGGCTCTAAACGGGCTAAGTGGTCAACCCTGATTGACTTGGTCATTTGGGTTGACCTAGGGTCCAAGCTCAGGCTCAACAGACTCGACTCGAGTCACTGAACCCATGGGGTCTGGGCAAAATCGAGGTCAACAGTCCCCGATCGATTCACGTTCGAACATAGCTTATACTATAAGGCTTCATTTGGGACGGCTTTTTTATTACTTCTTAAAGCAACTGTCTAACACAATAATAAATTTTTTGTGCTAAAGCAGTTAAAAAGCCGTCCCAAACAAAGTCTAAGCCTAAGATGATTTGAGTTGTCCCATGCTTATATATCCTAGTTCTATATTGATAAAAACCCTAGTGGATCCACTTATCTTAGATGACTAAACACTATGTTAATCCAAATTCTAAGAAGGCCAAATATATGAAAATATATCAAACTTATGCAGTCAACCTATTGGTTAACATTAAGCTAAAAAAGCATATGTGTTATGCTCTCGAGACCATATGTTTGAGCCCTAAAACCAATAAGCAAATTTATCAAACCTCAAGGTCAAGTCAATCTAAAGACCTTAAATCTATCTAACAAAATCAAACTTGGCCCTAGGCCTTAAGACCCTAAGTGAGATGAACTTAGTTCATTCTACTTTCAAAATTTTCAAACCTTTCTAGCCACTCTCAATTTTTTTTAAGGGTCATCAAAACATTTTGAGGTAGCTTAGACCTCGTTAAAAGAACAAATGTATGTGTGTGTTTGAGAGAGAGAGAGAGAGAGAGAGAGAGAGAGAGAGAGAGAGAGAGAGAGAGAGAGAGAGAGAGAGAGGCATACACAACATATGCATCCCAATAACAAAAAAGTTAGCTAAACATTGAGGGATCATGGAGAAGAACTTAAAAAAAAGATGCAAAAGCCAAGTAATTATTCCAACATAACTAAATAAAAAAATGGCCTCTAAAACATGTTTTTTTTTTCTCTTTATCACTAGCTCTATTTTCCTTTCACCGGCCTCTCCCTATAATTCTGATTGGCATTGAAAAGTTTGGTAAAAGCTTTAAGAAGAAGATAAAGGTATTTTAGAAAGAAAGGAAGAAAAAGTATATTAAGAAGAAAAGTCCAACAAGCAAGTGAACCCTTAACTAAAAAGCTAATAAATAAACAAATGTATGACATAAGTTATTGCGTGTAGAACATTATAGTGAAAATCACTCTTAAATTTTATACTAAACGAATCATTAAAGTCTAATAATACCTTTCAATGGCAATCATAAAGAAGACAAGTCCAATACATAAGCTATATATGTTTAACTACATTATTAAAAAAATAAAAAAATTTATAAAATAGTTCAAAAAGTGTATTACAATATGATAAAACTGAATTTAAAAATAAATATAAAATAAATCTCGAAAGTCCAATAAAAAATCTTTGAAAGAAACTTTATTATGCTTGTGAAACAAAATATATATATATATCATCAATTAGGGATATCAAAAATTTAACCTGACCCAAAACCCGACCCGAGATCGAACCAAAAAATTATGGGTTTGGGTCAACTCGTTTTCCATACCGGTCTGATTCGGGTTTGAGATTCTGACACGTCTCTAAAATTAGATCGGGTTCGGGTTGACCTGGCAACCCGAAATCTACCCGGGTTTGACCCGGATGCTGCCGATCTGTGTCAGGTGCTCCATCTAGTTGTCCTTAGTCTGTCTCGTAGGCCGCATCATTTCCGATGTGATCTATCACACTCCCACTGTCGTAGCCCTCATGCCCTTAAATCCAACCTCAGGTTCAAGGGTCGGGTCGGGTCAACCTGGCAACCCGCACGGGTCAGGTTTGGATTGGAAATCCTAACCCATTTGGAAAACATGTCAAGTTATGGTAAACCCATTTGGACCCGAGCCAACTCGGGTTGGATCTGAACCCGACCCATTGACTCATTTTGACACCACTATCATGAACATAATTATGATATGAGTTGAAAGACGCTACTTAGACAAATATCATTATCTTTCTCATAAATTGTATCATTTGATGTTTTAAAAATCGCACCGAATTTGTCGTTCATCCAATTGAATCGAAAATTTGTCTGCCAGCCTATCCGCGATAAATTTCTAAAATTAGTTTCACAATGAACGACATGAACTGTATCAAAATGATGGTTCGACCGATTAACCAACAAAACAGTGCTATTTTTTAAAAACCAACATGTTTATTTTATTAAATCATTTATATAATTAAACAAACTAATCTATGTTTCTGTTATAAAAAATGATTATAATTTTGTATTGGTAAAACTTTCCACACATAATTTTTTATATGTTATAGAGATTGAGATTATAAACGTTTTGAGTATTTATTTAAGATTTTTCACTATGTGATTTTAAAAAATACATCAATTTTTTCATACTCAAAAATTTATTTTGGTATCTAAAAATAGTGAATTAGTTGAACTAAAGCTTCAAATTATGCAATATCTGATAATTTGGTTAAATTATGAAAATATGAATTTTTGTTCAGTATGATTTTTTGTTGTCTACTTTTAGGATATTTTAACAATTTCTAAAATAAGCTCAATTATATTTTATTTGCTACAATGTATTGGATAGCATGTGTACACTTCTATATAAGTTTACTACATTTATTTAATTTTGATTGTTTTTATTTATGATTTTTGTTTATCACTTTATACGATTTCTCTACCGATTAATAACATTGATATGATGATTGTTTATAGATTTTACACCCGTATTGATTTATTGGCTCTCGTACTGTTCTAGATTCTATTACTATTAATACATATGAGTTTTATTAGTTCTATACTAATTCGATGATCATATGAATGTTACTATTATGATTTGATCCCTAACATTCATATTGCGCATTTACCATATTTTGAATTCAATTGTAAGTTTTGATAATTTGTTAATCTTTTTTAGCTCATTATATGTGGTTAAATATTTTTAGGTTATGATAGAGGATCAAGAGTGTGAGGGTAGTAAGGACTCTTCAAGTTTTGTTCTTTTTTTGTTTTAGTTATTCTTTTATATTCATGACAGAATAGTTATGAGATGATTGTATAGATCATGAGTAGTGTATATATTTTTTGTAGAAATGAATGTAGATGCATATAGTGATGTTTTGATCAATAGTTTTATTTATGTTATTATTTAGAATGATAAAAGAAATTAGATTGCGCTGTTGTTGTTTATTAAAAGATAAAATAATATTTCTTCCAAATTAGATTTTGGGACAACACATATCAATCTTTATATATTTATATACTTAACATCTAAATTTTTATATTTATTAATATAATGTTATATTTTTTAAATCACACAAAAATATGAGTGGCTTCACTTTAAGAGACAAAATATGAAATGAGTGCAAACATGGAAAAGTTGTAGTAGCTCCAATCATCTTACATGATTTGGTCACATAAAATGTTGGCCTTCCGATGACCCGTGAAGTATGTATTAGATTTAGCCTATGTTAAGAAAGGTAGATGCAAATCTAAAAAGACATAGTTAGAAAATATGAGGAAAAAATATTTTTTATTAGATTTAAATAAGAATTTGACTCTTAACATAAAACAATAGAGAAAAAGGTTTCATGTAGTCAAACACGTAGTAGGATAAAAGCTTGATTTTATTTGTTTGTTGTATAAAAATATTATTAATTTTAATTTAATTAATATAAAATACATTTTTTCAGCATAAATTTTGATGTAATTTAGATCTTAAAATATTCAAAATTCTCGTTGATATTGTGAGACCCTTTAAGTAAAAAAATAAAATTAAATTCTTAAATATCGAGACGACTTTTGGTGTAATGGTTCGAACTTCATCAGAAACTTCAAAATTAAGCGTGCTCGTATCAGAGCATTTTAGGATGGGTGATATCCTAAGAAGTTACATTTAGGGGATAAAATCGTAAGGCTATTAATTCAAAGCACACAATGTTTTGATGGTTGAGAATTTGAGCTGTTACAAATGCTCTTATGTTACACTTAACACTGGCCTTGTTGTTAATTGCATCTTAAACCTAGAGCTGTTACCAGTCAACATAATATTCTTCATTATTATAGCTGCTTGGAAGTAATGTCCCACAAAGTGATGTCGCTTTGTTGCTTTATTTTTTTTTCCCATAAAATATCACATGGACAATTATATATAAATTTTGTTGCTAATTCTTTCCTGTGTTTTTGTTCATTATTGAGCTAGGCTAGAGTTGTCATCTAACACTGCTACTGATAGCTACTTCCTCCACTCATGAGGTAATCTTGCTACCTGGAGGTGTTGTATATAAAACTAGCAATATATGTTGAATATTATTAACAAACTCCATATTTAATTAATTGAATATTATCAACAAACTTGCTTAATTGCACACATTTCACCAAGTAAACCTCTTAATTTATGTTAAGTGTCATTTTTAATCGCTAACTATCTGAATGTCTCAATTTTCTTAGCAAAAATAATCGCTTCAAATTCTCGATCATAAAAAATGATGATGTAAGAGAACATTTGGAGGCCATAATCTCAAATTAAAATGTACATTTGGCAACAGTAAATGGGGTAAAACTTAAAAACTTAGCAAAAGGAATGCTAGCATAATTACTTGTAAACTTTCTAAGCAGCTAAATGAGGTGCATTTCGTATATTCTCTCTTTTAAATGACCAAATCAAGTTCAAACCTTTAATAAAGAAAGAAAGTCTCTAATATTTTTTTACTAACACTAGAAGAAGTCAAAGCTAGTACTACAAGCTACACTGTGGTTAAAAGCACAGCTCTTGAAGCTGAATCTTTCTCATCTATGTTGACGAGTACCATCTGAAGTGCTGACAAGCAGAGATTCTTTTCAAAAGACCACTTTAAATGCTGACTGATTCGAGCTTTGTCTTGAGACTATAACTTCAATCACTTCAATACCGTCATCAATCAGAACTTTGATAACATTTGGAGAAAAAGCAAATTTCAAGAGAGCTCAAATGCAAGATTCTAGCTAGCTGTAACTCCAATGAGATTGCTGTTACACTATCTTCATTGATTTCATTCCAAAGTTTAATCTAATTTGAACTTTTGTCAGCGTTTATGTCACATTTTCAAGCTAGTTCTTAACTGCTTATTGATTCATGGCTATGCTTGACACTACCTCTGGTGCAATCCTCGATCGATTCATGGGATACACTGATTGATAGTTATAAAGAAATAATTATTGTGCCAACAGTCAAAGAGTTATGACTATATTTAATGAGTCAATGATTTACTGACACTGATATGATACTAAAAAATATCATGATAGCTAGAATTCTTACTTTTTTAGTGTGACTATTGAAATAAATATTATTGAGATATTATTTATATTACTATATGAATTTATTATTAACACTTTTACTAATTTATTAATACAAAAAGCATAATATATTCATTGAGCAAGTGATATATATAATATATTGGGCATGTGATTAAGAAATTGATTTAATACTTATATAGAATAACTGGATCTCATATGTACACTCCTATATAATTTTACTATTTTGATTTAATTTCAACAATCTTTATAAATGATTTGATTTTATCACTTTATATGATTTCTCTATTGATTGATAGTACTGATATGATTATTATGTAATATATTTGATACTCATACTGATTTATTGGCTTTCATATCGTTTTAGATTCTACCACTACTATATATTAATTTTATTGGTTCTGCACTAATTCAATTATTATATGAATGTCTGTATTATGATTTGATCCTTGACATGCATATTGCTCATTTACCATATACTTTAATTTTTTCTATTATTTTTTTAACCATACTTTGAATTTAATTATAGGTTTTGGTGACCTATAGGGTTTTTTAGCTCAATATATATGGTTAAATATTTTTAGATTAGGATAGAAAATAAGAAGTGTGAGGCTTGTCAGGATTCTTCATGTTATGTGTACTCAAAAAAAAAAAAAATAGTTATGATATAATTGTATAGATTATGAGTAGTAAACATGATTTTTGTGGAAATGAATATAAATGTATATATTGATATTTTGATTGATAATTTTATTTATGTTACTATTTAGATTGATAAAAAAAATTAAATAGCTCTGGTGTTGTTTATTAAAAATAAAAGAATAATTTTTTCAAATTAAATTTTAAGGCATCATAATTGATATTAGAGCATAGTTATTAGAAGAGTTGATTGTTACCGTATCTATAAAATTTGATGGAGAATTTAGTATAATGAATAGTTTATGGTGCAGTATTTTATATACATAATTAATTGCATGTGTGTATTATTCATATCATACTAAATTGTGCAGGTAAACAATCAAAATGGATCCACTAGAGTCAAATATACCCAATGAGCAACATAATGCAGCTTTAGTACTATCAGGCAGTATGATGTAGTTGGCTACTATTATAACATAGGTAATGGGTGATACGTAAAGTAAGTAACTTGGAAGCAAAGAAGAAGAGAGTGATAAGCATTTGCAAACATTTCATAAGTTGAAGACTCTATTATTCAAAGGAATTGCAGGATCTTGGTCTGCAGAAGACTAGTTACTAAGGATATAAAAGATCTTTGATAACATATAGTGTCCTGAGAGCCATAAGGTATCAATGGCTATGTTCCTCTTTGAAGGAGAGGCTGGAAGATGGTGGGTCGGAAAGTAGAGAGAATTTTCAAGAGAAGATAAATGGTGAGATCACTTGAGACGAGTTCACTACATTATTCATGATGTGTTTGTACATCCTTCAGCCTGATGAAAAATGCATGAAGCTTTTATCAAATTGGAGCAGGTCCGCAAGACAATGATGTTGTATGAGACTTAGTTTACTGCTTTTGCTATGTATATTCCTCATTTGATCCCTACTGTTGAAGAAAAGTGCTACACGTTTCTATAAGGGTTAAATAGGGAGATGAGACATACATTAGTACCCCCTACGAATTCAAGAGTTATTTGAGTTGGTGGAGTGGGCCAAACTAATAGAGATTAATTTGGTAGCCCCAACATCCAAATATGAGGTGGGCTCCATATATGATGTTAGAGGAATATTGATAAACAAATGAGAGAGAGAGAGAGAGAGAGAGAGAGAGAGAGAGAGAGAGAGAGAGAGAGAGAGAGAGAGAGAGAGAGAGAGAGAGAGAGAGAGAGAGATAAGAAAAGTTTTTATAGTGATTCAAGGGGATCTACAATAGAATCATCTACTGGCAGATGTGGCGCGAGTGCATTCATTTAGGTCAATGACATTCAAGTTAGTGTTACCTGTTGACAAGGTAATGTTTTTGTTGTGGACAAAATGGACATAAATAGCAAATTATCTTCAAAGGTAATTTAGAGGAATGATTGATTTTGGTGTTGTACAGTCCAGACATATTCTAGGACAGAGGACTATAGGGTCAAGAGCATATTGTGAAAGGTCAACCAACAAGGTAGATGATAGAGCTCTGAGTGGTAGTCAGAGGGAGACTATTACACCATGACCAACTGCACCTACTCCGATGATGCCATGTGTATACTTACAATATATGGGAAATCAACATCAACCTAAAAGTTCTATTGGCAAGAAATTTATTTAAATAATTGCATGACATAGCATATCACACATAATTAAATGAAATTTGAATAACATGAACTACATGACTGTATGATTTTTCGATGAGTTTTGATTTGAGTTTGTATATATATATATATATATATATAGTGAGACCCTTTTAAGTAAAAAATTAAATTAAATTATTATATATCGGGACGACTTATCGTGTAATGGTTCAAATTTCATTAGAAACTTCAAAATAAAGCGTTCATATTAGAGTACTTTAGGATGGGTGATATCCTATGAAGTTACACTAATGGGATAAAACCATAAGGCTATTAGTTCAAAACGGACAATATCTTGATGGTTGAGAGTTTGAGCTATTACAAATGCTTTGATATTCCACTTAACACATTATTGTTAATTGCATCTTAAACCTAGAGATGTTACCTGTCAACATAATATTCTTCAATATTATAGCTGCTTGGAAGTAATGTCCCACAAGGTGATGTTGTTTTGTTGCTAATTCTTGCTTGTGTTTTTGTTCATTATTGAGGTAGGCTGGAGTTGTCATCTAACACTGCTACTGATAGCTACTTCCTCCACTCATGAGGTAATCTTGCTACATGGAGGTGTTGATGCCACTTTCAATATACATTCAGAGCATTCAACTCACTTTAGCATATTGATTGAGACTTTAGACTTCTAATTAAGTAGCCGCTTGTTCAAAATTTTGCATATGCATTTGTGTGAGTTTGTAATTCAGAATATATATATATAGATGTATTAGAACCCACTTGTATGTTACCAACTAAAACTAGTTATATATGTTGAATATTATCAACAAACTCTATATTTAATGCATTAACTTTAATAAAAATTTATTTATAACCCCCTTTAAATGCTTAATTTCACACATGTCACCAATCAAACCTCTTAATTTATGTTAAGTATCATTATTAATCGCTAACTATCTGAATGTTTCAATTTTCTTAGCAAAAATAATCACTTTAAATTTTTGGATCATAAAAAATGATGATGTAAGAGAACATTTTGAATCCATAATCTCAAATCAAAATGTACATTTAGCAACAGTAAATGAATTAAAAACTTAGCAAAAGGAATGCTAGCATAATTACTAGTAAAATTTTTAAGCAGCTAAATGAGGTGCTTTTCATATATTCTCTCTTTTTTAAACGACCAAATCAAGTTCAAACCTTTAATAAAGAAAGAAAGTCTCTAATATTTTTTACTAACACTAGAAGAAATCAAAGCTAGTACTACAAGCTACACTGTGGTTAAAAGCACAGCTCTTGAAGCTGAATCTTTCTCATCAATGTTGACGAGTACCATGTGAAGTGCTGACAAGCAGAGATTCTTTTCAAGATACCACTTTAAATGCTGACTGATTCGAGCTTTGTCTTGAGATTATAACTTCAATCACTTCAATACTGTCATCAATCAGAACTTTGATAACATTTGGCAGAAAAAGCTAATTTCAAGAGAGCTCAAATGCAAGATTCTAGCTAGCTGTAACTCCAATGAGATTGCTGTTACACTATCTTCATTGATTTCATTCCAAAGTTTAATCTAATTTGAACTTTTGTCAGCGTTTATGTCACATTTTCAAGCTAGTTCTCAACTGCGTATTGATTCATGGCTTCTGTTTTCCAGTGGATGAAACTACTGTGGTACCCTTATCCCTCGAATCCACACCAAGGTAATCAGTCAAAACCTTCTTCACACCAAAACCACGGCCATGTATTTTCTTATTGATGAAAGGGGACCTCTCTCCTCCCCTTGCAGGACTAAGCAATGGAGGTGAGAGGCTTTTGTTTGTATGCAAAGTTTTATATGGAGTGCCTGAGACAGGCCCAGGGAATGCAATGGAGACCTTCTTTTGAGAAGCTATGCTGACTTCTGGAACATGTGGCAACTGAATTGTATTCTTAATCAAGTCATCAACATAGAAGAGATCGTCAATTCGAGCGATGATGTTAAATGCAAGGCTCTCTAAAACCCTTGAGTAGGCTTCAAGAATCGACTTCCCAATATCCTGTGAAATTTTTAGAACATCTTAGCACTGATAATGTATCGATTAACATATAAAAACAGTAGTTTGCAGGCCATTCAAACCTTATTGAATTGTATTTTGCTCATGTCTAATGTTGTTTGAGTAAGACCAGGAAACCTTTGTTTCAAACAAATTAAGAGGGAATCAGCTCTACTTGCAAGTAATTCCCTTTTATCACCATCTACCATCATGATCTCCTTGACCATCCCCCAAGATGGTCGGGGATTTGCTCGCATGGGATTATATGGAGTTCTTGGAACTGATCTTCGACGCCATACATATGAGGCTGCCTCAGCACGGTTGGCAAGTTCTAGTGCTTGGTGTTCGGATGACAAATTAAGGCAATCAAGAAGGAAATAAGGGGAGAATTTATCTGATGTGATATAACGATAGGTCGCCTCTCCAAGACTGGTTCTTCCATTCTAACCAAGAATTAACAAATAAGAAGTTAGGGACTTTTGGACTACTGGCAAAAGCAATCAGATTTAGGCTTCGTTTGGGACGGCTTTTTTATTGTTTTCTAAAACAGAGTTTTAGTACAATTTTTTTTATTTTTGTACTAAAACTCCGTTTTAGAAAGCAATAAAAAAGCCGTCCCAAACGAAGCCTTAGTGTACCTTTGGAAGTGATTCTATGTAAGATTCAGGAATCTCCATTTCAGCTAATGCATTGCTGTTAATAGCCGTTGCAGCCTTCAATATTTGATTCGTGCATTCTCTCTTGTGCACCAATTGCCTTCTTGTCTTCTCAGAAAGACCACTGGGAGGAACACGAGGTGAAGGAAGCCACCACTTTTCTTGATGTTGGATGTTTCTATGGAAAGAGACCGAACCATCTGTTTCTGGGGCCAATATGCCTTTATCAACATACCAAAATTCTGAATGTTTAAAGCTATCCAAAACTTCCTGTCAACAAATAGATTTATATTAAAGAAAAATGTTTAAGTTTAGAAGAATAGTGAGGGACTACAGAGTCTTACAATTAGCATATTGTCTAGCTTTCGCAATGCTGGGAGATTGATATAAAGATCAGGCCTTGGCCTGCAACTCATTACCTGAAAAATAAATTGGATGGAAGGAAATTTAACAGCTGATTACATCAGCAATATCTACGATAGAGCAAAGAATTGGAGAAATATTATCGATAAGCCTGAATTAGGATAGGAAGCATAATGACCTCAAGCTTGCTTCCATCATGAAAGGTTTGCCATGAAGGTTTGAACTCAACTATGTGATCGCTGACACAAACAAGCCAATCCATTTCTCTTCGCCACATGGATTTCTTTTCATCAGATAAAGGTTCCAATCTCCAGAGCTGCCCAAAGAGCGTGGCTATAAAACAACAGTAGAAAAAAAAAGGGTCAAATTTAGGAAGGACTCGCCATTTGCATAACTAAAATGTAACAAGTAACGAGTATTCACGGTAACAAAGATGTAAATAGTCAAGTACTTGATAAAAAAAAATATTGAGAATGACTATGTTCTTAATCTTATAGAGTTCATTAAAGTAAAAATTACCACAGAGATTGGTAATAGCATTTGAAATCGCCATTGCAGAGCAAACTCCTTTTCCACAACCAGACATGTCTTCTCCCAGCAACAATTTCGCAAATCGTTCTTTCATCATCTCCAACTCTAATTAAAAAACAAAATCTCAGAAATGTAGCATAGTAACTCTTGATAATAAAAATTCATAATTGCTATATGGAATGTGTCTCAATGCTGCCCAACACCTTTTTAAACATATATTATAACACGAATGCTAAAGTTTGAAGAACATTTTAGTTTCTTTCACGAGATCAGAGTAGAGAAAGATTGATCAAAACAATTAATGTAATTTCAGCACCTGATATAGCTTGTTTCGGCTTGCTAGCATTATCATCATTCTGGTGTATGTTCTTCTCATTTCCTACTGAACTTGAGACAGAGTCACTCCGCATTCGCCAGCCCAGAAGCTCGAATTCCTCTTTTGAAGATTCATCAGGACCTACAAAGCTCTCGTTTGGGCCGCCATCACTGCTACTGCTGCTTGACACTCCGGTGCTTGAGTTGCTCTCTCGGTGTTCCTCGCCAAACTCGCTGAAAGCCTCACTTTCGCAGCCAATATCCTCACAACGAGCACCTCTTTCCCCACACTTCTCCTCCGAACTCTCCATTCCTACCACTCCTGTTTCCACGAAAACCTGACAAGTCCAAGAAATGATGCCTTTCCCCAAACCTTCATGCGATGCGTTCCTCCTCAAGGGAAACCTATCTTGAAGGCGAGATCTAATTATAGGTTTAGAAGATCTGCAACATAAAAGCGTAAGTAGTTTGAGGTTGGAGACGAAGCATTCTGAACCTAATCCAAGGCAGCGATGGTTTCCTGATGCTTCTCCACGGCAAAGAAGGGACCTTTCCATAAGAAATGGGTCATTTCTGCATAGAAATACAAGAAGAAATGAAGGACTGGTGAGGAGTCCATAGTTCTTCCCTTTTATCCGTCGAGGCTCAAGCCAGCTATTATTGTTGGCGCTCGCCTAACACAAAATCTCTATGATGGAGAAGGCTTGGTAGCGCGCCCCTCCATAATTATTTCCTTGCCAATACTGTGCTCTATGGAATTTTAAACAAAAGTCCATGCGGCACTCTGTAACGGTCGTGCACTGCGACAATAACTCGAAAAAGGTCGTTTCAGGGAGAATAAAACAATGATAATAAAATAAATGAGAGAAAAAATTTGAAGTGCTCAGAGAGGAATACTGACAAAAGTAACGATGAGAAGGTATCCAAGAAATGACCGTTACACTCAGGACCCGTTGATTCATTTAAATTTTGAACGCAAGAAAAGCGTGTTTGAGATAAAGGTAGGCCGAAGGCTAAAAGGAAAGTTTTGGGCTTTTTGGCTTAAAATATTATTAATGAAAAATAAAATAATTATAGGGAATTTGAACTTTTTTCATATTTAATTGAAAGAAAAATAAATACAAAATAAAATAATAATATATTTGAAATTCATTATTTAATTTAATTTTAATGAATTTGAATTCAACTCAATTGTGTTAATTTCCAATACGCCACTTACGTAAAACACCACTAGTAGATCCCACTCTTGTCTAGTTGTCATCACAGTCGGGTTTAGGTTGTAAGTGAGACGAGCCGGCTCGAGCTCGATTCGTTTATAGGCTTGCAAGCCGAGCATATCAAGCTCACGAGTCGAGCTCGAGCTCGAGTTTGAGCTTGAGCCGACTCGAATAAATATTAATATTTTTAATATAATTTTATTTTATTTATTAAATTTAAATATTAAAAAAATTAATAAAAATCACCTAAGTTTTAAAAATTCCACTTAAGTTTTAAAAATCATGCATAAGTTCAAGCTCGTCTGTCGAGCTCGAGCTCGCTTTCCAGCTAACGAGCCAAGTTCGATAAGGACCTAAACTCGACTCGACTTGACTCATTTGCACCCCCTGTCGGATTATATATTAAATTAATTTTATTCCAAATCAAACACAAAAAGTAATATGTAATATTTATGCTATGGTCAATCAAATATCATAAAAACATTTTCAATATACTATATTTATTTTATATAATATTTATTTTAATATGCATATCTTTTTCCGCAAATCAAAACAAATAGATAGAAAACTTGGTGCTTGTTATTTTAGTTTATAAAATTGAAGAATTTTGTTAAAATTTTGTGACACATTTTTTTTAAATTAAATTAATATTTTGATTTTTTTATTTATTTGTTAAAAAAAAATATATCAATGCATAAACATATACAAAATTAATCAACGGTCTCTAGCAAAGAATGTAGCTACAGAGCAGATTGAATAATGTACTTTTTTTTGGGACATTTAGGTCATTTAAGGCAAACTCACACACACAACGCATACACATGGACTCGAATCTTGGACCTCTTAGTTGGAAGCCTAAGCTCTCAATCAATAGACCAAGGAGAGTTGTGTTGAATAATGTACTTTATTTTACAGAGCAGGAGAATAAAGATTTGATTTATAATAATTTTTTATAATAATTTAAAAAAATTTGTTCACAATCACAGCACTATTTCAAAAGGATGAAATTTATAATTTGGTATATTATTTCAGTAATATGATAAAACTAAAGTTATTAATATTCATCAAACCTTTAATAAATATTTTTTTAAAACATATTTAAATATTTGAATATTTAGCAGTAATTAGATCAATAATTAAAGTCACAACTTGTATTAATATCAAAGATAATTAATTTAATTTTTAAGATTAATCTCACTCTTTTAATAATTAGCAGAGAGTTTTTGTACCAACCAAAATCAACTACTTTCGACTTATCTCTAAACTAAAGATGTAATTAAAATATCGGGATCATTTGAACTCGAATCTTGTAATCTATAGAACATTCATAGGGATAAAGATGAAGAATGACACTGCCATGGAGAGTTCAAATTTGTATGTGAATACTCGAGAGAAAAAAAATAGAGCATAATCATCGAAATTCACTTACAACTGATATGCAATCTCAACTCTAGGGGGTTGTTTGGTAGCAGGATTTTGGTCAGATTTGAGGCTGATTTGAGAGAAATCCAGCCAAACGGCCAAAATTCAAACCCAAATCTCACGGTAATTAAATGAAAGCCGCCGTAGAAAGAAAATTCCGTATTTCCGTGCTACATCATGGATTTCTGAAATCTTGTTTTTTGCCAGATTTACTAAATCCATTAGCTCGAGAGGAAAAGTCCGCTCATTAAATTTGCTCTATAGTCAAACAATCACACGGGATTTAACTGGATTTATCATGAATGTTACCAAACAGTTTCAGGATTTAGGCCCCTCGGGATTTCTGAAATCTGGACTTAGAGGATTTACGAAATCCTACTTAAATCAAATCCTAGGTACTACCAAACAGCCTCTAGATGTGAGTACAACATTCATTATTGTGAAGTTTGATCATCGCTTCATCCCACCTCGCTTTCTTGCTAATGTTCTCTCAAGTATAATGCTAAACATATCTCTCGAGAAATCCTCTCTTGAGTCCTCTAAAATAAAGTCGCAAGTACTTACCTCTTAGGGCTAACTATTTGGACTTTTTTCTCACAATTAAAAGATCATTTTCGTTTCATTCTACCATGTGTAGCTCTATATCTCCTCAAGCAACCTCCAACTCATCATTCAAGGTCAATAAATGCAAAATGTCATCAAATTCAGTGGATCTTTCACTAAATTAATGATTGTATTGGCCATTAGGGTTTGGAAATTATTGCTCAGCCAAATAGTGTATTTTTATTAATTATTTCTCCCATATCATTTCAGCTTCATAAGCTTTGCTCTTGCTCATTTAGGCTTCGTTTGGGACGACTTTCTTACTGCTTCGTAAAGCAGCTTTATAGTACAAAAATTAAAAAAATTGTACTATAAAGCCGCTTTAAAAAGCAAGAAGAAAGTCATCCCAAATGAAGCCTTAGTATACTGGGATGTTAAAAATCACCACTTATTGAGGTATATTGTACTTGGCAAGGATCTAAGTCGCTAACCAAGGCATTATGGCAAGATCACTAATTTAAGGCAGAAGCTTCATAATACATTAGGATTATTGGTCCCCCATTAATGCTGGAATAAAATGTTTGTCACTGTCTCCATGTCCTCACTAAGCAGCCATCATCACATTCCTTGGCTAATCAATGTTCAACCCACTATATATATTATATCAACAAAACCTCTTAACTATTGAGATATTATCCATTTGGCCTATTGGCCTCACAATTTTATCAAGTAGGTGCAAATTCATAAGAGGTCACCCATCCCAAAATTGCTCCCTTAAGAGTAGGCTTAACTTTGAAGTTTCTTAATAAAATTTTAATCATTACACCAAAAGGTGTCTCGATGATTAAGAGTTTAGCTTCTTTTTAGTTAAGGGGTTTCATAATCTTCCCCACTTAAGTAACTGACGTTCTTATCAGTATCCTTATCTCATAATCATCTATTAGGCATATAAGATTCCAGATGTGGTGCCTACAAGTTCAAGTGTTAGCTCCAGCTATGTAACACTTTGTTCCATATAAGATTCAAGAAATGTCCCTCATTACATAGGACTTTATCTTGTATGAAATTTCCATCTTATGGCTGGTGCATTGTTAGTATACATTTTGTAATAGCTCAAACTCTTAACTATCGGGATATTATTCACTTTGGCCTAATAACATCATGATTTTGCCATGTTAGTAAACTTCTTAAGAGACCACTCATCCCAGAATTGCTTCCACATGAGCACGCTTAACTTCAATTTTTTTTAATGAAATATCAATCATTATATCAAAAGGAGTTCTAATGCTTTTTTTTTAAAAACCCAAAGCACATATATTAAAATAAGAAATAACAGTTACATCAGTAAATGACCAAAAAAAAAAACAAAATGAAATACAACCCACATTAGGCTCAGAATACGGCCGAGGCTCCCAGCATCCCTACAGACTCGCACGGACCGTCCATAAGGTGAAAGTAGCGTCCACATCCAACAAAACTCATCGAAGAACACCGAAGGTTGCCACCAGCTCGACGACAAGGACACGAGCCCCAGACACATCATTGCCTCAATTACCCGATCAAAATACCAGAAATTCAGACTGAAGCAATGAGAGGAAAGAAAAGAAACAGTAAATAGGAAATTATCTCCTTCTTCGGCCCCTCCCCCGAAATCTCCCACTCCCATGAGAAGCAACAGGTCTATCCCGCACCAAGGTAAAATCATTTCCAAGGTCGGAAGCACCGTAAAAATCCGGATCATCCAAACCGCAATCCAAAAATTCTGATTCAGATCCAAATTCAAACGGCCCATGCAACCAATCCACATTGTTATTAATATCGAATCCAGGATTAGTACCCAACCGCTGGAACATATTCTGTGTATCTAACAAGTTTACAGTGACATCCATAAGATTATTCGAACAGACCGGATTGTCAACCAAATTATTCTCCACAATACAGTCTACATTCATGGAAGGATTATTCAAAATAACGACATCAGGTGACGAGCCAGCCAAAACATCAGTAACCGGTAAAACAGAGCAAACAACCACAGCATTACCATCAGAGGCCGTAAAAACCCCAGCACCAAATTCAGATAGCACGTTTCCCTCCAACCCATCTGAATTATCCAACGTAATAGGGGATCCCAAAGCTGCAGGGGAAGGAACCAGAGCTTCAACATAGGGTAAAACAACACCCTTCACAACATTAATATCAATATCATAATTCAAATCACCAACAACCAGAATAACATCACCATTACCCGAAACTACCTCACACAAAGGAGCAATAGGGATAGAAGAGATAACAGGAATATTAGAATTCGGTAAATGATTAGACACAGAAATCAGCGGCGGCAGAG
Organism: Dendrobium huoshanense; assembly: GCA_016618105.1. Lineage (NCBI taxonomy): Eukaryota > Viridiplantae > Streptophyta > Magnoliopsida > Asparagales > Orchidaceae > Dendrobium > Dendrobium huoshanense. Next base: position 35,182,737 of record CM028355.1, read on the forward strand.
CCGAAGGTTCAACTGGGCGTAAATTAGGAAATAGCTTAGAGCATTCAGATTTTTTATGTCCCACAACTTTGCAATGTTGACAAAAATTGGGCAAACCTTCAAGAACAACCTTTTGCACATACCCTAGTTTCTCCGGACCCAGCCAAACAGAATCAGGGTAGGTTTTGGAAATGTCAAGTTCAACAAGAATGTGCGCGACTGAGGGACGCGATCCGACAGCCGTCGCATTATCGGTTTGGATCGGTCGACCAAAAATAGATCCCAGGCCAAATAGTACACGAGAAGAGAAGAGATGAGGTCGCAGACCCGGAAAAGAAATCCACACAGGGACGACTGGCGACTCTTCCGAAAGGTCCAGAGTAGGGGACCACTTAATAATTTTCATGAAACAGCCATAGACGAAGTATGAACGATGAGCAAAAACCCTACCATAATCCAGATCGTTTGAAAGCTTTATCAAAACATTAGATTGATCCAGCAAAGTCACAAAAAATTCATCGGATAACTTAAGGTTGAAAATAAAATCAACGGATTGCATCCAAAATCGGCCGTTTAAGGGGAAACTTCCCCACCAACGCAAATTCAAAAGGTTTAGCAAGATGCATAAATTCATCTTCAGAAAACCACAACGCTGGCAAACCGTGAATCGTTGATACGTGAAAATCCAAAAAAATATTCGCATCATCGAAGCCAGACAAAGCGTCTCTAAAGGATTTGGAGCTCTTACCCGCAAGGAAGCCCGGATCCAACCTCTTGCTTGCCATGAAAGCAAGAACGGAGGCCAAAATAGGCAAAGAACGGCTAGGGCAAAAGCCCTAGCGAAGGGGGGAAAACCCTAGCAGACGAAACGCACACATCTTTTTTGTAAAAATGTTTAGGAGTCCTGATGCTTAAGAGTTTAATTTCTTTTTAAAATATGAAGCTTTCACTAAAATCTCGAGCTTTCATTTTACTTAAAGTTCATTACATCCACTCCATATTAATATAAAATTTAATTTGATAATAGTATTATCTAATTATTTAAATATTTAATGCACAAAAAATAATAATATTTTTTCTTTAAAACTTTACCTGAAGTGAAAAGCCATTTTAAAATGAAGCACCCTCAAATATTTTTATAAATAGTTGATTAATATTATGAGATAAATTAAATTTATTATTTTTTTAATAAAGTTAATAAATAATTGTATAGTTGTTTGCTAAATATTTCATAAACAGATAAAACATTATTAGAATTTATGCCAAAATTAAAAGGACAAATTAATTATTACATAATCTATAACTTTATTATTGATTACAATAATAGTTTGCGTGGCTCATTTGTCTTTCTATTTTTCTATCTTCTCCACATTTCTTAATTTTGTAAAGTCATTTATTTATGGAAATAAAACAACTCTATATTAATGTGATAAATCTCTTTCTATCTCACATGCAAAAAGACAAATATGTGAGATAGAGAAAGAAAAAGAGAGATTCGTCACATAATATTTTTTTTTCAACAATAAATAAATAATCTACAATTTTAAAATGAAGCTCCTTCCATTGTATTTTCCGACTCTTTTCTTTAATATGCATAGAACACGCCAAGAAAGAAATCCGTAATATAGTGTACCATTAAGGCTTCATTTGAAACAATTTTTTTACTGTTTCTTAAAGCAACTTTTAAGTGCAAAATTTTTAATTTTTATACTAAAAAGATGCTTTAAGAAGCAGCAAGAAAGTTGTCCCAAACAAAGCCTAAATTTTATGATGCTGATCTTTTGGAATAACAACTTAATTAGGCACGCGAGCCTCTAGTTTTTGTTGATCTTGACATGACTTAGGAAGCAATAAAATGTCATCTCAAACGAAATCTTATTCACATACAAACTGCATTTAAAAAATCATTAAAAAAAAATATTTTCCATTTACCTTATATTTAGGATTTTTTTATTTTTATTTATTCTATATATATATAGTGAAGGAGTTATGATTAATGGAGTTTCTTCCATATTTGATCTAATTAATCTAGAATTTAGAATAAGTACATGCCATTTGAACTATAATTTATTATTTCTCTTATTTTTATCTATAGAAGGTCCTTATTATAAATTTGAAATTAATATTCTGACATGTTTTTTTTCTCCCCTAATTAGCATAACCATCTCTCTCTCTCTCTCTCTCTCTCTCTCTCTCTCTCTCTCACACACATAGATTTTTCACATAAAAAGCTTGGCCCACATTTAAAGGCATTTAAATGGTTCTCACACTATAGGATTAAAAATCATGATCCTTGTCATTTTGTCTTGATTTTGCATAAAATTCTTAAGCTCTACTAGTCATGACTCATGAGAAGAAGCAAAGAGGAAAGATTTGCATCAATACATCCTAATTGAAGTTTAGATCATCATCTTGCATGAAAAGCTTATTTTCTTAATTATTTTGGTTGCTTCTGTATATACACTAATTTTAATTTCTCATCATCCTTAAGAGATTACAATTGCGTGCATTTGCAGAATGGTGAAACTCTATAGACCATATTCTTTATCATACACTATATCCTATTTCTTAAAAACACCTTTGAGGTTCATAAATTTCCACATATCATTATAAACAAAATTAATATCATAATGCATCCGTGTTCTGATATCAAGTTGAACTCATAACGAATAAAAGAAAAAAAATCCCTAACACAAGCTACAAGTCGACTCGATACAGGCTCAGGTTTAGCTTACTAAATTATCAAATTTGACTTCCAAATCATTTATCAAGTTGACCCCGAACTAGCTCACAAATCGACTTGGTTCAATTACTCTTAGTGGACACCATCTAACAATACAAAATAAGCACAATTTGCTATGTAAAATTCTCTCAAGACCGACCAAACAAATCACAGCAATTAAAAATACTCTTCAATGAATGCCCATTACATGAGCTGAGCAAGATATATTCATTGTAAACCTGATCAAAACTCAATCCAAATTATTTTCAACCATTTATCTCAAAAAATCCCAGCATGTACTAAAGCATCCATGATTTTTTATCGATATAGCATAGCTTACTATATCTACAGAACAGAACTCTAGCTCTCTAAATTAAGCTTCATTGCTCTTCAAGCCCTTATCTGAGTCGACTAACACGGTTTCTATAACAGCAGAGTAACAATCGGCTTCGTTTGAGACAGCTTTTTTACTTATTCTTAAAGCTGCTTTCTAGTAAAAATTAATTTTTTTGTACTAGAAAGTCGCTTTAAAAATAAGTAAAAAAGCTGTTCCAAACAAAATAGAAATCATCAGAAAAACAAAGAGACAGAATGATATAATAAGCTAAGAAGCATTAATTAGTAAAGCAACAGCAAATTAATCCTTAGAGTAAAGATCTGAAGTTCATTACACAGGCAAGTTATTAACAGAGCAAAGTATTAGCACATCTGTTACGTGTAGGAGCACATTCACTAGCATCATACAAGCACGCAATTATTTAATGGTAAAAGCTCAGTCAGATAAAGCATAAAGATATATACACAGCACTCACACATAAATATCTGATTCTGCTGATTCTAAGTTTACAGCTGAGACTTTATTTAGTACTCTATGTATAATAGAGTAATTCAGTGCTTGAAATCTTGATCTTTGATGACTGTGATTGGGCACACTGCGTGGGAGACTACATAACTTGTTACACTGCCAAGTAAAATCCTGCAGAAAACAAGAGGAACAAAAAGTTAGACATTACATGTTTCACTGATTTTCTCATAATCAAAAAGTATGTTTTTTAAGCTAAAAAATGGGATGTTTAATAAGGAAATTATAGTTGTTCTAATGGAGGCATGCATAATCAAGATAATTCAAAACTTTTATAGAATTTTCTGTTGTGCAAACAATCCAGCAGAAACAAAATCACACAACACAAATATAATAACAACGATTTACGTGGTTCAGCGAAGACTACGCTCACAAGGAGGGAATGATTTCACTAATTTGGAGAACAATAGGGAATTACAAAACTCTCAAGCTTTCTCTCATGCTATAACAACCCCCAAACCCCTCAATTTATAGATTTGAGGGGAAACAATTTAAAAAAAAAACTTTTTAATATAATTCCCAATCAAATCACATAATTAGGAAATAAATCAGGTCCCTAATTAATTGCAATAAAGAGCCATTAAAACTTTACAAAAAAAGATTTATTATGATTTGAAAATAAATCCAAATCAACAATCTTCACATCATCTTTTATTTCAGAAAGTGGAAGATAATAAATCAGGCTCCGATATCAGAACGACTGCACCCAAATGGTTGCCTACGTACCCTTAACCCAAGGAATCAAGCCGAGCATAATTTTTCAAAATAAGTGGACAATCAGTCATGAGTCATGCATGACTGTCGTGGTGATTGCATCTCCAAGCTTGCATCAATTGTACGCTTCAGATACCTTAGGATACTCTTCACAGCTTGTAAATTATTCCTTATTGTATCATGTATGAACTTGCTCACAACGCCACCAGCTACAATGTCTGGATCGAGCTGCTCCAGAATCAAACCAAACAATGTTGTAAGTGCCAAGTGACCACGGGTCGAGAGATTCTTAACCGCTTGGGAGAACATCTCATCATAAGCAATCACTTTCCGTTGCGCAGAGTCTTTTGCCACTAACCTAGCCTTGTATTGCACATCAGCTCCAAGAGATTATTCCTTCTTTGCATGCGTTCATTTGCACCCAATGACTTTTCTTCATGGAGAAAGCTTCATTAACCTTTAAGTGGCATCCTTCTGAAGAGACTTCATCTCTCCATAAATCACCATCAATAATGTCCAATAATTTCTTATAATGATTAGAAACTTCAACCACCGTGGTTGAAAGTGCAGATACAATGTGATCCCTCAACCAAGTTCGTTTTGGGACATTCTAACACTATTATTATTCTAAATATGATAATAAGTTGAACACCCAAACTCTCACAAGTGCTGATAATCTCTAGCAGGATGCTCTAACCATATCTCTTTTGGTGTCTTATTCCCAATAGCTGCATAAGGAAAAAAAATTCACCAAGTGACAAGCATAATCTATTACTTCAGCCCAATAAACTCTATCCAACCCAACACTAGATAATATACACCGAACTTTTTCCACCAAAGTCTGGTTCATCTTCTGCAACCTCATTTTGTTGTGATGTCTCTCGAATAGTGAAGTGATGCTCTATCCCAGATCTTTGGCACACCTGCAAGAATGCATCCAAAGTGTATTTGCCACAATTTTTTGATCTGATACACGGAATCCTTTTGCCACTATGAATCTCAATCCACTACTTCCAAGTTCTGAAAATCTCTAGTACCTCGCTCTTGCACCTCATAGTGTACACCTAAACATATCCGAAGTAATCATCAACAAAAGAGATAAAGTATCACCACCCGCCAAATGTTGTCTTCGTTGGGCTCTAAACATCTGTGTGAACATACTCTAAGATATCATTTGTACTGTGGATGGCAGTACCAAAAGATACACGTGTTTTCTTGCCAAATACACAATGTTCATAAAGATTGAGCTTACAGGTGCTTCCTCCTTTAATCAATCCTTGCTTTACCAAATCCATAAGAGAAGCCTCTCCGACATGAGTTAGCCGCATATACCACAATGTAGTGGCATCAGAAGAATTATCGGCAACAACAGCCATTCCAATCACTTTCTTCCCTGAAGATAGTAAAGGTTGTGGTGACGAACCCCTTTCAGAAAAACCAACACTCAATGATATATTTTCAGAATTCTTGTCTCATTAACTACCCTGTAACCCTTAGTCTCTAAAACCCCAATAAATAGCAAATTCTTTCTAATATCTAGAACATGTCTCATATCAGTCAGCTCCCTCACAATATCACATGCATTATTATGAAGATGCTCCCTATACCAGTTGTACGACAAGCCCTATCATTTCTCATGGTCAAAACACCACTATCAAGCTCCTTGTAGGTACAAAACCACTCTCTAGTGAGACAAATGTGATCAGTAACACCAATATCTAGAATCCAGCAAGAACCATCTGAATACAAACTCTAAGAAACTGCAAATAGTGATACATCTAAATCTTCGTCACGCTCTTCCATGCTAAAGTTAGCCTCAGTGGAAACTCCCTTTCTATTCTCCTTCAGCTTCGGGCAACATTTCTTCTAATGACAAGTTTCCAAGCATAAAACACATTGATTCTTCCCAAGACTGCACCCACAAGACTTGCCTTGCTTGTTGCCGTCATTTCCTTTTTCTCAAATCTTGCTTGCTGGGATGTAAGAGCCTTAGTTGAATCCATCTTTACAGACTCTTTATCCCAACGCCGGAACTCATATTCAGCAATGCAGTAGTCACCATAGTTCAAGACCTTCCTATGAATGAGCATCATCATAAAATTTTCATACTAATCCAGGAGCGATTTCAACATAAGAAGCATCTTGTCTTCATCTCCAACCTTCTCATCCAAATTCAAAAGATTTGTCAATAGCTTTGTCAAGTCATTCAAATGCTAATCAATTGTAACCGCATGTCTCATTTGAAACTTGTAGAGCCGCCGCTTCATATGAAGACGATTCTCTACTCTTCATCAGATACTTGTTCTCCAGAGTTCCACAGTTTCACAGCAGAAGTCTCCATCATCACCCCATATTTGATCTCTTGAGATAGAAAATTTTTTATCAAGCCACAAGCACTCTAGTTCATCTTGAGCTAATCTCTCTTAGACATCTCTTCAGGATGTTCATCGTCAACAAAAACATCCTCTAGATTCAAAGAGCACAACGAATCCATCACCTCACATTGCCACATGCCAAAGTTCTCTTTGCAGTCAAATTTCGTAACATCGATTTTATCGGAATGTGTAACAACTTGATGAATTGTCGTCTTTTCCACCATCGAGGTGGTATGAATTCATGGCTACACCGGATTGCATAGCTTTCACCAAATTTCAACTTTCTTACAATGCCAGAATTGTACCAATTTGACTTAATTTCTGCTTTCGACAACAATCCAGAACACAGCTACAAAAACACAGTAGGCACTCAATCATTTTGATTTCTTCTATCAGTAACTAAGATCTGCCTACGGTGCTTGTGCTTCGCCTCCACGTGCAGCCAATTGCAGCCTGCTCCAGCAAGTAACCTGTTTTACGCAAGTTGTCTCCAAGCTCGCAGTTCGACCAAAGAACAATCGCGGAACCGCGTCTCCAAACCGTGCTTCCCTGGCTTTTCGTTCGAAATCAAACTTTCGGCAGCTACGTTAGACTAGCCCGCATGTTCGCATGCAGCCGCGTGCCACTGCGCGCTCATGAGCCTTGATCTCCCTGCGAAATTCGGGCCTCCATGCACGGTAAAACCCACACAGACCAAGTCGTATGTCCACGTTGGTCTCCGCCTTGAGCAAACCCATGATCTAGATGCTTCTTAGCCAACCTTGTGCCCGCTATCTTGCGATCTATGCGTGAGGCTTCCATGCGCCTCCTGTGCGACCCAAACCACAACCCAGAGCTTCCGTCTTCTACGATCAGCCCATCCACGATCATGTTTTACGCGATCAGCCAAACCTAACCACTACACTTCCATGCAAACTATGCTCCAAGATTGGCCAAACCCACACCAACAGGAAATTTTCCCGTTCGTCGCAGGAAATAGTTGACATCCGGCAATGATACCAATTGTTGTGCAAACAATTACAGTGGAAACAAAATTACACACCACAAACATAATAGACAGTGACTTACGTGATTTGACAAAGATATCTATGTCCACAAGGAGGAGATGATTTCACTAATTTAGAGAACAATAGGGAATTACAAAACTCTCAAGCTTTCTCTCTTGCTACAACAACCCCCAAATCCCTCAATTTATAGATTTGAGGGGAAACAGTTAAAGAAAAAACTTTCTAATCTAATTCCCAATTAAATCCCAATCAAATCACATAATTAGGAAATAAATCAGCTCCCTGATTAATTGCAATAAAGAGCCATTAAAGCTTTAAAAATAAAGCTTTATTATGATTATGATTTGGAAATAAATCCAAATCAACAATATTAAGATTTGGAAATAAATCCAAATCAACATTGCCATCTTCAGACATCAAATTGTTTATCATATTAATCAAATAAGAAGCAGTTCAAACAAGGATTTAAGTTGGAGAACTTAACAATCTGTCCTCTTTCTCTACCTAATAACTTGGACTTCATTTATTGTGCACTACTCCCAACCGACCCAAATTCTTTGTTTACAGATAAATCTATGTTTTATTATTTCAGAGAGCCAGCGCTGGCATATGTTATATTATAAATCAGTTTGCTCAACAAGGTATCCCATCAAGTTAAGCTTTAGTTAACATATTTACCATAAAAAATGAGGAAGCCGCCAACGAAGTATTAGGCTTTGTGCTTGCACAAAATATAGCCATTCATTAAAGTGTGTTCAACTCACAATAATCAAAGGGTATGGAACTGCTAATCATTTTCACATAGCAAACTTAATTAGTCCTTTGTAATATGTAAAACAGAAAGAAATGGGACAAGAACCATGAAGCATTCAGGTTAATATATCAAGCAAAGTTCACAAAGATGGTTCTCTCCATATATTCCAATGGCAAGCTGTTAATTGCACGGTGAAGCACCTCAATATAGCAGAACATTAATTCATTCCATAATAAACTATGCCAATGTCCCATGAAAAACATTAGAATTTCAAGCCTAAATAGATGTCATTCCGCAACTTCTTACATAGACATTTATCACTTTATTGATACAGCCTAACAATCATTTAACAAAAGTCATAGAGAATTGCAACTACAATTTCTTTTTTTTTTTCAGTAACTACAAATTCATTTCTTTTTCAATGGCTACAATTTCATTTTTACAATTTCAAATTCAAAGTAAATAATAGCAGATTTTAAAACATTGAAAATTTATAATAAAGGCATTTGCAAATCACCTAACTCCATTGATAAAAAACTTGAAACTAAATCTACAAATGAGAGGCTGAATGCCGATTAAAACAATATGTAGTTTTGCTTACCGATAAGATAACCTTTCAATAATCTCTTCAGTTATTGCTTTTGCAATTATTGCTTCGTTCTTTTATTATCTCATAATAAACATGAATGTGTTTCATCAATGTGGCAGAAAGTCACACACGGGACTCAAGGTAAGAAACCTATGAAAAAGACCAGACATGCATATTTGAAAATAGATAAAAAAAACATTAATGCCCGATTCTTCTCGTCCAACACATCCGCAATTGGTTTCCCAACCAAGAAGATCCAGAAGACTAGAATTTCTTTTGTTGAGATTGACATTTTGAAAAGCATGGTAGCTTGAAAGCGTTACCATACGAAGCCTAAGTTCTGATGGCAAGTCTTTTTGAAACCTGGAAGCAAAAAGTTAATGCATGCTAAAAATTGCAGTCTAGTTTTGTTTTATTCTCTTAAACTACCTGCAAAAAATCAACCTAAGAATTTCAATTAAACTTACAAGATTTCCCTTTAGCTTCAAATTTTCTGAAACTTTAAATCGAGATATTATTCTATGCGGACATTGAACGGAGAGACCGTCCAGATTTACTGCACTTTTGAAAAAGGGGAATAGAATGGCAGTAAATATTTAATTATGAATGTGTTTTTACTGACATTTTGTTGTGTTTTTGTAAATACTCAGTAAAAACACAGCAAAATATTCAATTATTTAGTAAATATTAAATATTTGCATCCCTTTTATTGCCCTTTTACAAAAGCGCAGCAAAAGGACAATAAAAGCGCAGCAAATCCGGGTGGTTCTCTCCGTCCGGTGTCCGCACAAAATAATTAGTCCATAAGCAGACACAATAAAAAACCCAACCATTAAACTTATCCGAAGGTCTTTTGATGGGCTTTATGTCCTGGGAACACTTCCATCTAGTTTTCCTGCCAATTGACAGCAGATGTACATCCAGAAGGTGCGCCCAGAGCAACTGTTAGTTGTCCCCTGAGTTCGAGTCATGGGAACAGCCTCTCTACAAGGAAGAACCTCTGCATTTCAACCTCCACAAAAGTAGAATATTTATGCCCTATATACACCATTATTTCTTCGAGTTAAGCAATCTTTTTAGGCCATTTCTAATCCCTAGTCCCTCCAATAATCTGCATACCATGACTAGTCAAGAATGTCTATGCACTTTCCTAGAACTAATTCGTAGAGGATGAACCCAAATCATGTATTTTCACGCGTCAGGGCCACTCTACATATTGGCAATAGTAGATGCAACATAAAGCACATTTTCACCTTAGTATGTCGATGAACTGTCCTTGACACTACCTCTGATTTTCCAAGCGCAAAAAAAAAAAAAAAATTAAAACTGCAGCTAGCACATATTTCAATGGGGTTATGTACTAGTCTTTAGCACGACATTACAGAAATTTGATTTTAGAAGACTTTATGTGAACCCTTTACCATCATGAAAAGTTGGGATTCTACAAAAATATCATTATAAACATATGATTTCCTGGTACACAAGTAAAATATTTAACTTAAAACAGTAATATTCAATTGAATTTTATTAAAAAAAATCCTTAATTCACTTAAATAATTAAAACATCCCTAACATTGAGATGATCAACATAAACATTGGAGCCATAAACTGTATCCAAACCCTATTATTGACCAAATAAGCAATCTGGTCAAGTGATTTGTTGAGATCTATGATAGTAGCAAGATCACAAAATTCATAAAGGATTTTATGAATGTATATCAGACAGGATGGTAATGTATGTAAATTGAAGCACTCTAAATTTTTTCCCTACCTTTCCAAGCTCAAACTTTTATTACATTCTAAAAAGGATAGCATCTTGATCCGACAAATATGAATTACACAGTATTGTACGGTACAACCTCATCAATAAATTTTTTTGAGAAAACAATTCTTAGAGTATTTTAATCAGGCACTTAACAAACATTTAACTTTCATTACATTCTAAAGAAGAAAGCATATTGATATCACAAATAAGAATACACAGTTTTATATGTACAACCTCATCAAAAAATTCTTTTGATCAAGCGATTTTTAAAGCATATTAATCAGGCGCTTAACAAACATTACTCAAATGAAACAAACTCAAAATAGGATTTTGGATGCAAGATAGTGTTCCAACCCAAGTTTTCCGATAAAACTTTTGTGATACGGTTCTTTTCACTCCCCAAATGTAAAATAGCACTACTGAAGCTACATTTTACCTAAAACTTAATGTAGAAAAGTTCCTCCAAAGATTCCCCAGTTTGGTGTGCTTGCAACATAATAGGAAACACTTGTAGATCTCAAGTATTTCCAATCAATCTTCAGAAAAAATCAAGCTTTCTCCACAAAAATCCACACAAAAACAGAAAACAATAGATAATATATATTATTTGATGAAAAGGACACGGAAAATCGCAAGATCCAATTGATCCTCTATTCGAGAGGAGGATCGATCTCTCCCAAATCTCTAGACGCCGGCCAAATTCAAGATGCCCTAACCCTATTAAAACAAACTATTTAATGCATACAAATCAAAAGGAAATCCCTAAACAATCCCTACATTCAAATTTCCCTCCTGATTCTCCCAACAAACCTTTGCGCGGTGCATACAAGAGGCGGAGAGTTTCGCACTTATTCACCTGGGTAAGTCTCGTGTTGACCGACTGGACCGGTCTAACAATACTCCCCTCCCAAATATCCACCTTGTCTGCAAGGTGGAAAGACAACACCCTCCTTCATTCCTTCTTCATCACAAACGGTAAGAACCTAAAAAGTTTGGTCCTTACACATGCCCCGACGTATACCTCTCATCACATCTGAAACAGAGCCCCTTCCCCCTCTTCTCATGTAATTCCGTCTCTGTGACCTTCTTGAAGTTGTCCCCAGGTCTTCCTCATGTAGTATTTTCCTTAGAAGTCCCCCGAAGAGTATCCGGTGTTGGCTTCTTCGATTTTAATAAGTTGGTGGTCATCCTGTACGGGCCTCCTGAGCTGTTGCCTCCTATCTCTCTACAGATGCCTCTGATCATCTACCAATTGAGCTAGATCCATACCTCTCCCAAGTCACGAGACCTCATTACTCTAACCGTTGCCCGAATCTCTGGTGTCAATCCCTTCATGAAGTTTCCCTCTAAAATTGTCTCAGAAAGGTGGTCCAATTGGCTAGCAAGGTACTCGAACCTCACCTGGTACTCTATCATTGAATCATCAAGTGTCAATTTACTCAAAGAACTGCTCGTAGAAGTGATGTAGAACGGGTACGGAGGCTGGCAATAATCTGAAACAATTCCTTTCAGGAAATCTGAAACAGTTCAGATTTTTCTCCCAAAATCTGAGAGATTAGCCGTTGGTGGCTGCAGGAATCTGTGGACAGCAATTTGTTGTGGGTAAAACAGCAACTTGGAAGCTTCAGGTTGCTGGAAACCCAAGGTGAGGTCTTTGGAGAATTTCAGATTTCTGCTAGGGAGAGGAAAATTAACTCCAAATTCCTTCCACAAAAACTGAATAATTCCTTAAGGGAATCTGAAATGCTTCAGATTTTATTTTTCTTTTCTCTCAGAAATCTGAGTGGAATTCCAATTCCCAGTGTGGGGGAGGAACGTCTTAGCAGCAAGCGTCTTGGGGAAGGATGGCTGAGGGAGAGGCGGTGGAAACCAGGGAGAAGGTCTGCGGTTTTGGAGTGGGGAAAAGGGATTGATTTGTTTCCTGTTTGAAATTAAGAGGAGGAGGGAGACGGTGGAAACAAAGTAAAAAAAAAACTGTAGACTTTCTATTTCCAAAATCAGTGAAGTGATTTGGGAAATTGAATAGGAAACAGATTTGAGGAAATTTGGCTATGAGCAATGTGAGGAGAAAAGGAAATAAATATTAATTAAAGCCAAGGGAGGTTACGGGAATAAAGAAGTGAATTAGGGAATTAACTCCTAATTCCCCTCTACATAATTTGGCATATGAGGTTGACGGGAGTATGGGGGAGCAATTAGGGAGAAAGGAATTAAATGTGAATTTCTGCCAAGGTGGAGGTGAGGTTTAAAACTTTCCAAAAATGGAATGACAAATTAGGAAATATTTCAAATTTCAAATTAGTGGATTTGAATTTTGAAACTGCCCAAAATTAAATCACCCAAATTAAGTTTGAATTACATCATGAATGAGATTCAATACTTTCCTAAAATAGCTTTCTAATTTAGGAAACTATTTGAAATTCAAATTTCAAATGATGAAAATAATTTCCTAAATTATTTGAACTCTTTAGGTAAGCATTAAGGTGACATTGACTCATTCATGGAGACAAACAAGAGTAGTCGGCGGTGGGCTTGGCTCGGGTGGGGCGGTGGAGGAGCTAATGGAGAAAAGGGGAGGGGCTAGAATCCGGCGGCCAAACGAATTATGGGGAGGAGGAAGAAGATGAATATAACGACAAGGAGCAATAAGAAGGAACAAAAGCAAATAAACAAAATATCAAAGATACAACCGCGAGCCCGGACACATCCTGCGGCTGACGGGTACTACGTTGCCCTCCTCCAAGGGACTTCACGCCACGAGCCCGGACCCATCCTGCGGCTAGTGGAAACTCCGACTCCCTCCCATAGGGATTTCACTAACGTTCTCTCCAAAGAACACAAGTGCAAACAAAATTTTATTAATAATCCATCATACCTAATACATGAGAAGGGGTCTCTATATATAGGCCTTAAAAGAAATTAAAAGACACATTTGCCCCTTGGGCTTACATAAGACAAGAGGGTAAAAAGGGAAATTGCACAATTAAATCAAAATACACTTAATAGACTAAAATAAAATAAAGTGATCTCGGTCGTCGATCTTCAGCTCCTCCTCGGGTAGGCATGGACGGTTGGATGTCCGCATCAAGAAGTCTCCTCCCATGTCGGTTCGGAAACATTCTATCAAACAATCCTTGAACTCCCTCCAACTCCGTATGGGTCGTCGCATGTCCCTCAAGTGGTACCAAGCCAAACCTTTTCCTTCCAAACATAGGCCTACTGCCGTCAGTCTCTCTTTTTCCGTCAACCCATTGACGACAAAATATCTTTCAACTTTATAGATCCATCCGTGCGCATCCTCCCCCTCAGAGATTGGCATCTTTAATTTCCTTACCCTTGGATCATCTTTGTTCCCTCCGTTCCCTCTATAATTTATCATTTTCTAAGGGGGTGATTCCCCCCAAGTGTCTCAATCATCCCTTCTACGTTCATACACAAACATTTCATTAAATTCTCACCTCCTTTCAAATTCAGCACTCCTTGGATCATCACAAACTCCTCTTTCCAATTCAGCCCTCTGGTCAAAATTCCCTCTTTCCCTTTTAAATTCAACACCCTTCTACTCATGTCCAACCCCTCACGCCTCCCCACATACCCTGTGTCGGACTCCTCCCTACGAATAGATCCTAGGGGAGGCATTTTTTTTCTTCCCTCCAAAATATCCACCTCTTGATCTTCCTTCTAACTGATTGGCTTCAAATTTTTCCCACTTTCGTAGTTGTCGGCACATTCCCTCACCTCCGAAGGTGATATTTTGGTTTGAACCTTGCGCACTTTCTTCAACATCTTCTCCAGGATGGAAAATTTCGAATCGAACTTATCATGGATGGCTGAAACATCATTTTTCAAAATTTGAAACTTGAGTTTGGAGATATGAAATTTCAGATTTCGTTTGTCCAATCTCCACTTCGATGCATTCCTCCAACGCATCCATTTTCTTGGCCGCCATTGATGCTCAAATTTTTGTAGAAAAAAAAATCTGGACTTCGACCTTCAAAAACAACAACTTTCTTTTTCGAAATCCCAATAATGGCCATTGAAATTCAACAAAACAGCCCATCAAAGGTCCCAAAAAAATGGCTCTGATACCAATTTGATAGGAAACACTTGTAGATCTCAAGTATTTCCTATCAATCTTCAGAAAACATCGAGCATTCCCCACAAAAAATCCGCACAAAAACAAGAAAACAATAGATAAGTTGTATTATTGGATGAAAGGGACACTAAAAATCGCAAGATACAATTGATCCTCTATTCGAGAGCTTGATCGATCTCTCCCAAATCTCTAGAACCACTAAAGCCCAAAAGAAAACCTAAATCTAAGAGATCTCAAATTTCAGCCAAATTCAAGATGCTCTAACGTTAGGAAAACAAATTATTTAATGCATACAAATCAAAAGGAAATCCCTAAACAATCCCTACATTCAAATTTCCCTCCTGATTCTCTCAACAAACCTTCCTAAACAACTCCATGGGATCTAGCGGATTGCGCGGTGCGTACAGGAGGCGGAGAGTTCCGCCCTTATTCACCTGGGCCAGTCCCGTGTGGACCAATTGAACCGATCTAACATAACATCAAGGAAAATGTATGATCTACATTTATCACATATCCTAACTCAATTACTACACATTTGAAATGGTAGCATGAGTCTTCTTCTTGTCATCCCATTTAGGCTTTTATCTAGGTAGACGTTGCACCAATCTTTGACATTATGTACTCAAGTTTTTCAATAACAAGACAGTGGTCTAGCATCCTCCTCAACATCTAGAACTTGAGCATTCTTTTATATGGCAATAGCATGCTAGGCTTTCTTTTCCAGGGAAAAAAATAATTTCCTAAAGAGAGATGGCTTTTAGAAAAAAATTCAGTTATGCATGAAAGATTTCATGCAACCCCTCAATATATTTCATGACTATCAATTTCTCAATCAATTCAAGGCAGAAGCCTAATGATGGGACATCAGAGCATGGAAAGTATATCAGAGGCGTGGCCGTCAATATACGGCCACGATCGAGTCTATGTATTTTTGAGTCAATTCATGTATTTGTCTTCTGATTCTTCTTATTATGTTATTTAGCTTTTATTAGTTATGTTGTATTTGTTTTCCCGTTTTACTATTTTCTTAAGGGAGGTCGTTTGTAAGCCCTAGGGGCATTGTCATATTTCTTATTTTGAGTCATATGTATGAGGCTATTTTTAGCCCCTATGTTTCTCTTTGAAATTTAATGAATGAATGAAATATAAGAAAATTCCTGCACATGTGTTTTTTAGAGAGTTGTGAGAGTTCTAGGAGAGAGCTTTGGAGAAATCCCTAGGGAGGGAAATCGGATCACCCACCAACCTTGGAAGCGTTCGAGTTCGTGGTTCTTACATCTTTCTTTTTTTCTTTTCTTCCTCCTTCTTCCCTTCACCACCGTCGGCTCTATCTCTTCCTCCACTCAACCGTTGGCCTCCTAGAACCACCCAACCGGCCACCCCCTCTCATCCCCCCCCCCCCCCCCCCCACTGCCAACCCACATATCACCTCAATCCCCTTTCCCTCAAACCGTGGCTCCATGTTTTTCCCCCACCCAAGCAGTCGGCCTCCCTAGCCTCTTTCCCCTACATTGCCATATTTCCTAATTTGGGGCAGATTTTGGAATTCAAATCCAATTGATTTGAAATTCAAATCCTTACCTAAAATCTCAAATCTATTTTTGGAAAGTCATCAAATATATTCCAAATCAAATTTGAATAAATCCCTTTCCCTTATTTAAAGTTTCCTATTTTTGGAAGGTGTTAAATTTTTCTTCAAATCTCCCTAGCCCCATTAAGCCGCCGGCCCCACCTTCTTTAAGTCCTTGGATTTATTTCCTAACCCAATCTCTCCTCGAATTCAAATTGTTTCCTAAAATAAAATTCTATTTTTTGGAAACTTATCCAATTAAATCCAAATCAAGTTTGAATGGGATTGGAATTAATTCTTCCCTCCTTAATTGGAATTCCCAAAGAGGCAAGCATTAAACCCTCTCCCCAATCCCCTCCACTCTCTTGATGCTGCCAGCCCTATGGTCCCTCTCCCAATTGATTTCTTTCCAAAACTCTAAGCTCCAATCAAAGGAATTAATTCCTAATTCCTCCTTCCCTCTCCTACCTCTCTCTACCGGCCACCCACATCAAACGCTAGCCGTCCACTAAAAGCCCTCTTCTTTCAATTTTTCTTCTCTTCCTAAAGTTTCCAAGTGCTGTCCAGATTTCTGGACCACCTGCAGGCTGTCCGGGAATTTCAGCCAAACCCACTGCTATCCAGAAAAAGATTGGCTGCTATTCTGAACTTCGACATTAGGAAAACGGCTGTCTAAAAACTCCGGCATCTTCCCGTGGCCTCCCTACCCACGGGAGTCCTCTTCAAACTGCTTTCCAAGAAGGACAGCTTGCTGTCCATCCATTCCAGCAAGAGGATATCAACCGTTTCGCTGCCATCAAGCCACCAACGGCTGCCCAAGCTTGCGAGAAGGTGGAATCTTAGCAAGGGATGAACTCTTACCTTCTCTTTTACCTTTCTCGATTGATCCTTGCTTGTGGTTTTATTTGGTTCATGCAAAATTTTGTCAAGCTCCGCTAAAAGCCTAGTATTTAGTAGGAAGTGTGTGAGAGATCTTTCATAGCACTATTCTTATTGTTAGATTAGGAATTTCTTGTTGAAACATATTTCGTATGTAACGTCAGGAGTAATTGATTGTTATGTTAATTTTACTTTTCGCAAGTAACTTAGCCTAAGCTTGTGTTTACCGCTCTTTATGTTTTATTTCATTGTTTAACTCGCCATAAAGCATAGTTAACTTGCTCCTAATTATCAAGTATGCAAAATCCTTATCTAAATCATCTATGTTTTCATATATGTCCTGCATCACTTAACTTTTTAATTTTATTATGCAGTATTGTACGCTTTCGTATTATTTTGCTTCAAATTCATGTTTCTTTTTCACGTCCAATAGGATAGAATTAAGTTTTTAACAATCTTTTAAATTCCAAGCATGTCAGTATTAATAGTTCGTAGTTTTTAGATTGTGGCTCCACAGAAAAGCATGTGAGGATAACTTCAAACAAACAAACAAAATATTTTTTTTTCAAGCAACATAATTATAAACCATGAAATATGTTTCTAGAAGCTCAAATCAACTGTTAAGCACTTCTTATTTAGGTGTCATCGATGTACGGCAACTCCAATTTTGCCTTGACCTTGAAGGAAATTTTTCTTCTTCTCATCTTTCTGAATACTTTTTAGTTCTCTTTTTACAGATAAATTCTCCACTACTTGTTATAGCCAATTAAATAGTTTTCATACTTCATGGATAAATCGAGTAGATAACAGAGAGGCTAGAGAGGCTCCCCTTGTAGTAAGGGAGGCCACCATACCGATTGAGTTTTGAAATTGGAAAGAGGCTTATACAATTTCTCAATTCTCATTTTTTGGTGGGTTGGCTCTAATGCATAAAGTTTTTTATCCATATGATCATCAAGTATATTGCTTCTAGTCCTTAGCCTAACCATGAAAAAAATTCCTGTTGACTGGAAACTACGCTGTAATATGTTGGACTACTTTTGGTTTAAAGAGGGAAGGCAGGCATGGTTTTTATGCATAACTTGAAAAGGAATGCAATAACAATGCCATTCTTGAAGTTTTATTTGCAACATTTACCGCTATAAAGAGTTTAATTTCGTTGTGATTTCAATGCAATCATTTGAACTCTAATTTTATGATACTAAGTTTTGGTTAGAAGATGTGGAAAGGTGCCTTCCCTAGAAATAAAGCATTGATTTGTGTAAGGGTTCTCCTCGCCCTTTAAGATGATAGGAGTGAATGTGTGATGACCTATTCACCTGATGGAGAACAAATGAGAGATTAATAGGTGGAACCTTAAACAACGGTGCTAAACCGTATAAAGAATTTTATCACATTTTTTACATGCTTGTATTCCTTCTTGCACATATTTACACTCTTGTATTGTTTGTTGCAACTACACTCTACTTACACTCATAAGCACTTGACTGAGTTGTTTTTTAAAAAACAAAATTACTTCAATACAAGTTTATTCACACTCCACTTTAGTGTCTTATTGCCATCAATTAATAACCAAAATTAATCAATTAAAAAGCTAAATTATAAACACCTTAAAATCCTAAGCAATTAAGTAGATGACCATAGACAATATAGTTATGATTTTCATAATCAACCCAATTCCATAATTAAACATTTTAAGGCATAAGGGGAAGCTAGACTTGCTCAGAGGGTGTTGTTGACCCTACAACTCAAACCACACGCAAAAGGGATCCAAATTGGCAAATTTGGCAACACGCGCATTGACGCGATGCGCCGCTTGAAGGGTCAAACGACCTCTAATTGCCAAACAGACTGCACCACTGCAATCAGGGCGTTGAATTCTTTTAAATCGAGGCCCCTCGAAGTCAAATCAAATGAGATCGGCACAAAGGGACAACCGATACCCAAAATTAACTATGACTGACACCCAAACGACTTTTGATTGATGAAACGATAGCGTCGTTGAGTCCGGAACATTGCCAACCCCTAAAAACTACATTTTGTTTATTCAATTTGGAGTATCCAGAAGGTGGCACAAATCCCGTGGCGACAACATTAATTTCGAAGAGAATTAGCCTCGCCGCTGTCCAAATGATAAATGTTCGCAAAACAGATTTCGTCATTGCGAATGAAATATCAAGAATACTCAAGAACTACATTTTCTATGTTCAATTTGGATCTTTCAAATTGGTGGCACGAATTTTGAGACAAAACATACATACGAGGAGAATAGATCTCGACACTGCCCAAACGAAGTCCGATCGCAAAACGGACTTCGCCATTGCATTCAGAACGTTTTAAATACTTAAGGATGACAATCAATTTGTTCGAATTAAAATGTGCGAGGTCGATATGCATCCCGAGATAGAGCATGAAAATATAAGAATTTAAGACTCGACGTCGCCCACACATCACCTAATTGGCGAACAGACTTCGCCCCTGCGTTTGGAATGCCGCTAATACTCTCAATGGACTACCAATTTATTCAATTAAGATTGTGCATGCAAATTGAGGTGGTCCTAATTCAACAACATGCATTTCGAGGAAAGTCAAGATCGGCACTACCCAAATGATTTCCGATCATGAAACGGACTGCGTCGTTGCGATCAAAACATCGACGATACCCTAAATTCACTATCAATTTGTTCAAAGAAAATTACTCGATGAGATCGACACGTATTACGAGGTGAAATAAACATGCATCGAGAAAACCCGCAAATCAATATCATTTTTCGTTGATTAACACAAGGTTGTCACCTCAAATTAATGATAATACTATTAAAAGAAAAGCTCATTAGCATCACCATTAAAATGAGAAAATCTAATATAAAATCAAATCTAATTTAATGCATACCTCGTATCTCCTAAGTTAATTTCTTGTGCAAATCCCGCAAAATCCGCTAAGTCTCGTCTGAAGAGACTATCTCACCGTTAAAAGGAAATCAAGGGAGTCTCTATTGGTTTACTATTTTCTTTCACTGCTTCCTTGCATTTGAAATCCAGAAGTCTCGCAAGCTTATAATCCCCTTTGGAGTCTGTCTCAGTCGCAACACCTCGCTAAAGTCTCGTTCAATTACAACTCCTGTCCATTTACTTTTGTACTTTTGCCAAAATTTCCCCACTGTCGATCTCCAGAAGAGCCTCAAACCCCACCAAGCTCCACTCAACTGTCAACACCTCCTGTCCCTATAAGCCCAAAGCACGCAAACTCAAAAAAAAACCATGGTTTCCCTAATCCACACTTAGCAGCTCAACCTAAAGCCACGATCCCTCAGCCAAGCTCTAAAATCCGCAAGCAACACAAGGTTCCCGTCTTCCCACGGACCTGCTCTTGCTCTGGCCAAGTTCGATCTCACTCCAACCTGTAGGATCTAACCATTTTTTCCTTCAGACATCTATTCTTCTACTTTCCTTAGACCTTCAGCACATTCCCTTGATCTTCTTTACACCTTGACTACAACACCTGAACTTACTCCATCCAGCACGTCAAACATAGCCACTTTCCTCTACTCTTCGGAACATATAGCAAGCCAAATCCAGCCTTCCCTCAAAGTCGTGGAATCCACCTGCTGTTCGTTTTTCCCTACGTTCGTGTTTCAACCTTTAATCCAAACTCTCTATAAATTCTCTCTTTTCTTTGCTATAGGACAAATCGCTTTCACTTTCCTGAATCAAGTACATCTATTTCTTTTTTTAGTTTTGACTAAAGAAAGTGGACAAGTCTTCTTCTTTGATTGTAGTAAGAAAAACTTTTTTTTTCTTTACTTATCTGTTTTTGAACATTTCTTTTTATATTCTAGTCATCTAATTATAAAAAATATACAAAACCATAACATGGAAGTAGCTTTTGCTCCCAATCACTTTCATGTGAAACCATTTCTTTTTTTCCACTTCATGCCAAAATCAAGTACAACACAAGTGATTTTATCTACAGTAGTGGTCATCCATACATTCTAATTAAATTTGTAGCGTCTATTTCCACTCATATCATTATATTAGTTTTGCTTTAATGAGTATTGTCTTATTACAATTTGTTGTTATTTATGATATCAAATAACTATGTTGACTAAATTACTAGTTATGGATATTTTGTCTTTAACAGTAAAAAAAAGGGGAAGGTGGAATATTAGATTCCTCTTTCTCTATTTTGATATTTTGTATTGTGTTTTATTCTGACTACATCTTTCTACCATCGTTAACCTTAAATGCTCTTGACAATCAAATTAGTGTTACTATTACATTATTAACCGTTAATATTAGTGGTGCATATTATTAGTAGTATATATATATGTATGCATGTGCATATGTGTAAGCATGAAAATAAATATATATGTGTATGTACAATTATTTTTTATGTATATCCATTTGTAAAAAAAAGAGAGGAGAGAAAAGAGCTTTTCAAAAAAAAAGAAAAAAGGAGGAATTTTTCTTTATGCATTTTCCTTCATCACAGTCCACCTCGCCATCACCATCGAAGGAATACTTTAAACTCAAAACCCCGAGAGCCTGTTTTCGGAGTTCGCAGCGCACCGAAAAATTGCCCATACACGTTTTTATTAGTGTGGTGGGATGGGACCCCGGTGCGACGCCTACGACAAATGGGTAATCACCTAAACCTCATTTCGGCGTTCGCGACGTACCGGAAAATAGCTAATAGACGCTTTTATTAGCGTGGTGGGATGGGAACCCGGTACGGCGCCTACAACAAAGTGGGGTTATTTATAAGTACCCATAAGTGGGGAAATAACTGTGTTTTCAAATAAGTACTCTTGCCGACCCCATATATACTTTTATTAGCATTGTGGGAATAAAGACACAACCGCGGTGTCTAAGGATACCTACCCTACACACTTTTATTAGTATGGTGGGAATGCCCAGACTCTTGTAGTTTTCTCATAAACGGGGGAGACGCCAGGAGACTGACGAAATTCTGATTGAAAGATAGAGGACTGGAACAATATTTGGACAATATGGGACTTGAATAGAACTTGGAAAGATTAATAAGAGCTTGAGTCAAACTCCTAACATTTGAAAATGAGGTTCATAAATTATAAGAATGATAAAATAAAAAAGAAATGAACAGGTAAACAATGAATATGAATTACAAGTTTTGACATGGAATTTCTTTTTGAATAACAACAATTGCCTTGTGATGATCACCAAGATTATAATGAAGATATTGAGAGGTTTATTATCAAGTACACCATATGAATTACAAATTGCTTTTAAAAATAAAGAAATTGCAAGTATCATTTGTTTGCAAGTGAGAAGAAGAGTTTGAAGGACATGGCTTGACTTCAAAGCCATGATATAGAAACTTTTTGGGGTCATAATAATTGACTTGTGGTATTAAACACAACTCATTCCTAAGTAAGAATCATAATAAATGGGATAATGTGCTTACAAGAAACATTAAGAAACTACACGAAGCTCGTATGAACAAGTCTTCAAACATGAGCTTGCGAGTCAACATGCCAAACTCCTGTAAGTACAAGTCATTCACAAAATGATAATGAAATTCATGCAATAGATTGGCTTGAGATAGTTGCAACAACTACAAAGATACCTGTTGGATACGATAACATCTTTATAGTTAATATCATCATCTAAACAAGCAAATGGGACCTCGCAAATAATGATGATTGAAAAGCATATGCCATTTGATTGTGAGCACATGATGGCGAGCAAATTTACCATGTCAGCTACAAGCTACTTCTAAAAGCAATGAGAGACTTATGAAATAAACAAGAATGAGGAATGCAATAACATCTTCATAGGTAGTGTCATTATGCAAATGAGCAAGTGGAAAATAAACTCCCAATGCATATGAATAGTGGACAGTGAACATTAAATTAGCTCATATTCTTCAATCCATCAAGTTAAAATGATTCGTAGAAGTTACGAAGGAGGGATTCTCTACGAATACATCAACATGCTTATGAGTAGAAGGCAAAGATGTGTGACGAAGGCGATGAAACTCCAATCAGAATGCTCACAATCAAAAATATGAAGCTTCCAGTAAACATTGGATACCTTAATGCTCATCGAAATGCAAATGTCAGCGAACAATTCAAGAAGTTGCACTTATCTCCTACAAGCAGGGGGGATTCAGCATGGGTTGAACTAAAGGACACGGTGTCTTTGAATAATTCAAAAGAATATAGCTCTCATGCAATTAATATTATTTAGCCGCAGACAAACAGACAGGTCCTCTACCAGTAAATTTTCTACTAATAATATGCAGCACTAATATTAATGGTTAATGATGTAATAGTAACACTGATTTGAATGTCAACTGCATTTAAGGTTAATGACGGTAGAAAGATGTAGTCAAAATAAAACACAATACAAAACATCAAAATAGAGAAAGAGGAATCCAATATTCCACCTTCACCTTTTTTTATTGTTAACGACAAAATATTCATAATCAGTAATTTAGTCAACACAGTTATTTGATATCATAAATAATATCAAATTGTAATAAGACAAGATACTCATTAAAGAAAAACTAATATAGTGATATAAGTAGAAATAAGCATTACATATTTAATTAGAATATATGGATGACCACTACTGTAGATAAAATCATGTGTTGTACTTGATTTTGGTGTGAAGTTGAAAAGAAGTAATAGTTTCATATGAAAGTGAATGGGAGAAAAAGCAAAAACTGCTGCCATATTATCATTTTGTATCTTTTTTTTATATAATTAGATGACTAAATATAAAAAGAAATGATCAAAAGCTAATAAGTAAAAAAAACTTTTTTTCTTACTACAGTCAAAGAAGAAGATTTGTTCACTTACTTTAGTCAAAGCTAAAAAAAATATGTACTTGATTCAGGAAAGTGAAAGCAGGTTTGTCCTGTAGCAAAGAAAAGAGACAATTTATAGAGAGTTTGGACTGAAGGTTGAAACACGAACAGAGGACAAAACAAACAGCAGGTGGATTCCAAGGCTTTGAGGGAAGGCTGGATTTGGCTTGCTATAATTTTCAAGGAGTAGAGGAAAGTGGATGTTTTTGATGTGCTGGATAGAGCAAGTTCAGGTGTTATAGTCATGGTGTAAAGAAGATCAAAAAAATATGCTGAAGGTCTGAGAAAAGTAGAAGAATTGATGTCTGAAAGAAAATTGGTTAGAGCTTACAAGTTGGAGTGAGATCGAACTTGGCCGGAGCAGGAGCAAGTCTGTAAAAAGACAGGAACATTGTGTTGCTTGTGTATTTCAGAGCTTGGCTGAGGGATCGTGGCTTTAGGTTGAGCTGCTAGGTGTGGAGTAGGGAAACTGTGGTTTGTTTTGAGTTTGCGTGCTTTGAGCTTATAGGGACGGGAGGTGCTGACGATTAAGTGGAGCTTGGCGGGGCTTGAGGCTCTTGTGGAGATCGGCAGTGGGGAAATTTTGGCTAAGGTACAAGAGCAAGTGGACAAGAGTTGTAATTGAACGAGACTTCAGTGAGGTGTCATGACTGAGACGGACTCCAAAGGGGATTGTAAGCTTGCAATGCTTGCGAGACTTCTGGATTTCGAATGCAAGGAAGCGGTGAA
The DNA here is from genome assembly GCA_016618105.1 of Dendrobium huoshanense. NCBI lineage: Eukaryota > Viridiplantae > Streptophyta > Magnoliopsida > Asparagales > Orchidaceae > Dendrobium > Dendrobium huoshanense. Next base: position 35,207,628 of record CM028355.1, read on the forward strand.
CGAAAATAGTAAATCAACAGAGCTCCCTTGATTTCCTTTTAACGACGAGATAGTCTCTTCAAACAAGACTTAGCGGATTTTGCGGGATTTGCATAGGAAATTAACTCAGGAGATATGAGGTATGCATTAAATTAGATTTGATTTTACATTAGATTTTCTCATTTTCGACCAAATCCAATGGTGACGCTAATGATGCTTTATGATGCTTTATTATCCGTAGTATTATCATTAATTTGAGGTGACAACCATGTGTTAATCAACAAAAAATGATATTGATTTGCGGGTTTCCTCGAATCATTTTTATTTCACTTGTAATACGTGTCGATCTCATCGAGTAATTTGCTTTGAACAAACTGGTAGTGAATTTAGGGTATCGTCGATGTTACGATCGCAACAGCGCAGTTTGTTTCGTGATCGGACATCATTTGGGTGGTGTCGAGCCTGACTTTCCTCGAAATGCATGTTGTTGCATCAGGACCACCTTGATTTGTGTGCAAAACCTTAATTGAATAAATTGATAGTCCACTAAGAGTATTAGCGGCATTCCGAACGCAACAGCAAAGTCCTTTTGCCAATCAGGAAATGTTTGGGAAACGTCGAGTCTTAAATTATTCGATTTTCGTGCTCTGCCTCGAGGTGCGTATCAACTTCCTCACACATTTTAATTCGAACAAATTGGCTACCATCCTTAGGTACTTGGATCACCTTGAATGTAATGGCAAAGTCCGTTTCACGATTGGACTTTATTTGGGCAGTGCCGAGGCCTATTCTCCTCGATTTGTATATTTTGTCTCAAAATTCGTGCCACCATGGTTTAAAATTGCGCAATATGAGGCTCACCTTGAGGCCCGCCTTTGCGCAATTTCAGTAAAAAATGCCTCGATGCTTACGCCTTGAGTTTTTTTATGAGGCTTGCGCCTCAACTTGGTTGAGGCCCGCTTCGCCTCATGCTATATATATATTAAAACTTACATAAATCTTGAAGTAAATGCCCGACATTGGACTCTATAGGAGAGGAGGAAGGGGACATAGCAGTTCATCATAATGATGATTCAAATGAATAACCCCTTAGTGATGACAGTGCTGATGACTTATGAGTTCCTATGTGATATGTCATTGTTATTTATTTTTGGAAATTGGAATTATATGTTAATGAAAAGAATATTGGGATTTGGGAAAAATAGAATTTTTTATGTTGAACAATATTTCATATAACCTTATTATTGGGATATTTTGATTTCACTTCATATCTTATGTTTTTTAATGTGTTATATTATTCACTCATTAGTATATAAAAAATTTATCATTTTATGTTTACGCAATCTTTTGATTTTGAGGCTTACGCCTCAAAACGCCTTAAGACTTACGCCTCGCCTCTTGAATGAAAAACGCCTCAATACCCGAATACGCAATTTTAAACATTGCGTGCCACCAAATCCTGATGATCTAAATTGAATATAAAAAATGTAGTTCTTGAGTATTCGCGATATTTCGGTCACAACGACGAAATCCGTTTCGCGGACGAATATCATTTGGACAACTGCAAGGCCAATTCTCCTCGGAATTCATGTTGTTGCCTCGGGATCCATGCTACCATTCTGGATAAATAAAATGTGGTTTTTAGAGGTTTTTAATGTTTCAGACACAACGACGTGATCTGTTTGTCAATCGAAAGTCATTTTGGTTCGGTCTTTTGTTAATTTTGGGTATCGGTCGTCCCTTTGTGCCGATCTTGTCCGATTTGACTTCGAGAGGCCTTGATTTAGAAGAATTCAACGCCCTGATCGCAACGGTGCAGTCTGTTTGGCAATTGGAGGTCATTTAACCCATCAAGTGATGCATCATGTCAATGCGTGCATCGCCAAATTTGCCAATTTGGATCCCTGTTGCGTGTGGTTTGAGTTGTAGGGTCAACAGGTGCATATAGTGAAAAATCATGAGGATCAAGATACAACTGAATTCAATGGTGATAACTCCTCCAATGATGATAAGGATCGGCATCGTAATCTACTACTCACTGACCTGTTTGTATTTCCCAGTAGCAACATTAACCTTATCCATGTGGATTTGGATCTCTTTTTGATCTACCTCAGCAACAAAATGATGGGCTACTATCATTGATGTAGGATGCTACATAAATTAGCAGGATGATCATTGATACTCCATTGGACTGGCATTATGTTATGCTTGCTTAACATAATTAGTTTCTAGCTCAGCAAGATAAGTTTATAATGCAGTGGCAAGACATGATCACTCGTATATAACAATTTTGAATGGATGAGAGAACAATGCCCTAATATAAGAAATTGGATGTTTTCATGAGAAAACAATACCCTAACAAATTTTTCATGGATTGTATCAATGCTCTTATTGATTTTTATTTGCAAATAGTTCAAAGCTTTCTAGCACTCATTTACCAATTTGAGAAATCAAAGAACTAGATCTCCTTAAAGTTAATTCTCAAAATTTTATTTACAATATCTCCTTATAAGCAATTTTATTTTCTTGTAATTTAAGTTCCTGCATTTGTGTTCTTATTGCATTATCTTGAGTCTTGGTTGGAAGGCTAGGAGAGGCGCCTTTCTTAAGAATAAGTTGTTTGTTTTTTGTGTTAAGGGTTCTCCTCTAGAAGAAGAGGGAGTGTATGATGACTTCATTGCTACCTATATAATGAATATGAGATTTGTAGTAAAATCTTACACGAGTAAATAGGTGGTTATGTCAAACCATGTAAAATTCTAGCTGAGCATTTTACTTGCATGCCTCCTTGCAGATGTATTTGCATACTACTTTGTTAATTATTGTGATTACACTCTATTTTCACACACTTTCAATTGGATTGATCTTGAAAAAGTAACTAATTTTCATACAACCGAACCTTGGATAGAAAAACCTTGATTGATTGCACTTGATAGAGAAAAACTTGGGTTGATCATTAGACATCAATGTTATTTTGATGTTATTTATATACAATCTTATGTTCGACCTAAAGACCCTCCAAAACAACAAAACACTAGACACTTATATAATCTTCAATCTTACGCTAAAAATTTGGCTATATTCGAGAAAATACTCAAATTCTTTGGTAAGTTTATTAACCCCCACCAAAAGAAATTTTGTATTAACAAAATAGACATACAAAATGATTTCCACAATAAAAATAGTGTGAATAGCTTTAAACTCATTTAATTTATCCCTTTGAATTCTTCTAAGAATTGGTTAAACTCATCAAGCTCAAGAAATAAGAATAAAATTGTTCAGGAAAGTTGAATAATAAGTATTAGTCGTTAATCACATCTCTGGTCATGTTGACATTGGAGAAATCCTTCAAACATATCAAATTCGTACACCACTTTCATGTCACAGATTAAACATCAGAAGTTAAAATAATGTGCTATTATTTTAGAATTAATTCAAATGAATTAGGTTGGGCAAAGCCCCAGCATAATATGAACGTAGATTACTAATTGGACCCACTAGTTCTGGCTTACACTAAATATTTTGAGTCACTTAAATCATTACTCCATTTCCCAAAAGTCCTTCACACATGCACATGTAAAGCAAAATGAGTGTAAATATACCTTTTGTTCATTAGAAATACTATACTATTCACAAAAAGCAATAGAAAACTCATGCAAACAAGTATTTGATGAGGTGGACAAATAAAAATTCCCCCAATCAAAACTGAATGACTCTTCCAAACTTGATTGATTCATTCATGAAAGTGGAGTCCAAATGATTTTTTTAGTAGATTTTTTAGGTAGTGTAGCATTACTCCTTTTAGATGCATCTCCATTGACGACGAGTTTCTAGAAACAGCTAATTATTAAATATATTTCTTATACAATTGTATTTAAGAAACCCTTCAACATCAAGCTTTTGTCCCACTACGTGGGGTCAGCTACATGAATCATTTTTCTCCATTGTGTCCTGTTAAAAGTCAAATTCTCGTTTAAATCTAATAAAGAAAGATCATTTCTAATATTTTCTAACCAAGTCTTTATAGGTCTACCTCTACCTTTCTTAACATAAGTCAAATCTAATACCTCTACTTTTCTAATCGGTTCCTTAGAAGGTCGACGTTTTATGTGACCAAACCATCTAAGGCAACTCTCACTAATCTTATCTTCCATAAGCGCTACTCCAACTTTTTCACGTATATGCTCATTTTGTATCCTATCTTTAAGGGTAAAGCCACTCATCCACCAGAGCATCCTCATCTCTGCAACATTTAACTTAGTATTATGCTTCTCTTTTAATGGTCAACATTCGGCACCATAAAGCATTGCAGGTCTCACCACCATCTTATAGAATTTTCCCTTAAGTTTGAGGAGGAATTTTCACACAACAAGCCCGATGCATTCCTCCACTTCAACCATCTAACTTGAATTCTACTGATAATATCCCCATGTATTTCACCATCACTCTGAACAATAGATCCAAGATATTTAAAACGTGTACTCTTATTAATGACTTGCTCGCTCAAAGTCAAAATCCTCTCACGATGTCTATTACTACTAAAATTACACTCCATATATTCAGTTTTAGATCTACTCAGGCGAAAACCTTTAGACTCTAAGGTTAACCTCCATAATTCAAGTTTACATGCAACTCCCTCTCTAGTCTTATCAACAAGAAGAATATCATCAGCAAAAAGCATACACCAAGGTGCATCTTCTTGCAAATGTCTAGTGAGAACATCCATGACTAAAGCAAAAAGATATGGGATTAAGGCTGATCTTTGATGTAATTCAACTAAAATAGGAAAATACTCGGTCAAACCATCTTGTGTTTGAACACAAGTAATAGCTCCTGCATAAATATCTTTAATGATTTAAATATAAGCGTTATTAACTCCTTTATTTTCAGGAACTCTCCATAGCACTTCTCTTGGAACTTTATCATATGCTTTCTCTAAATCAATAAATATCATATATAGATCCTCCTTATTCTCTCTATATTTCTCCATCAAGCCTCTCAATAAATGTATGGCTTCCATAATAGACCTACCCGGCATGAATCCAAATTGATTTTGAGAAACATTAGTATCACGCCACAAATTATACTCCATAACTCGCTCCCATAATTTTAAAGTATGACAAATTAACTTAATTCCTCTATAATTCGCACCATGCATCACATTTATTCTTAAAAATAGTAACTAGCGCACTTTATTTAAGAAACCCTGGCACCCTAAAAAGGCTGCTTAGTGCAATTTTGCATACCGGCTGGTGAACTTCTAGTAATCATATCACCAGAGAACAACATAAAGTTGAAGGCAGCATAGAATTCGGTTCCCATTTGCAATGAAACTTCTAAGCTAACCAGTTTATTATAGTGTTAATCAACGTTTAAAATTGCGCAATGAAAGGCGCGCCTTGAGGCGCGCCTCAGCGCAATTTCGACCAATTAAGCCTCAAAGCCTACGCAATAAGTTTAGTTTATGAGGCTTACGCCTCATGTTTACTGAGGCGCGCCTCATTTATTTAAGGCGTCGCCTTTTTAAAACTTAACCTAAATTATTTTTTTTTTTCAGTCTCAAACTATACCCAGTTGCCGACGTGGCGCGCCTAGTGAAATGTCGACGTGGCATCAACATTTAAACCCTTGTAAAGGTCGAATGCCGGAGTCGACGTTTCGATTTTCAAGTTACAGTAAACTTTCGAACTTTCAAGCATTCACCCGGAGGAATTTCAATTTTCAAGCATTCTTCACTCAGTTTCTTTTAAGATGGCGTCACCCCCAAAGAAAAAGGTAAGTTAATGCTATGTTTTCTGTTTTGTAATGCGTATTTTATGGTTATGCTATGCGTTGGCGTTCAAGGCTCTCCGATTTTATGCTTATTCTATGCGTATGCATGGTTTCTCCGAACTTTTTAAATGTTTGATACTGTGATGCCATCGTGTTTTCTGTGTAATCAGGGTTTATGATAAATTTATGTTGAAATTTAAAACATAAAACCTAACCAAATTTTAAACGAGTAAATATGCGTAGGCTGTGCGTACGATATGCGTCTTTTGTGCGTGCACTATGCGTTCAAATTGCTTACTCCATGCTTATATTATTCGTACTTTATGCGTGCGTATAATTTACTCTATGTTCCCTGAACTGTGCGTGTGATGTGCGTAATATATGCGTGTAGTATGCGTACACCATGCGTGACCGTGACTTATAGTATGCGTATGTTGTGCGTACTTTATGCGTGCATATAATTTGTTGAATGTTTGCTATACTGTGCGTGTGATGTGCGTAATATATGCGTGTATTATGCGTACACTGTGCGTGACCGTTGCTTGTAGTATGCGTATGTTGTGCGTGTTTTGTGCGTATTTCATTTACTTATTTTTAATCTATAACTTTTTACAATTTTCAGATATATGTTCGTCCAATTACCTATAGATGCTATGTTTCTTCATTCCGAACAAACTGTGATAACTTTGCTCGGCAAATTACTCCTGAAGTCAAGGACAAATTGAAAGATTTAAAGATGATACAGTTTCTGGAATTTCCTGGGTTTGAGCAAAATGTCCCTCTAATTTATGAGCTGATCTCAAGGTGGGACATTTCAAAACAATGCTTTGTTATAAGAGGTCAACACATTCCTTTCACTGCTGATGAAGTGGCTCTTCTTACTGGTTTGCCAAATAAAGGAGAAGAAATATCCTGGCATTCCTTAGCACATACTTCAGTTACATCAACAGAAATAAGGAATGACTTTATGGAGTTGAACAAGAAAACCCCCCCGGAGACTATGTTAAGAACGTTTATCATGTATTTATGTTCAAATTTACTTTTTCAACTTAACAACTTCAAAACCCCCGGTTGATTCAAAGAATAGTAAATAATCCAGATGATTTTTTGTCAATAAACTGGGCTAGTTCAATTAGGGAGTTTTTAGTTGGAGAGTTTAATAAGGCATCCTCCAAGATTTCAAATAAGAAGCCAGCAGGTTACATCAACGGTTTTGTACCTCTGCTAATTGTGAGTGATAACTGCTAAATTCATTCAAAATTTTATTTGCTCAATGTGAGTGCTAAAATTTTTTTCATCTTATGCAGATTTGGTTCCTGGAGCATACTACTATTCATGCTCCTATGTATGCTGACAGAAGGCCCCGTTTTCTTCGATGGGCCGATGATATTGTATATACTACAGAGGTAATAACTAACTTATTTGCTAATATAAGAAAAAGTCAGATTTGTAATGTCCTACAGGCAGTTGGAGAGGCTGAAATGGATATGGTTAATGTTGAGAAATATCCATCAGACAGCCCTATATCCCCTGATTCCCCTCATGACATATCCACCCATCAAAACAACCCCCCCAATCTCCCCATCATGCCCCACCTCCTCAGCAAGACCCCCACCAATCTCCCCATCATACCCCACCTCCTCAGCTGGCTCAGCAAGACCCCCACCAATCTCCTCAGCAACCACATTTAAGTTTTTCTGCTGAAGCACTTCAGTCTATACAAGAAACAATAATGAGATCCTGCCAAGAAACATGTACAAAACTTTTTCGAGAATTTGAAGACAGACTGAGCACAAAGTTTGAAGATCTTACTGAAAGAGTTGGAGTTATTGAGGTCAAGCTCAATAATTTCATTGATCAGAGCAAAGAAGTTCCTCAGAAAAGATCTGCTAGCTACTCAGCCTACTCTTCATCTTCCAATAAGAGACAGAGATCAGATATCCCACCCCACAGCCTCAATGAAACAAAAGATCCAATCCCACCAAAAGATCCAATCCCAACAAATGAGCCAGTCCCAGCAGAAATGCAACTGGTTCAATATACAAATCCAAATGAACCAATACCTGTAGATAACATTCAAATAAAACCTGTAACTTATGTTCATACAGTTGAAATAGAAAATTACAGAGGTCTTTTTGTGTTTGACTTCTGAGAAGAGAAATTTTGTGCTAGAATGTTTGAAGAAGTTCTCTAAAAGGTAAAAAATTGCAACTTTATTTTTGTTTGCAGATCTGTATGCGTATGATATGCGTGTGGTATGCGTATAATATGCGTGTGTTATGCTTGTGATGTGCGTATGATATGCGTGTGATATGCGTGTGTTATGCGTATTTAATGTTTTTTTTTTTTTTTTGCAGGGATGATAGTATCTTGTTTGTGCTTAACATTCTTATTTCCAGATCTGATATTGATGAGTTATTAAGCGACAGTTGGTTAGGCAATGAAATTTTAGATATTTTTGCCTATCTCTTAAATGAGAAGTGTAATCTTATGCCAGACAAGTACCATAAATTTCTATACATCTCTCCAGTCTATTGGGTTAGTAAATTAGTATTCAATTTATCAGTTTAACTATTGGATTAGTAACTTAGTATCCATTATTCCATTCTAAGTTCTTACATTTTCTATTTGCACTTGCAGAATAACAAAGGAAGGGATAAATTGTCCAAATTGCAAGTCAACCATATAACCGAGCTTTCTGTTACTTCAAACAACATTTTATTACAACCAATCATTGATTCTGATCACATTACCCTTCTGGTTGGTTTGCTGAAAGAACACAAGTGGAAATTTTATGACTCATTGGACCGCCGCGTCAAAGAGCATAGGCTTGTTGTTCCAAAAATCGTAAGTGTTAGTCTTCATCATTTGAACTCTTAAATTTTTTTAAAAAATTACTGAACTAATCCTTGCTCAACATATATTTCAGCTTAAAGCCCTATATTCTGACACGAAAGGAGCGTTTGATAGTGATATCAGAAAATGGAAGCTTTCTACCATTAAAGTTATACCAAAACAGGAGAACTCTTTTGATTGTGGAATGTATGTCTGTAAATATATGGAAAGAATATGTCTTGAAGGCAACACTGATTGGACTGATAGTACAAATTGGCAAGGAGACATGCCAAAGTATAGAGCAGAACTTGCATATGAAATATTTTGTAAAGCGTTGCCAAAATAACAGTTTTTCATTGTGTATAAATGTTTCTGTGTATAAATGTTTCTGTGTATTAATGTTTTTGTGTATAAATGTTTTCTGTGTATAAATGTTTCTGTGTATTAATATTTTTCATTCTGATTCTGTGTATAAATGTTTATCTGTGTATAAATGTTATTTACATTGCTTTGAGTAAAAAATTCCATACTAAATGATAATACGCATACATTAAGCACAAATGACGCACAACGAACTCATAACGAACGCACAAATGACGCACAACGAACGCATTGAGTACGCATAACGCACGCATTACACACGCACACATATGCAGTAAAATTTATTTATAAAATTCTATTTAAAATTTTACGAGCCTTTAGACAGATATGGTTGGAAGGATAAGAGGGTAGGTTGATTTTTTATGAGCCTTTATTACTTACTATTGCTCAACATTACATTTTTCTATTATATAATGCGAGACCATTTGAAGACAAGTCTCATGATGTAACCACTAAAGAATATATCTTTCAATTCTGTGTATTAATGTTTTTGTGTATAAATGTTTCTGTGTATAAATGTTTCTGTGTATTAATATTTTTCATTCTGATTCTGTGTATAAATGTTTATCTGTGTATAAATGTTATTTACATTGCTTTGAGTAAAAAATTCCATACTAAATGATAATACGCATACATTAAGCACAAATGACGCACAACGAACTCATAACGAACGCACAAATGACGCACAACGAACGCATAGAGTACGCATAACGCACGCATTACACACGCACACATATGCAGTAAAATTTATTTATAAAATTCTATTTAAAATTTTACGAGCCTTTAGACAGATATGGTTGGGAGGATAAGAGGGTAGGTTGATTTTTTATGAGCCTTTATTACTTACTATTGCTCAACATTACATTTTTCTATTATATAATGCGAGACCATTTGAAGACAAGTGTAACTCATGATGTAACCACTAAAGAATATATATTTCAATTCTGTGTATTAATGTTTTTGTATATAAATGTTTCTGTTTATAAATGTTTCTGTGTATTAATATTTTTCATTCTGATTCTGTGTATAAATGTTTATCTGTGTATAAATGTTATTTACATTGCTTTGAGTAAAAAATTCCATACTAAATGATAATACGCATACATTAAGCACAAATGACGCACAACGAACTCATAACGAACGCACAAATGACGCACAACGAACGCATTGAGTACGCATAACGCACGCATTACACACGCACACATATGCAGTAAAATTTATTTATAAAATTCTATTTAAAATTTTACGAGCCTTTAGACAGATATGGTTGGGAGGATAAGAGGGTAGGTTGATTTTTTATGAGCCTTTATTACTTACTATTGCTCAACATTACATTTTTCACTATAAAATGCGGGAACACTTGCCTTATGGTAACGCATGATTTTTTCAAACAGAAGCAATGCAGGCTTGACAGAAGGTTTGATTTTATTACGCCTTACCTTCTGTTATGCCTGCATTACTTCTCTTGTAATTATTTTGGTTTAATATCTTTAATAGAATGATTGATTTTATTGTCCAATATAAATCATCTTTGACAACCAAGCCTTCCATTCATTACTACGATACTTATGCTCCTCCCATGAAATTGATGCCAATATCTTGTAAACATAAACATCTCTATCGTGATTAGGTTTATGTTAACAAGTTATTGGCATCATGAACATGGGAGGAGGATAAGTATCGCAGTGATGAAGGGAAGGCTTGGTTGTCAAGATGATTTATATTGGACAATACATCAATCATAATTCCTGTAGGGAAGTTGATGTTGTTGTCTTGTTGAAGATGTACATTAGGTTCTCTTGTAAAATTGTATTTGTTATAAATGTTCTTTTAATTTGTTCTTATATTTTTTATATTGTACATAGTCATTAAATGTTCTTTTTTTTTTGTTTTTTTTATATTTTAAAAATACGCAATGTTGACGCAGAGAGCACGCATAAAATACGCACAGTGAACGCATAGTGTACCCATATATAACGCATAGAATACGCATAACGTACGCACAATAAAATAATTAACACTTCCAGTACTCAAACTATACCCAGAAAATCATGTTTTATTAACTATTAATATAAAATCATACATTAAATTACTCTGGCTCCAAAACACGCAATGTTCACGTAGATAATACTGAACACATCCAGGACGCATATTAAACCCTAAACTTATTTGCTTGGAGGTTTCATCTACTGCGAGACTGCGAGTTGGGTTGCTGTCTTCTCCGTCCGACCAGCGTACGCTTTAGTCTGAGCCTCCGAGGCTGCTGTCTCCTCCGACCTGCATCAGGTCATATAAAAGATTAGTAAGAACTCGTTTGTTTCCTATTTCTCTCAATCAGGATGGTCAAAAATAAGGATAAGGCTGCATCAGGTCATAGAAAAGATCCAGCATGGAAATATAGCACTCAGGTGGATGTAGGAGGAAGTGATAAAACATATGTCTATCTGAAATGCAATTACTGTGATAAAGTTGTGAAAGGTGGTGTGACTAGGATGAAGGAACACCTTTCAGGCTCTCACAAGAATGTTGCTCCATGCTCCAAAGTTCCTGATGCTGTAAGGGATGAGATAAAGTCATACATGAATAAGTCTACCACATCAAAACATCTTGCACAGAAGCAATTTGAAGATAGAGTTGATGCTGGATCTTACTACGGGAGTGAGCGCAGCGTTAGGGATTCATCTTCTTCTATGAAGCCCATTTCATCTAGGGGTGCTAGAGGGCCTATGGATCATTACATGGTTGACACATCAGAGGATAGGCCTTCTACTACACAGAAGATGGCTCCAGAAAATGCAAGAGAGGCGCGGAGAAGAGTGTGTAAGGATATAGACAGATTTTTCTACGAAAATGCTATTCCATTTAATGTAGCAACATCACCTGCTTATTACAACATGATTCGTTCAGTTGGAGCATTTGGGAGAGGGTTCAAACCTCCAACCATGTATGATTTAAGAACATGGATTTTGAAGGAGGAGTTGGAAAGCACTGATAAAAGCATTGAAGAAATTAAGAAGACTTGGGCCCAAACAGGAGTAACAATTATGTCAGATGGGTGGTCTGATATCAAACATAGAAGTCTGATCAACATCCTCATTAATAATCCTTATGGTACTGTGTTTTTAAGGTCAATTGAAGCATCTGACCAGGTCAAAGATGCTGAGTTCATATTTAGATTATTAGATAGCATTGTTGATGAGGTTGGAGAACATTTGGTTGTACAAATTGTGACGGACAATGCAAGTTCTTATAAGGCTGCAGGTAATAAACTTATGGAGAAGAGGAAACATTTGTATTGGACTCCATGTGCTGCACATTGCATAGATCTGATTCTTGAGAAGCTTGGGGATCTACCTCAACATAAAAATGCACTCACTAAAGCCAAAACAATAACCAAGTTTATTTACAACCACTCTTGGGTTCTAGCTCTTATGAGAAAGTTTTCGAAGAAAGAAATTCTAAGGCCAGCCGCAACAAGATTTGCCACCGCATACTTGACCTTAGAGAGCATGCTGGATGCCAGACAACCTTTAGAGGCTATGTTCACATCTACACAGTGGTTGAGTTGTGCTTGGGCAAAGAAGGCTGAGGGAAAAGAGATTAGAAAGATTGTTTTAAATGACAGATTTTGGCAAAGTGTCTTATATGCCATTACAACTACTAGACCTTTGGTTCATGTTTTAAGGATGGTGGATGCTGAGAAGAAGCCTGCAATGGGTTTCATCTACAATGCTATGGATGAAGCCAAAGAGATGATTGCCTCCAACTTAGGAGGCAGTGAGGAAAGCTTTAGGGAAATTTGGAATATTATTGATGATAGGTGGGAACTACAGCTGCACCGACACTTGCATGCCGCTGGCTACTACCTAAACCCTCAGTATCAATATGCAGAGAACAAGTCTACAAACCTGAAATAAAGTTGGGATTATATCATTGCATGGATCGTCTAATAAGTGATGCAACTGAAAGATCAAATGCTGACTTGCAATTGGTACCTTTTAGGAACAAAGAGGGTTTTTTTGGATTACAACAAGCAAAAGATACAATTACCAAACGATCTCCAGTTGAGTGGTGGATTCAATTTGGTGATGGGACTCCAGAATTACAGCGTTTTGCTGTGAAAGTTTTGGGCTTGACATGCTCTTCATCTGGCTGTGAAAGAAATTGGAGTACCTACAACTAAGTACATACAAAAAGGAGAAATCGCTTGTCGACATTGAGGATGAACTCACTGGTGTACATTATGTACAATAGGAGACTCAAAGATAGAAATTTGAAGAAAAAAGGATTAATGGATGATGAAGATCCTTTGCTTTGCGATGATGTGGCATCTGATGATGAGTGGTTTGTAGATGATGAAGTTGAAGTGATGCCGTCTGAATTACAAGATGAAGATTTAAATGTTGATTTCTTTGATGGTCTTAAGGCATCCACATCCACAACAACTCAAGAACAAATCAAAAAAGGTATATAAATAATATAGTTTTCTTTTCTTAGACTTTTATTAATATATTACACTATTATTCATTATGATATTATTCAAAAATATTTAGGGAAGAGGAAGATAACTAATAATGAGGAAGAAGAAGCTGATTGGGAGATATTGGACTCTATAGGAGAGGGGGAAGAGGAGAGAGCAGTTCATCATAATGATGATTCAAATGAAGACCCCCTTAGTGACTGATGAGTGATGGACAGTGCTGATGACTAGTGAGTTCTTATGTGATGTCTCCCTTATTTATTCTCAAAGATGTGGTATGTACCATTTTTATGTTTTATATATTATTTGCTCATTAGTATATACAAAATTTATTATTTTATGTTTACGCAATTTTTTTATTTTGAGGCTTACGCCTCAAATCGCCTTGAGGCTTACGCCTCGCCTCACGAACGAAAAACGCCTCAATACCCGAATACGCAATTTTAAACCTTGGTGTTAATTAGAAGCCTGTGTTTTACTGCACGAATATGATAGGCTCTCAAATGACATGCATGTTTCGGCTATTAGAATTTGCTAAGGAAATTTACTTAACCATGCTTTACCTAATTAATACTCCTCTTGCAAAATCCACTTCTATGCTAAGAAAAATCAGAATTTCTACTTTCATCACAAACCTCTGTAATGGACTGAGACCCCTGCTTCCATGACAAGTGAATTCAACCTTTGGTCGTCCACAGCAAGGCAAAGCTTCTCCCTCGCATCTCCCCAATAAATCTTCATTACAATAGCAACCTGATTCACAATGAAAATTTAATCAGTCTTCAGTTCTAATTAAGTCAAAACTATACAACAGGACCATCATAAAAAATACGAATTTGACGTACCTGTTTCTGCCTAGAAGCAGTATCGAGCAAATCCAAAACTTCAGCGTCGAGCTCGACATCGTATTGCCTCACCACCTCCGGCAGCCGCAGCTCCGTCAACGGGATCAAAGCTGAAATCAACAATGAAGGATCAATCAGGAGAAATGATTCTATCATACGAGAACAAAGAATCAAAACGTGAGTGGAAATTTTGGGGAAATAATTACGAGATCCGGATTGAAACCAGAGAGCATTTTTAGACTCATCGGCGGAGGGGCTTTTGACATGGATGATAAAGAGGGAATCACCCTTATCGGCGAGGTTGTCAATCGACCATTGAAGTGCAAGCTTGCTACTCTTGGAGAAGTCCAGCGCCACTCCGATCCTCCGATCTCCTGCCATCTCTCTCTCTCTCTCTCTCTCTCTCTCTCTCTCTCTCCCGCTCTCTCCCTCTCACCCTTTCTGTGTGTGTGTGTGAAGGGAGCTACTGACAATGATGGTAACCAAGTAAACGTAGTAGAAAGTCAAAAGTCTTTCCAACCTTTTCTACAAAACTGGGCTTCGTTAAGGCGAAAGGATTTTTATTGCGTCCTCCCACCTGACGTAATATGCGTCCTCCCAACATCAAAAAACTCGGTTTTTGCTCGATATTGCTAGATATTATTTGGTAATAACGAGGAATATCATCATGTCAAGACTAATACCGAGCTATACCGAGCAATACCGAGCACATACCGAGTTTTCTCTAGGAAAAACTAGGTATTTTTTGTATTGCTCGGTATAGCTCGGTATTGGTCTTCACATGATGATATTCCTCGTTATTATTTGGTATTGCTCGATATTTGCTTGGCATTTCTCATTTTTTAGCGCGATTTTTGCTATGGGAGGACGCATCTCTGCGTCAGGTGGGAGGACGCAATAAAAATTCCGTTATAAGGGACATTTCTTTTACTTATTTCCAAAACAGTTTTTTTTAGTAAAAAATAAATAGTTCAAAAAAAAATTTCTTGTTACATATGTACCAAGATTTATAGCTTAAGAAACTTTTTATTAAATTTTTATTTTAAAAATTAATGAAAAAAAACTATCTCAAATAAAATCTAAGATAATTTGTATTGCACATATGAGAATTTTACACCCCATTTAATTTTTTCTAACTTATTTAATATTTAACTTTTTACATTTATTATTGTATCAAGTAATATAAAAAAAAATTATTTTTAAACAATTATCATTAAGCTTCTATTAATAATGTCATGCATGTGTGATTATCCTCATCTTATGAACTTCATCATTGATGAGGGTTTAGTTGCCACGCACTAATCCCTACTAGTGGCCTCCACATAAGATCTCATCATAATTTTCTTCATCTTTACCGTCGCTAAGAGTTTCAAGACTGTAGAAGCAACCAGTCCCATCAATGGTCTTCCCTAGTTAATTTTGGTACTGCTTCCTCTTTGCACACGCATGTCGACGTGAAACATTACCTTGTCAATGGCTTTCAATGAGATATTCTTGTCAGGGGCGGAACCAGCTATAATTTTTAGGGGAGACAAATTTATAAGTAAATGTTTGTATATTTGTCGGGGGTCCAAGGGGGCAGCGCCCTCTAACGGGGTTCGACCTGATTGTCAGAATACAAAATCATAGTATTTTAACATTTTTAAGGGGAGGAGGGGGGGGGGGGGGGGGGGGGGGAGCAATTGCCTAAAAACTCTTGTAATAAATATTAAAAATTATCTAAATAATAGTATAATGAGAAGAAAAAAAAATTGAGGGGGGGCAATTGCAGTATCACATATAACTTCATCTTTCTATTGCACGGATGGAAGGAGTAAATGAGATGATTTACTATATAAGGCTTCGTTTGAGACGATATTATTATAGCTTTTTAAATTAATTTTTTAATAATTTTTGTATTAAAAAACTGTTTTAAGAAGTAGTAAAAAAGTTATTTCAAAAGAAACCTAAATAGTAAAATTATGTGATAAATATATAATATAAATTTGTGTAATATTATGCATGTAGGTTTTCCTTAAAATATTAATGTTTTAAGGAATATCTGCCCCTTGGAACCTCTTCCTTAGTTGGAAGCTGTGCTTTAAAAAATTGATAAAGCTATAATATTAATTTTTATTGAGGAAAAAAAATAGAATTGTGTAAAAAAAAAGGAGAGTCAAGAGGCCAAAAATAGGGGGATATGAAAAAAAAAAAAAAAGTTGAAGCTCACATAACAAAACAAAAGTATCTCACAAACATTAAAAATTAAAAATGGACTGACCAACTCACAATGCAACAAAATATACCCCACAACATTTAGCAAATCATATGAAAGCCACAAACTATGGTTACAAGCTGATCTTTGAGAGTGGGTGCGACAAAATTGAAAAACCAAAAATAAATGAATAGTCGTAGGAAAACAAAGAAGAAGGCCATTCATCATCATCGATAGCCAAAAAAAACTTTCTAATAACACCGAGCAAAATAGAAACATAAACAAACATTATTGCGGCAATTGTTTGGTGTCATGAAGTTTGCCCCATTTATAGACTTCAGATATCACAGTTCCTATAATTTTTAGGTGTGAAATGATAAAACTTTCAATGTTTTTATCAAAATTAAATACCATTTCTCTCACACCATATAGTGAGGATATATAAACATTTTGGTTTAACAAAAACAAACCCTAGTCATTAACTTAATATAGAACTTTTGTTAGAATGGCAAATTGTCCAACAAAAGAGGACTGTTGGATCGGGATCAGCTAATGTGATGAGATGTCTTGGTTTGGACTTCAGTCTAATCTACTCTCGAAATGAGATTGTGGAAGATTGGGAAGGTATTTTGTCAACTGACTAAAGAGTATATGGATATTTGAAAAAGAAATAATTTCACAATTCATAATCATGATTATGAATTCGCAAGAAACTTGAATATCAATGGTGCAAGATTTAAACATATTAATATATTTGAGCCCCCTAACAAGGCATAACCAAGCAAAAGGATATCTTAATATATAATATTTATACCAAATAAATGTGCTATATTATCAAAAAATTATCTTGATCAAGCACGAATCTTGAGGCAAAATCAAGTTGGAAATTTCAAAAAAATAAATCTAGGACCATCTGAACTGTGATTTCAACAAACTTATAGTCAAGTTGAACGTCTCAAAAATACAAACCCAACGACAAAAAATTCGACTCAATCCAAACTCAAATGAGTCCAAATGAAAGACCCAAAGCACATCTAGAAGATTTAAATCATAATTTGGATTACCAAACAGTTTCCAAACGTGACATGCTTATATTCAAATCAAACGGCTCTACGAGACTTATTCAACAAGCCTATGATTGCCGAATTCTGAGATCACTAAAAACTCAAATACCCGATAAACATTCCATCATCAAAGAAATCGATATTGGCCTTCCATTCAAACACTCCCAACATGATTGATTTTCTTCCCGAACACCAACTAACTTTGGACTTATTCCCCACCACCGATTATGATCCTTCCGACCTTCGTAGCCATATAACATTCTTTTTAACCTTCGTCGCTTACTGACTATGGTCTTGCCGACAAAATGAACATATCCATAATGTTTCTTCCAATTTCCACCTTGTAAAGCATTCTATATGATGTATATTAATTACATCAAGCCAAGGCATTCCCTTCAATGAAGGGCCTCATTTGTAATCAATTGCAAATACTAGTTGATTCATTCAAACTGGGTCAGACCTGGACATTTTTCTCCCTTTTTCAATGGTTTTCCACATAAAAAACTTTGGTGTCTCTTAAAATGTTACACACTCTCTTTTATCTGATTGTGTACTAGATCTCCGTAAAAAACTAAAACGTTAAACTTTATATTTCTATACCGCTGTGAATATTCCAGGACGCAACAGTTTATGCCAATCAAAATTGACTTCATTATTATATAATTTGCTTAAAAAATCCTTGAAGAAGGAATAGCATTTCCATTCCAAGCAATCCACTCTCTGCCCCCAAATGATAAGTAGTGTAACGGCATCATATATAGCAATATTTGCTGAACCTGATTGATTCCATAGATTGTTATTAATAATTATCTTATTGAGAAGAGAATTGGAGGGGAGTGGCGTGTAGGAGAAGACAATGGGACCAAATGCTCTAATGTTTTCTCATGATACTAATGTTTTCCCAAAGAAGGTCTAAGCAACAGCCATTGGAGATATTGTTAGTAAGCTTAGCTTTCACAGTATTTATCAATTCAAGACCTTTCCCAAAAAGAGAGATTTTATTAGAGGTAGGTTTTCAAGGCAAATAATATTTGATTTTCCACCAATCACACAAAAGATTGTGGGAGGTCAAAAATCTCCACAAAATAGAGAATCTATATGTGCATGAGTCTGAACAATAATGGAGGGGAGGCCCTAAGTTATCAAAGCTTTAGGTTTATAAGTATTTATCCCAAAATATAAGGTGGATGTTTATTGTATTGACATCACCATGCCTAATATCTATTCAAAACTTTACAACTTATTTTTGGAATAAGTTAAGTTCTTGTCTATTAGGCAAGTAATTTTATATGGTGAATTTTATGAATTACAGCCAGCTAGCAAAGGAGAGAGACTTAGCTTTTCAACCTTCGAGTAATTGGGCAGTTTTGTGGAGGAGGGGTTAAAAGTTTGCTAGGTGGAATTTTCTTAGGAGATAAGAATTCCAAGATATATTAGTTTGGGATAATAATCTAGCAAATTAAAAGGACAATGGTATTGCCATATCGGTGACTTTGGATGACAAAAGAATGATGCTTTTGACTTAATTTATCTGTAGAACTAACACATGACCAAAAGAGTTAAGGTTTATATTTAGCAATGTCATTTGCAATACTTTGCCAAACACCAAAAGGTCATTAACATAACTAAGAAAATTGCTCATTTTAAAGAGTTAATCAAACGTAATCTTTGTTCCAATAGACTGCTCAAAGAGATTGAAAAGAGCATCTATATAATGTAAGGAGAGTGCAACCCCTACCAGCCTGAATAATTGAATAAAATTATCATCTTCAGTAGGCCCATTAGTGAGTTGTTACATTTTTTGTCTCATATTGACAACGTCAAATATCTTCTTCATGACAAATTCCATGTTAAAATAATCCTCATTAGTGTTTTGTACAGATACTAATTTTAGCAAGAAAACCTTGTTTATAAAAATCTTTTGTAAAAGAAAGTCAGATTGACTATAGTGAATATTTAAAAGCATAACTAACTTAAGCCATCACAATAATTTTTTATGAAATTTTTAATTTTGCAAAGAGAAATAGGCCTATAATAGAAAAAAAAATAATAACAGGGAAGGAGAACAATCCCAATAGCATTTACATTTTTCGATGAGTTTTTTTTTTTTTTTTTTCAATTTCGAGATTTTTCAGGTGTTGAATAGATGACGGACAATGAAACAAACAAAAAAATCACACAACTCCCCTTGGCCTATTGGTTGAGAGCTTAAGCTTCCAACATAAAGGTTCAAGATTTGAGTCCATTTACATTGTATGTGTAGTTTGCCTTAAATGGCCTAAATGTCCAAAAAAAAAACAAACAAAATTGCCAATAACCTAAATCTGAAGAGATCAGGACCTAAGACAACAAACCTAGGAGCACAAAACAGCACAATTAAAAAAAGTTTTTTATACTAAGAAACTGCTTTAAAAGATAGTATGAAAGTTATCCCAAACGAAACCCAAGTCTACAAATTATTCAGAATATTATTATTCATGACTCTTAACATGACGCGATGAAAAAAAAAATATATAGCCGAATTAAGGCTACATATTATTATTGTTATTATATTAATATTCATATTGCAATTTTACAGTACCCTCTGAACATCATATGATATGATTATTAATTAAAAAAAGAAAAGAATATTTTACAGCCTCCGCAGCAAAATGCTTCACTAGAGAAATAATTCTCATAAGCCGTCTCTGAAAAGCTACTAGAGGATGTGATGAATCAGGGGCAGCTTGCTTTCTGGCTTAATCTTTCACAGTATTGAACATCTATTTGATCCAAAAGCAGCAAAGATTCTTCTACCTGAAGGCCACAGGCGTGAGAGAAATCCTAAACCTTTGGCAGGCACCTCCACATCAACACTGCTTGTCTGGCTCTCTTGCCCCTCGTCTGGGTTAGGCGACTTCCCTTCTGGGTTCTGCGAGTCTTCATCATCGTTATCTGTAGATTTGTTTCCAGCTTCGGAAATCTCTCCAGGTTTCTTATCAAATAGTCCTTTAAACTGCTTCCTGGCCTTCTTCTCGTTTTCCTGTATATACTCGCAAGAGACGGGTTAAGTGATTGAACATTTTACATATAAGAGGTTCTATCATTCTTTCGATGCAATGCACTGGAAATAGGATAATGCTAACATATTTATGCGCGTTTTGTTGCTTGAAAATATAAAGAACAATGTGTTTCTATTCATTGTGTGTGTGGAAATAAATTCATCACATTTGTGAAATTAGGAAGTTATTTTTTTGAAACTACGGCCAACCAGAACATGGAATCCAACTTCAAGCAGCCAAATGAGAGCCCTTGGACAAAAATATCTTGGAGGAGAAATTATTACGTGTGGAGTCCGGTTATGTCTGGACTCCAATAAAAACGTGACCCGTATCCTTATACACAGTGTGTACAACTATACATACTATATACAAATTACAAAATTATATAATCTACCTACACTGTGTACACAATGAGCACAAATTTGTACACACTGTGTACAAAGACACATGTCACGTTTCCGTCCGGACTCCGCACGTAATAGTTTCTAGTGAAGCAGAGATGCAGATAAAGCGCACACATAGTATTATCAAACAACTTTATTAGTATCATATTGCTTAAAACTTTAGTTAATTTAATTTATATTTTATACATGTATAAATGGCCATTTTATTGGCCTTCTGCCTCGGCTAGATCTTTGCATATAATTGACTGCTTTTGCATATTCATTTTTTTTGTCTAATCCAAAAGGTTTAATTGCAGCTAATAATAAGTGATAGCTAAAATTTGGTTAGAAAGCATGTCAAATCTTGATATTAAAACAACAAGTTTCTCACTTGATTTGAATTTTTTATGGGTTTATCAACTAAAACAACCTACAAGACCTATAACCAACAGCCAAGCCGTCAATTTTACCTGGGTTCCACACTAAATCTTCAACTCTTATTCACATATCACCCTGATTGGATATTGTCATAGATGTTTATAATATTCGATCGTACGAAAGATTAGTTCTGAACATAGTGAATAGTGACTTGATATCTCGCAATGTTTAAAATTACGCAATTGAGTATTGAGTCATTTTTCGTTTGTGAAGCGAGGCGTAAGCTTCAATGTGTTTTGAGACATAAGCCTCAAATTCTGAAAATTGCATGAAGCGAAAATAAAGATTAAAAGTAGTTGTTATATAATATCAAAATAATATGTTAAGAAAGGAAGAGGTAGATCTAAAAAACTTGATTAAAAAATATTAGAAATGACCTTTTTTATTAGATTTAGAAGAGAATTTGACTCTTAACAGGACACAATGGAGAAAAAGGACTCATGTAGTCGACCCCACATAATGGGATAAAAGTTTGTTGTTGTTGCTATTGTTGTACCCAAATAATGTGTTAAAGGACATGACATATTAGCTTTCTATTGAATTATGAAATAACAAATTAGTATAAATATAAAAAATAAAATTGCACAAGACATAAAGTGACAATTGATAAATTGCATGAAATAGAATTAAAATTCAAATATTACAGAAGCAAAATAACATAAAATATAGTAATTACATAAAAGTATCATATAATATTAAGTTCAACTCCATTTTTTTAATTACCTACTCATTCACATTTAATTACAAAAGAAAGCAAAAATAGTTGGCAACAACTCAAAAATCATCTGCACTGTAATTAATGAGGGGTCTTTTTTATTTTATTATTTTTTATTAATGAGGGGTCTTTATTCAAGTCGTCGTCATAACAATTCATCTCACCCTTGCTTTATCCGGTGAAGTCCAATGCTTCACAGTCTGCTTCTTTTTCATTTAATTTGGTCTTCTTCCTCATTCATAAATGTTTCTTATCAATATAAAAATGAGAATAATACTCCAAAATTTTTAGAGGTGGTGGTAGTAGTGTGCAGCTTCCACGTGTTGGCTAAAAAAAATGACACTTTGGCATGAATACCGCTTTGCAGACATAAGATCTATTCTACTTAAGACAGATTGTAGTTAATCGGATTTCCCCTGAAGGTAGTGTCAAGCCTTAGTTAGATCTGGGTCCTTACTTCCTATGAGCGCAAGCCTTCATAGTTAATTATTCCTCTTACTACGTAAGAGAGAAATTTCAATTAAGGATGAATAATTTTGAGTGTTTTAGTCTAAATTGTGGAGGAAATGGAGGTAAACCCGATCAAGACCTCATGATTCTGTTGTCTCGGGTATACCATAGGTTTCAGCCTATCAATACTAGTGATCGTTGATGGTAGTGTTCAAGAAATCTGATTAACAATCATGGGTTATCTCACGTCAGAAATCTTGAGCAAACTTAAGTGATTATGAGTGGGTTGTAATTTTATCGTGGTTTGGGGTTTACATTTGTTAGAATACCCAGTGGTTGATTTAGTTTGAGATTTATGACTTCATTTAAAAGTTACCCAACTAATTGAATTGGTTCGGCGCTTACGTCTTCTGTTGGAAGTAGCACGATTATTTTAGAAGTGGGTCTTATGGCTTTCATTAAAAGTAACTTGAATAGCAGGTCTTACAACTTCCATTGGAAGACGCCTACCTATTTGGGATAGGCTTACGACTTTTGTGTTTAGAAGTGGCCTAAAAGTAGGTCTTATAACCTAGCCCTATAAGCAAAGTGGCATGTAGGTTTTGTTTGGATATATCTTATGACTTCTCTTATGAAGTAGCCTGAAGGTTTTATTTGGGTTTCAAGGTTGTGATACTTCAACTTAGAAGTTTCACTAACGTGTAGGTCTTACTGCTTCACTTAGAAGTGACTCATTGGTTTGTTTGGATAGATCTTATGAATTGTGTGTTTAGAAGTTTCCTGTAGTTTTGTTTTAGAACGAGTCATACTGCTTCCCTTTGGAAGTAGTCTGATCATTTTTTTTTTTAGGACTTACTACTCTCTAGTAGTTTGTTTGCTGAGTCTAGAGTAGATATATTAGATAGCAGGTACTTTGATTTGCAGTTATTTACTAGTTCGACACTTACTAGCCCAACACTAGTGTTTCTATTACAGCACCTTGTTTTTACTTGTTTAAGTAGTTTAGTTTCAATACTTTACCTTTTTCTTGCTTCAACAGTTCAATTTAGTACTAATCAATTTTGTTTCTTATTTGCAGGTATTTGGAGCTTTGTACCTGTAAGAGCTTGCTTAAAGCATTTGAAAGCTTGCATAGGAGTTTTAGTTTTAAGAGTTTGAGAGTTTTGTATTTAAGTGTTTAAGTGTTTGGTGTTTAACTTGTACTTAGGATTGGTTAGTGAAAAAATATTATTTTAATTCTTTTATATCAAAATACGCACTTTCACTAGAGTGGCTCTCTCCACATTTTTAAATCATGCTCAATGTAATTTAAATAATTAAATAACTTATTTTAGTTATTAAATTTAATTGATTGATTAATTAATCACTCAATTAATTAAAGTCATCATGAGACAAACCGATTTACATTACTAATCACCATATGCATGCAGTATATTATAGTAATCCTTACTACGCAGTACGCAACACTGAACTGTGCCGCAACCATCAATAAATTTTGATATGTGATTTGAAAGTCTGCAGTCAGAGAAAATGGCAACAAACCTCAAGGCCATTAATCTGTGGCAGACTGCATTCAAGAAGCATGGAAAGTGGGTGGGTGCGGGTGGGTATGACATCCCGAAAGTAACCATAGGTGGGCGTGGGTGGGAAAACCCCTCCAGCGCAGAGAGTGGGTACCCAATGGGTACCCAACCAAGATCCCATGTAGGGCTTTGTTGTTGAATTACTAGCATCATGCTCGAGTTTTGTCCCCCTACTGAATTATGTGTTGCACATCTATTTGAGAGCAAAGAGTTGAAAAGGATGTTATATTATTATGCCAGAAACTTAAACTTTAAAGAGAAAATATCAGATAAAGAAGTATGGTATATCCATTACTCATCAGAAACATGCACATGAAACTTGCGAGAAAAAAATTGAAAAATTCAAATATATTTAAGACAACAAGCCTTACATTAGAACACACGGTGCATTTGATGTAAAATCTAAAGACTACCTACAAACTCAATCACGGCACTTTGTACAAATAATCAAAGATAAGCTCGTAGTCTCTAATCCTAGTATGAAGCCAATGACAATAATATCAGACGTGATGAGAAACTACAACATTGATTTGTCCTATGGGAAAACGTGGAAATGTATTGAGCAAGCTATCACATACATGAGAGAATCCCCCAAACAGTACCATTTTATCTAGTTAAGTTACAAAAAAACTTTCTTTAACCATGTTTGAACCTTGATCGAAATTTCCTCAAATAACAAAAATTAATGTTCGATTAGAATAAAAAAAGTTCAATCATAAATTGAATTTATCCCATAAGGTCAACGATCAAATTTATTCCAAACTTATTCGTTTGAATCAAATCTGGACATGAAAGACTTAAGAAAAAAAGGTAGTATGTAGTCCAGAGTGGGCCATTTTGATTTGAAAGAAATTTTTAAACATATTTCTTTAATTTTGAGCATTATGGAACACAAACTCAAATTTTCTATGCCTAAATGATATGTTACCTTGAATAAATTATGTCTGACATGGAGACAAAATTGTTCAGTTAAGTACATGTGATTCAACTCATTCCTCAATTTCCTTAGCAATAGCTGTTTTGATATTCCAAACAATTTGTATGAAAGTCAATATGAAAAAAAAAATTGTTTACAAATTATTACCCATCAAAAGGAAATATTTCATTACTTAAATAGTACCATAGAAAAAATTTTGCAGATCAAAATAGCATGAAGAGATTGTAGTAATTTTCTTTATATGGTTATATTCTTATAAGATCAATAGTTAGAATGCAGGGAAGTTTATGTAAGAACCTTTACTTCTATTGACTGATAGAAACTTGCACGACATGAAGGGACACTTAGATGGTGGGTTTATTTATCATTTTATCCCTAAACTAATGCAGGCAATATTGAATACGAATTTTGCACGCTTTAATATAGAAAGCAATATTAACTAAAACTTGTAGTGATTTAAATAACAACAACAACATCTAGCCTTTGTCCAACTACGTGGGGTCGGCTACATGAATCCTTTTTCGCCATTGTGTCCGGTTAAAAGTCAAATTCTCATTTAAATCTAATAAAGAAAGATCATTTCTAATATTTTCTAACCAAGTCTTTTTAGGTCTACCTCTACCTTTCTTAACATAAGTCAAATCTAATACCTCAACTTTCCAAACCGGGTCATCGGAAAGCCTCCGTTTAATGTGACCAAACCATCTAAGGCGACTCTCTCTAATCTTATCTTCCACTGAAGCTACTCCAACCTTTTCACGTATATGCTCATTTTGTATCTTATCTCTAAGGGTCAAGCCTCTCATCCACATAAGCATCCTCATATCTGCAACACTTAACTTAGTTTATGCTTCTCTTTTAATGGCCAACATTCGGCACCATAAAGCATTGCAGGTCTCACCACCATCTTACAGAACTTTCCCTTAAGTTTGAGGGAGACGTTTCTATCGCACAATAAGCCCGATGCATTCCTCCACTTCAACCATCTAACTTGAATTATGCTGATAATATCTCCATCAATTTCACCATCACTCTGAACAATAAATCCAAGATATATAAAACATGTACTCTTATTAATGACTTGATCGCCCAAAGTCACAATCCCCTCACTAGGTTTATTGCTACTAAAATTACACTCAATATATTTAATTTGGATCTACTCAAGAAAAAACTTTTAGACTCTAACGTTGACCTCCGTAATTCAAGTTTACCTTCAACTCCCTCTCTAGCCTTATCAACAAGAAGAATATCATCAGCAAAAAGCATACACCAAGGTACATCCTCTTGCAAATGTATAGTGAGAACATCCATGACTAAAGCAAAAAGATATGGACTTAAGGCTGATACTTGATGTAATCCAACCAAAATAGGAAAATACTTGGTCAAACCACCTTGTGTTTGAACACAAGTAATAGCTCCTGCATACATACTTTAATGATTTAAATATAAGCATTATTAACTCCTTTGTTTTCAAAAACTCTCCACAACACTTATCTTGGAACTTTATCATATGCATTCTCTAAATCAATAAATATCATATGTAGATCCTCCTTATTCTCTCTATATTTCTCCATCAAACATCTCAATAAATGTATGGCTTCCATAGTAGACCTACCCGACATGAATCCAAATTGATTTTGAGAAACATTAGTATCACGCCGCAACCTATGCTCCATAACTCGCTCCCATAGTTTTAAAGTATGACACATTAACCTAATTCCTCTATAATTCGCACTCTTATGCATCACCTTTATTCTTAAAAATAGGAATTAACACACTCATTCTCCACTGATCTAACATCTTTTTAGTCTTCAAAATAGTATTAAAAAGTTTAATAAGCCAATAAATTCCTTCATCTCCTAAGCAATTCCAAATCTCTATTGAAATATCATCAGGTTCAACAGCTTTTCCATACTTAATTTTTTTTAAATCCTCTCTAACTTTGGTCTTATTTAAACGTCGATAAAAATAAAAATCTTTATTTTCATTTAGGGTGATAAAATCACTAAAGTCAATCGTATTTTCACAATCTTAATTAAAAAGTTTAGCAAAATACCTCATCCACCTTTGTTGAATATCATCTTCTAAGAAAAATACTTTTTGATCTTCATCCTTAATACACTTCACTTGAACTAAATCCTTACTACTCCTATCTCTTTGTTTGGCTAACTTATACATATATCTTTCTCCCTCCTTTGTATCTAATCTATTATATAAATCAAAAAAGCTAAGATTTTTGTATCGCAAATAGCTTTCTTAGATTCCTTACGAGCCTCTTTATAACTTTTCTAATTATCATAATTTTTACATCTAAATTAATTTTTATAACAAATCTTCTTATTTTTTATCTTTTCTTGCATATTTGGATTCCACCACCAACTATTTTTACTATTAAGAGTTTTTTCCTTCGAAACTCTAAGCACATCTTTTGCAATATTCTTAATATCACAAGTAACTTTTTCTCATATAATATTGGCATCTTCATGCAAAGACAGAATCTTAAGATCTAAAATCTTACTCTCAAAAATACTTTTGTTAATATTTTTTAAATGCCCCCATTTAATCATAGAAAATCGTTTTACTTTATTTTTTTATTTTTACCCATTTATCTTAAAGTCCAAAACTAATAATCGATGTTGGGTACATAAATTTTCACTCATAATAACTTTACAATCTTTGCAATCTAAACGATCTAATTTTCTTATAAGAAAATAATCAATCTGCATTTTACTATATCCATTTTTATAAGTGATAAGATGCTCATCTCTTTTCTTAAATAATGTATTAGCTATTAATAAATCATAAGCTAAAGAAAAATCTAAAATAGTCTTACCACATTCATTTATTGTTCCAAACCCATGGCCACCATGGATGCTTTTAAAATCATCTCTCCCTTTACCAACATGTCCATTTAAATCTCCTCCAATAAAAACTCTTTCTTCAAGAGGTATATTTTATATTAATTCTTCTAAGTCATTCCAAAATTTTAATTTTGAACTCATATCTAAACCTACTTGAGAAGCATAAGCACTTATAATATTAACAATCTTCGCATTAACAACAATCTTTAAAGATATAATTCTATTTGCTAATTCTGTTAATTTTTATAACATTCTCCTTCAAACTCTTATCTATAATCACACCTACACCATTTTTAGTATGACTCCTACCCGAATACCATAGTTTATATCCTCAACTATTAATCTCCTTAACTTTCACTCCAACCCATTTAGTTTCCTGAATGCACTGAATATTTATCTTCCTTGTAGTGATTTAAACGATGACATAAAAAAGAGAAAAGGGTGACACTAGCTTAGGCCAAGTCACATAACTAGAAGTTAAGATCACAAATAATCAATTCTTCAAGCATAACATACATGGAAGATTTTCAACGACAAATTCCTAAGTTAACAATAAGACTAGTCACTATGAAAATAGATCCCTCAATCAACTCTCTAAATTACTAGATAGCTCCAGCAAGGGTGAAGACGATCCTCTCCATGTAGTCCTCTACAGTTTGGTCAACTTTGAGGTTGATGTCGAAGAACAGTGAGTTGAGGATATCAACATGGCCTTGGTCATCGTAAACGAACATGTGATCAAGTTTTGGATCTGTCATGCATGAGGAAACAACAAATTTCGGTGTACTGGAGATTCCGGACAACAACTACGACAGTCTCTACAGCACTATTGGCCTTTAGAAAATTTTGGACAGCAACCTATAATGCTCAGAAAAGCCTTGGGCAGCTATTTTATGATGATAGGAGCTTTTGGACAACAATTTGTGACCTTCAGGGGTGCATGACAACAAGACACTCTTGCTGGAATATGTGGACAGCTAGCAGAAATTTCAAGGAAAGAGAGGGAAAAAGTAGGGGAGAACTTGGGAGGAAGCGGCTAGGGGGAGTTGATTTGAGAGTTTAAGGGACTTTTTTAATTAAGTAGGAGAGGGAGGGGGGGCAGCAACTTTGATTGGAATTGGATGGGGATTTAATGGCAGGGAATTGATTGAATTGGAGAGAGGGTGGGTCGGCCATGAATGGGGGAATTGATTGGAGATTTGAAACATTTCCCAACATAGGGTATTAATTAAGGAAAGAGAACTAGAGAAGAATCTCTAATTAATTAATTGAATTAGAGAGAGAGAGAGAGAGAGAGAGAGGGTGGGCCGATTATGCAGATTGGGGATATAAAACATTTCCAAACATAAGGTATTAATTAAGGAAAGATAATTAGAGGAGAATCTTCAATTAATTTCAAGTTTGAAAAGATTGAAAAGTGCCCAAATTAGATTAATCTTATTTTAGGAAAGGATTCAAATTCAAATAAATTTAAATTTGAAATCCTTCCAAATTTAAGATGATCTAAATTAGGTAAGTCTTCAAGTCTTTCCCTAGAAGAGATTTTGGAAAGAAAGGAAGGAGGGAAGGGGAAAGAAGGGCCGGAGGGTGAGGGCTTGGGCGATTTGTGGCCGGCGGCTAAGGGAAGAGGAAGGAGGGGATTGGTGGCCGGTGGGGTTGTGATGGCGGTGGGGGTTTGGCCGAGAAAGGGAAATGGGAATGGGTGCTAGGCTGGCGGCTTTTGGAGGAAACTTGACCGACGATGGAGGTTGGAGGGGAAGAAATAGAGAACGAAAGGCAACCACGAGCCCGGATGCTTCCTGCGACTGGAGGGTGATCTGGGCTTTGAAGGATTTCAAATTTCAAATTCAAATTTATTTGAATTTGGATCTTTTCCTAAAATAAGATTAATTTGGACACTTTCCAATCTTTTCAAACCTAAAATTAATTAGAGATTCTCCTCTAATTCTTTTTTCCTTAATTAATACCCTATGTTTGAAAAAGTTTCAAAACCCAATCAATTCCCCCCATTGCATGGCCAGCCCACCCTTTCTCTCTCTCTAATTCAATTAATTAATTAGAGATTCTCCTCTAATTCTCTTTCCTTAATTAATACCCTACGTTTGTACAGGTTTCAAATCCCCAATCATTTCCCCCATGTATGGCTGGCCCACCCTCTCTCGCCAATTCAATCAACCCACACATTAATTCCCTCCCATTAATTCCCCATCCATATCCAATCAAAGTTGTCGGCCCCCCTTTTTCCCCCTCCTACTTACTTAAAAAAGTCCCTAAAACTATCAAATCAACTCACCCTAACCTTTCCCGACCCTAGCCGCCTCCTCCCAAGTTCTCCCCCACGTTCTCCTCTCTTTCCCTGAAATTCCTGCTAGCTGTCCACGTATCCCAGCAAGAGTGTCTTGTTGTCCTGCACCCCTGAAGGTCACAAATTGTTGTCCAAAAGCTCTCAGCATCATAAATGAGCTGCCCAAGGCTTTTCTGATCATTATAAGTTTCTGTCCAAATTTTCCGAAGGCCAAAACTGCTGTCCAAACTATCCTAGTTGCTGTCCAGAGAATTCTGCACCTTCCCTTGCTATCCAGTCGGCCAAGGAATCAACAGTTGTTGTCCGGAAGCTCCAGTACACCGAAATCTATTATTTCCTCATGCATGGCGAAACTGAAACTTGATCACTGGTTCATTTACGACGACCAAGGCCACGTCGACATCCTCAACTCACCGTTCTTCGACATCAACCTCAAAGTTGACCAAACTATAGAGGCGTACGTGGAGAGGATCGTCTTCACCCTCGCTGGAGCTATCGACGAGCAACTTTCTTCCGTCCAATGACAGATTGTCTCCAAATCCTGAGCAAGGTGAATCTTTCCCCTAAATCTTTTCATATCTAAATGTTACCGTAACTAGTAGCCTTAATTGATTCATAAAGGGTGTGTTAACTCCCTCTGTGAAACCTAATAATTTAGAGAGTTGATTGAGGGATCTATTTTCATAGTGACTACTCTTATTGTTAACTTAGGGATATCGTTGAAAATCTTTCATGTCTTGCTTGAGGAATTGATTATTTTGTGATCTTAACTTCTAGCTATGTGACTTGGCCTAAGCTAGTGTCACCCCTTTCTCGTTTTTATTACATCATTTAAATCACTACAAGTTTTAGTTAATACTGCTTTCTAGATTAAAGCATGCAAAATTCGTATTCAATATTGCCTAAGCATTTAAGTCATGCATCATAAACCCTAAATTTTAAAAACCATAAATTCTAAACTTCAAAATTTCACAACTACTAACATTAGCAGGACATTTATTTCACTAAGGGGTTGTTTGATTTGATGAAAAAGAAATATAAAGGTTGTTTGGTTTGAAGTAAAATGGGTGTAAAGTATACCAAATGCATGAGTTTCAAAAATATTAGTGTTTAGTTTGAAGTAAATAAAATGCAAAGTAAAATTTTGAAGTATTTAGAATTCACCCT
Organism: Dendrobium huoshanense; assembly: GCA_016618105.1. Lineage (NCBI taxonomy): Eukaryota > Viridiplantae > Streptophyta > Magnoliopsida > Asparagales > Orchidaceae > Dendrobium > Dendrobium huoshanense. The sequence goes on from CM028355.1 coordinate 35,239,058, forward strand.
CTAGTTCAATTTTGGTGTATTTAAAAATCATTAGATTTAGCTGAGTTCCACCGCCAGCAGCCGCCCTTTGCTGGCCTTTGTACCCACCGATCGTTGCTACCACATGTCGTCGGCCATCCCTACCACCAACATCATTAGACTTTATACTGCACTCAATTTACTCCAATCCAAGCAATAAAAAAAGCAATTATTCGCATGAATTTTACTCATCCAAAAAAACTTCAAAATATTTCAAATACATTGCATTCATTTTACTCTGCATTTTTTTTTCAAGAAACAAAATGGCTTCATAGAATTAAAGAACTGCAAAGTAAAGCAAAAGTAATGCATTGAAAATACTTCTAACTTAGTTAAATGCACTACAAATGCAATATTTTACTCTTTTTTTTTCTTAGTTTGAAGTAAGAAATGCAAAGTAAAAAAACAATGTTTTTATAGCAAAGGATGATCGAAGGTGACCAACAGTGAGGATGGTGGGCAACAAGGTGTGGGAAATAACGGCAGCCGGCAATGGAAAACATCGCCGCCTAGTGGTTGGTGAAGTGTGGTGATGGCTTGCGTTGCTAAGCAGTGGTGGTGGGTGGTAGCGGCCAGTGACTTCTCAAAAAAACTGATTTTACTTTACACTTTGAATGCAGCCAACCAAAAAAAATGCATGACAATTGGTAGAGACTAGATCCGTATGCTTTACTGGAAGTTAAGCAAACATGACATCTCTGAAAGAATTAATGGTGAATTTATTTGTCCTATCAGCCATCCATAAAAGTTTATAATCTATACTAATGTTTATGTAAATTACCAGTTCTAATTGCTTGAGCTTTTGGAGGGCAGCGTTAGCATCTGGTTCAGAAGACTTGTCCATGCTTATCATCTGATATCAATAATAAGCAATACGATTATATCCCCTTTCGTGCTATAAATTACTACTTCATGGAGTTTTGTGAGTATGTGAAATACTCGGTTTATGACTCACCGCATTAAAATCTTTCCGTGCTTCCTCAAAGTCTCCATTTAACATGTAAGCCATGCCCCGGCGATAAATAGCCTTGACATGCACAGGGTTAGCATCCAATACCTGTCAGCATCAAATGAAACATAAAATGTTAAATAGATTTTATTCCACCTAATGACATAATCCTCATCATGAAAATTAGGAAAGCTATAAAGGTATGTTGTCCAGTTTACATTGGCCAATTTGACCTGCTCAATCTTAACAAGCATAAAAAGCTTTTACATTCTATCCAGATACCAAATCAGCCACTCTTTGTACTAAATATCTTCATTCCAATGGATAAAAAAACAGTGGAACAACCGCTCTAACCATCCAAACTCTAAATAAACATCAAAAGAGAAAAATGACTCAACATAACATGTTAAATGCAGATAGATATGACACGAGGGTTTAAAATACAAAGCTGGTTCAGTACAAAATTGTGTACTCGTGAGACATGCACAAACCAGTAATCATGACAAAACACATTTGAACCTTCATTATTTGAAAATTATTATCAATATGAAACAATTAAATGACAAGGTTATCAAATAATTGTGTTTTTAAGGCTTTGCTTACATCATCAATTCATCAAAGTACTAAAGCACACTTTCACTTTGGTGGAGGATTGTCACAACATTCTGAGCTATAACAATGAAATTAATAATCAAATCTACATTAAAAAAAAAATCTTACAAGTCAATTCTAACAATAGGCATCTAAAAACATCCTTGTCTGAAGGGCTTCAATAAATTTAAATTTTCCATCAGTACATCCATCAATTTTTTTTTTTTTTTTTCCTTTTTGAGATTTGGACATTTGCTCTCATACCGAGACACCAGAGAATAAATGCTATTATTTTGAATGATTTACCTTATTGCACGTCTCAACTGATTTTCTGTATTCACCCATTTTCTGGTAGCATGCTGCAACATTCAGATGCAATGCGTTCTGCAAAAAATTAACACAACCAAGACTAAATCAAAATATCAAAGACGACATGAATCAACAACAAATCGCCTCTACAACTGTGTATACACCCCCAGAGAGAAATGAAAAAACTAGAAGCAAACACAAATCCCCACAAGCAAGCACACATATTTAATGGTTAAAAGGTAGGTTGGGGATTTATGACATACAATTGAACTTCAAAAAAACTAGAGAGGATAAGGATTTAAGCATACATAAGTTGCTCTGTTTCCTTCTAGATGGACAATACTATATGTCTAGAACTAAATATAGGGTAAAGATTCCTTCTGTACTACAAAAAAAAAAAAAAAAAAAACTTACTCGTGAATTTAAAAAGGTTTTCCCTTCCTCGTCATCTTGGGGATTAACATGATTGTACTCCCGAAGAACCTGTTTGAAACAAATTAAAAAAAGCTAAATTCCTTTAGATGCATTGACAGGATATTGATTCTTCACAAATTTTCAGACTTATCAATAAAACCAAAGTAACCATATAAACAAGCAAATTGTAGAGGAACGCATTAAATTGCAATTATTATAGTTTGTATGCTTTATATAAAAGTCAACCGGTGCTAGCCCTAAATGTTTTCCAATGAAATAAGCTGACAGTATTCTGTGTTGATATCAAAAATTTTTGTAACATTCCTAGAACACGTGGCCAGGGTATGCAAATTATGTATGCAAACCATAATTTGACAAGATTGATTCTCTTAAGATTTTCCAAATGCAAGTCGATTAAGAAAATGAAATCCTAATTCAGATATCCATTCATCTTCGGAGGTATGTGCAGTTAAAATCTTTTGAATAATCTGGCAAACATATTTCCTATGATTATACTCCAACATTGACAAACTCTATTAATTTAACCAAGCAATAACAAATCTAGCAAACGAGTTTCTTCTCATTGATCATACTGAAATGTAACTACAGATCGTTTGATTAATCTAGCAACCTGATGTCATATGATTACAGTCCAGCAATGAAAAACTATATATATTAACAAACCAATAAAAAACCTAGAAAAAGAGTTTCTTCTTATTGATCATAATAAAATGGAAGTACAGATTTAAAATAGTAACACTGCGAAAATGGTAATTTAGCTATTCATGAGGAAAATTTATGAATCACAGATTAGGATTCTTAAGTCAAGTTTAAGAACATCTCCATTACTTTGTTTCCTTATTGGTTTTGCTTCGAATCAGAACAAATTTTCAGTGGAGAAAAACAAAACAGAAAAAAATCCATAGTATGTCAATCTTCATTTGGCAACACCTTCTACAGTTCTCAAAAGCTAATAATACACACTTATCTACTTTGCAGCGATTTAAAATGTAAACATATGAGGCTCAAGTTAAAATCATTCACAACAACATAAGCTAACAAAGACACTAAGAAACTAATGATGTAGACAGCATAGGTCAAAAGAAAAGATAAAAATTTCAAATGGTTATATGCCTTCTCATATTTTGCCTTGGCCAGCTCATACTTTCCTTCTTTAAATAGTCTGTTCCCCTGAAAAAGCAAATAAAAGAAATCAATACTTAAATAAGTCCTACCAACAAATATTATAAAGTGCACAGGGAATCAAATGAAAAAAAAAAAAAATCAATGCAACTAAAGATCATACTGTGGTCTTTATCTTTTCTACTTCATCCATTATATTCTGAAAGTTTAATCCAGTCCAATCCTGCAATTAGATACGGTTCATGCATAAGAAATGAAGGAACTGATTTTCCAAACTCAATAAAGCTATTGATGATTGAGAGAACGGTTTTCTTTATAACTTATCCTCGTAAATAAATATACTAGTACTTAACAATTTCAAGGAATTGCTTTAATTGGAGAAAACTAAAGCACAGCAAAACCCACTGGCCCATCGAAATAAACATTTAAACAATGCTGGACAGCGTATAAAATAATACACAAAATGGACATAAATAACACAAATTGGACATTTTCCCAATACAACGTTTTGTTTCTCTAAATTTACGTTAGGGATAAAAAACCAATGGAATTATTAACGGTTTCTCCAAATTTATTTTTCCTTCAAATTACTTTATAAATGCCAAAAATTGATGCATTCACGGATTGGCCAGTAAATATTAGAAGCCCTTTCACCAGATGACAATAAAGAAAATTTCAGAAGCAAAATAGACTTCTTGTTCAAATGAAGCACATTATTAGTAGAAATCAAGAAGAGTCGGGGCACTGGAAAAAGTCCTTTACCTTTGGCATCTCAAAACCAAGAAGCTCAATTTCCCACTGAACATGTGCGCCTTCAGGAACATTAGCAGGCCTGCTCATGAAATGACTCCATTAATATTGTATTTACCAGCACAACTACATATTTTACTTTATCAAAACACCTTTTGAATCTGTCATATGCATAGTCTGGGGGGCAGGTGATGACAGATATCTCTCCTGGAAGCATTAAACGCACACACATTTCAAATCCTTCTGGAACCTGCACCAAATTACATGAAACATATTATTGGCATAACAATCCACAATTAAGAACATTGCAGACAGAAAAGTTTAATTAAAAATTTCAAAATCAAGGTAATTTAGAATCACGTGTAGCAATTGTGAAACTCACATCATTCATTGACTTCTTTAATCTCTCATGAACCTTTTCTTCCCGATTCAAAATCGTTAATAATTCCAATGTTTCAGACCATATCTCTAACACATAATTGGAACTGGATCTGTAGTTAAATAGACTTTAATCTAAAACACTACGTTTTATCATATTAATTTACAACCCATTACCGAGAGAGTGTGCATCTTTTATGACAAGTTTCACTTAAATAACAAAAATAGAATCCTCATATGCAAAAGAGATTTCAAAAATAATACAAATTTGATTTTGTTTTGATTAAAACACACAATATATCCATCAAAACAGCAATGGAAACACTGATCACCATGCATCAAATATTAAAATCTATTTAGTAGAGTGCTACACATTCCAATTACGAATTTAAAAACTTTTGTAGGAAAGTGATAGGAAATACTTGAGTCCGCAAGTAACCCTAAGGTAATACTTGAGTTCGCAAGCAATCCTAAGCCAATCGGAAGAGCAAACAGCAAAAAAACAGCAGAATTTCTGCTGTGGACAGCAGAAAACTGCACTCAAACTGAGAAAACAGTGGGAAAAACTGGAATAAAACCAAGCCAATACTTGTATTCCACTAGAAGAAGAATCAAAACAGCAAAGATACAATAGTTCTTCAATTCGAGAGGAAGAACAACTCTCCACAAGTCTCTAGCAAACCCTAGAGCCCAAGCACACTGATGCATCTAGTTTTCTTGCTCTATTTTTTTGTTATGAACTATATTAGTTATATTTTCTTTTTTTTTTTTAAATTTTATACTATCCAATGATGGTGGTAAATCCAATGATCATGGTAGGAAGAGGTTTGGATTTTGCTTCCTTGGGTTTGCCGGCTTGGGGTCCATTTGTCCTTTGGATTTTTGTTGGTTTCATGATAGCATTGGTTGTTTCGGTTTGAGCTTAAGAAGTTAAAACTTTAGTTGTGACAAGCTCATTAATATCTAGTGGAGAAGTAGCTCATTATGAGCTAATAGCTTGCTATAAATTTATGAAATGGGAACTAGATTTGGTGGGTGGATTTTGCTCTTTCACATTCCTTTTGAAATAAAAATTCTGCAGCCAATTTTCTGCTTTGGAATGTTCTCTCACGGCTGGCTGCTTTGGGGTGTGAATTGCCTCTTCGGGTGCTGTCTTTACCGCCTTGGCATTCCCTCTGTTGACCGAGCATTAAACTGCCGCCTGGTTTCCTGTGATGATTCCACGGTGTATGCTGTCCCTGACTGGTTCCGTGGCTTTGTTCTTTGGCTCTTGGGATTTAGCAAATGTGCCTCTTGGCTTTTCAATTCTATCTAAAAAGTTGGGAACTTTTGGCTGTTAAGTTCCCCCTCTTTGGCTTATATATATGAGGTATTTTGTGAAGAAAAGGGGGGTGAATATTTGAGAGCAAAGTGCTAAACCTGCGGGTTCTTCTTGGAAAAGCTTGAGAGCTTTGTCCACCTTCTCTTTCTCCCCTCTGGAAGGCTTGCGAGCTTCTCCTCTTTCGTCTCGGCTTCTAACCTCTTTCTTCTCTACGCAAGTTCCACTCCACCTGTATCTTTCTTCTAGTTCCCTTGGTGAGGTTGTTGGCTGTTTTTGGTAAAGCCGTGGGCTGTTTTTGTTGGCTGATTTGGTGAAGCCGTGGGCTGTTTTGCTGGCTGTTTTAGCAAGGTTGTTGGCTGTTTGGAGAAGTTGAAAGGATTCTGGATACCCTAGCAGTGGTGGACCCTTGGTTTGCATATCTAAACCTCATTTTAAATTATATTCCTACAATCGGTACATGTGAACTCTCGAAGGATGTTCTGAGGATAGTTTTTTTTTAAAAAAAAATATTGTTTCTTTGTTGGTCTTCTCTTGTTTTAGTTGTTGGAAGTTGCCTCTTTTGTTTTCAAAAGCTAGTGGTTTTTTCTCTAACCCATTTTGTTCTCTAAGTTATGTCTTAATTTATGAAAGTATGATTTGAAAACTCTTTATTGTTTTCTCTTGTGCTTTGCTCTAAATAGTATACATCACACACAATGAGATCTCAAACTTTTCATTCAAATTCAAGATGATCCCCTAATTCCCCCCTTTCCCCCTCTTTAACTCTCCCCCCATACAAAATCCCTAAACAACCCTTCTATTCAAATTTCCCCCCTTTCCATTCAAATTTTCCCTCCAACCCTTGAATTAACTCCATGTGGGGCCCGCCTAGAGTAAGTAAGGACCGGAGGGGCCCGCCTAACATTACTCCCCTCCCAAATACTCACCTTGTCCTCAAGGTGAAAAGCAGGAAACTGCTCTGCAATCCTCTCCTGTGGCTCCCAGGTGGCCTCATAGTCTGGGAGGCCGCACCACCTAATCTTCACCTCCTTTTCCCCCTTCTCATTGATGCGCTCTCCTTCTACCGCTAGAGGCTCCAATGTCACTTCCATGTCCTCCCTCAATGTGCTGGGCAGCTCTGGGCTCACTGCATGCTCCCCCACCACTCTCCTCAACTGTGAGACATGAAAAACGGGGTGTATTCTGGATGGAGGAAGCCTCAATCTATAGGCCACCTCTCCAATTCTCTCCTCCACTTCAAAAGGGCCAAAATACCTTGCTGCAAGCTTCTCATTTCTCCTTTGGGCCATAGTCCTCTGTCGGTATGGTCGGAGCTTCAAGTAGACCTTGTCCCCAACTGCAAACTGTATATCTCTCCTTTTGCCGTCCACCTGCTTCTTCATAAGTTGTTGGGCTCTAAGTAAATGCCTCTTGAGCTCTTCCAACACCTGATCTCTTTCCTTCAAATGCTGATCCACTGCAGATACTGGAGTACTACTATGGCTGTAGTGTACCAAATGTGGGGGGTCCCTCCCATATAACACATTAAAAGGTGTCATCTTGGTAGCCGAGTGAAAGGAGGTATTGTACCAGTATTCTGCCCAAGCTAGCCATTTGGCCCACTGCTTTGGTGTTTCAGACACAAAACACCTCAAGTATGTCTCCAAGCTCCTATTCACCACCTCCGTTTGCCCATCAGTCTGTGGATGGTAGGCTGTGCTCCTCTTCAATACTGTTCCCTGCATCCTAAATAGCTCCCTCCAAAAATGGCTCAGGAACACCTTGTCCCTATCGGAAATAATGGACTCTGGTACCCCATGCAGGCGGACTATCTCCCTCACAAATGCTGCTGCTACAGACACCGTTGTGTACGGGTGTCTCAAGGGAATGAAATGAGCATATTTGCTCAGCCTGTCGACCACTACAAGTATAATTGTGTAGCTTTCTGATTTTGGGAGCCCATCAATGAAATTCATAGTAATCTCCTCCCAAACCTTCTCTGGTAGGGTCAGAGGCTGTAGTAATCCCCCTAGTGCCATCGTCAGGTACTTGCTCCGCTGGAAGATATCACACTTCGCCACCATCTCCTCTACATCTTTCCTCATCCCCTTCCAGTACAATTCAGCAGCTAACCGGTTATAAGTTTTTTGCACTCCTGAATGCCCTCCTATGGCACTCCCATGAAACTCCTGTAGCAGCTGGGGAATGTGGATGAAAGACCTTGGAATCACACTCCTTCCCTGATAGTACAGTCTTTCCCCCACAACTGAGTAGCCTGGGTGGCTGTTCCCATCTGATAACACATCTTCTTTGATTTTCCTTAGCTCCTCATTCTGAATGCTCTCCGCTTTGATGGCTCCCCAATCTATCAGTACTGGTACTGATACAACAATCCCCTGGAGCTTCCCCATACAGCGTGATAAGGCATCCGCTGCCTTATTCTCTAGTCCCGGCCGATAGTGGATCTCAAAATCATATCCCAGCAGCTTGGACAACCACCTCTGATGCTCCTCTGTGACCATCCTCTGCTCTAACAAGTACTTCAGGCTCCTCTGATCAGTCTTGACAATAAAGTGTCTGCCCAATAAGTAAGGTCTTCACTTCTGGATGGCCAGTACAATAGCCATCAGCTCTCTCTCGTAGACAGACTTCAGCCTAGCCCGGGATGACAATACCTGACTGAAGTAAGCTATGGGCATGGGGTTCTGCATCAACACTGCTCTCAATCCATAGCCTGAAGCATCTGTCTCCACCACAAACACCTGATTGAAATCTGGCAGAGCAAGCACTGGCACCGTCGTCATGGCCTCCTTCAGCTTCTCAAAAGCCTCTGAAGCTGCTTCCCCCCATAAGAAGTTGTCCTTCTTCAACTGCTCTGTCAGTGGCCACGCTATGGTGCTGTATCCCCTCACGAACCTCCTGTAGTAGCCTGTCAGTCCCAAGAATCCCCTGAGCCCCTTCAACTCTTGGGTTGAGGCCATGCCAGCATCGCCTCTATCTTGGACTGATCTGCAGCAACTCCCTCCTGGGATATCACGTGCCCAAGGTACTCCACCCGTGCCTGGGCAAAGTCACACTTCTTGAAGTTTGCCTTCAGCTGATGCTCCCTCAGCACACCCAACACCACTCTCAGGTGCTCTAGGTGTTCCTCCTCAGTCCTGCTATACATTAGAATGTCATCAAAAAATACCAACACAAACCTGCGGAGGTGTGGCTTGAAGATCCGGTTCATCAAGGCCTGGAATGTGGCAGGCGCGTTGGTGAGGCCAAAAGGCATCACCAGAAACTCGTAGTGGCCCTCATGAGTCCTGAAGGCCGTCTTCTGCACATCTTCCTTCCTCATCCTGATCTGGTGGTAGCCTGACTTCAGATCGACCTTGGTGAACAAGGCTGCTCCATGTAGCTCATCTATCAACTCGTCAATCACAGGGATAGGAAATTTATCAGGCACAGTCTCCTTGTTGAGAGCTCTATAATCAACACAGAACCTCCAACTCCCATCCTTCTTTTTCACAAGCAGAACTGGACTAGAGAAAGGACTCACACTGGGCTGGATGATCCCTCCTAGCATTTCTCCCACCAACTTCTCAATCTCATCTTTCTGCACCTGAGGGTATCTGTAAGGCCTCATACTGATAGGGGATACTCCCTCTTTCAAGATAATCTGGTGCTCCTGCTCTCTGTCAGGTGGTAGTCCCACCGGAGGTTGGAACACATACTCAAATTCCTGCAGAAGAGGCTGAACCAACACGGGAATGGGCTTTTCCTCCCCCTCCTCCTGCTCCTCCAGGCTCTGCAACTCCACAAGGAATCCTCCTCCTTCCTCATTGATGATTTTCACCATTGATCGGAGCGACACTCCAGCTCTGGACAATCCTGGTTCCCCTTTCAGCTTCACCCTCTTCCCCTCTACATTCAGCTCCATCACCATGGTCCCCCAGTTCACCTTGGTTTCACCCAAGGTCTGTAGCCACTTCATGCGCAAAATGACATATGTGCTACCCAACTTCAGGAGTAGGAAGTCCTCTACCACCCTGATCTCCTGTAGCCTCATCTCCACCCTTTGCAGATCCCGGTGCTGGACTCAATCTTCCCTGTCCCCATCATCACCCCATAACTGCCTGTCTCAGTAGGCTCCATCCCTAGCTCCTCCGCCACCTAGGTGGATATGAAATTGTGAGTTGCCCCACTGTCAATCAGAACCACTACCTCCCTCCCAAGGATCTTCCCCTTTAACTTCATCGTATGGCTAGGAGTAAATCCCATCACAGAATTGAGGGAGACCTCGGCTACCTCCAACTGGGGATCAATCTGCTCCTCATCAGAATCATCACCCTCATCAGGCGCCTCGTCTATATAGACGGTGAGAGCCCGAAGGGCGCGATCCTTGCACCTGTGCCCTGGAACAAACTTCTCCTCACATCTGAAACAAAGGCCCTTGGCCCTCTTCTCCTGCATCTCCTCCTCAGTCAATTTCTTGAAGCTTCCAGCAGATCTGGTCACCCCGCTCTTCTCCTTTCCACTCTCTCTAGGGAAGCTAGGGCTTGACCCTTTTGGAGCCAAGTAAGTGGTAGTTGTCCTGGTGGGACCTCCTGAGTGGTTGTTCCTCCAACTTCGGGCATTGGTCTTCTGGTTCTCCACCAACTGAGCCAACTCTATCGCCTCCCTCAGGTCTCTTGGTCTCATGACCTTCACAGCATCTCTAATTTCCGGCTTAAGGCCCTTCATAAAGTTTCCCCCCAAAGTACTGTTTGATAAGCCCTCCATGTCTCCCACCAAACTCTCGAATTTCTTCCTGTATTCCTCCATTGTTCCCTCTTGAGTGAGGGCATAGAACTGTTCTGATATCTCCCATGGGCTGCCCCCCCTGAATCTCTCCCTGATAGCCTCCTTGAAGTCCTTGCAGGACCTCACCGGTTCCCACTTATCCATGTACTTGAACCAGGCAAATGCTGCTCCTTCCAAGCACATACTAGGAGTCATCAATCTCTCCTCCTCCATCAGGCCGTTCACTGCAAAATACCTCTCCACCTTGTGGATCCACTCGTCCACATTTCCCTCCTCGAAAACATGCATTTTTAGCTTCCTGGCCCTCGTATCCACCCCGTATGCCCTATTCCCCCCATGGCCTCCTCTGTCCCAAGCTATGGGGTCTTCCCACGTTCCTCTTTCTCCATATCGGGGCTCATCCTCCCTCCTTGGCTGCCGGTAGCCATCTTCCCCTCGTGCCCCGCCATGGTGGTTATATATCCCCCACAGCCGGTCCAATGGGTCGGGCCTCCGACGTCGCCCATCATCTTCTCTTCCTTCCCGGAAGTCTCTCCTTCTGTCATGTTCCTCTCGCCTAATGGACTCCCGAGGTGGCATCCTCCCGTTGCTATCAAGCCGCTCTACCTCCTCTTCCTCTTCTAGATTCACCTTTTCCTTACCCCTGCTCCCACTACCTTCTCCTCTTTCCTCCGCTGGCACCGCCCGTGCTTGCCCCTCCAACAACTTCTTCATCATCTCCTCCAAGGCCATGAATTTCCCTTCCACATTCTCACTAAATGTGGCCATCTTCTCCTCCAGATCTGCCTTAAGTTGACCCATCTCGGTCTCCAAGACTTCTACCCGCTTAAATGCCATGGGAAACTCACGAGATGCCTCCGGATCCTCAAAGAAAAACTTCTGGACAGCAAAAATCTCCCTCCAAATGTTCAAAATCTGCTGTTTTACTCAACTGCTGCTCACAAAAACCCTAAAAACTGCTGTTTTCAGAGGGAAACAGCCTCCGACAACCCAAATTCTGCAAAAATCTGCAGCAAAACAGTGGAAAAACAGCCCTCCACCGTCCGGATCTCGCTCTGATACCAATTTGATAGGAAATACTTGAGTCCGCAAGTAACCCTAAGGTAATACTTGAGTTCGCAAGCAATCCTAAGCCAATCGGAAGAGCAAACAGCAAAAAAACAGCAGAATTTCTGCTGTGGACAGCAGAAAACTGCACTCAAACTGAGAAAACAGTGGGAAAAACTGGAATAAAACCAAGCCAATACTTGTATTCCACTAGAAGAAGAATCAAAACAGCAAAGATACAATAGTTCTTCAATTCGAGAGGAAGAACAACTCTCCACAAGTCTCTAGCAAACCCTAGAGCCCAAGCACACAATGAGATCTCAAACTTTTCATTCAAATTCAAGATGATCCCCTAATTCCCCCCTTTCCCCCTCTTTAACTCTCCCCCCATACAAAATCCCTAAACAGCCCTTCTATTCAAATTTCCCCCTTTCCATTCAAATTTTCCCTCCAACCCTTGAATTAACTCCATGTGGGGCCCGCCTAGAGTAAGTAAGGACCGGAGGGGCCCGCCTAACAGAAAGTCGGATAATTTTAGAAGCTCAAAAGATTACAAGATTAAAATTCTTAAATGAATCAAATGTAGGGATGCTTATTTTTCTTGTACTAAGAAACTACTACTGTTGATATGCTCATAAAGATTTTTATTTCATGGAAAAGACTCGGCCAGTAAGACCATGTGCATCTGACTATGTATGGATTTAAATGCTAATTAAGCTTCACAAAATGGTTCAGCCATTTCTTTATTAAAATGCTTCTGTTTGATAACAGGAGATTCAGAATTTCTTGGTCAATGGGTCAAAATTAAAACTCTTACAAGTCCTTCTCCAGAACAGAACTCCAAAGGCTCGCCATTGTTATCAGCTCTTGTGTCGTAAAACACAGTCCTCTCCTCATTAAGAAGCAGCCCCTTGTAATGCACCCTCAACAAACTATCCTGAAGTGGGCAGTCCATAGGGAACTCACCTAGAAGTTAACAAGAATTAAGAGAAATACTAATTCAGTGAAATAAAAAGATGAGTCTGCTCAACAAGTAACAAATAACTCTGCATATTTAATATAACGGCTGACGATGCTATATAGCTTAACTAACACTGGAATAATAAATTTAACCAAGAAATTTATCCAATTACAATTAAATCGGCATGTTACTTCATCATCATTAGCCTTTATCCCTTTGTCTGTGATCATATTTATGTAGTCACCTCAATCATTTCTACAGAGCAATATACAAGGTGTTAGCTCCATTTGGTGCAAATCTTTTTACATAAACTCCACCCTTAACCTAAAAAGGCAACAATTTCCCTTTCAAATTGCGCGTTAGTGTTATCTATGATTTATAATGATGGATGTTTTGCACTTCATTATACATAACGAAACCAAATAAGAAAATTTTCACTCGTATTTTTAATGTGGCACTCTAGCTGAACCATTTCACTTGAATAATAGTTTAATTTTATTCTTCCTAATTTACCCGCACCTCCCTTAAAATTCTTATTTTCCTATACTAAACTTAGATGTCAATAATCTGTTTATTGCTCAACACTAAAATTCATATACTATAGTGCTCTATTTGCCGTATATATATATATATATATATATATATATATATATATATATATATATATATATATATATATATATATATATATATATTTTTTTTTTTTTTTTTTTTTTTTTTTTTTTTTTTTTTTTTTTTTTTGCTCAAAGTCTTCAAGATATTCTCTCATCACAAAGTTTACAAGGCATTTCATCATTTTATTGAATTAGCCTCAACTTTAAAGCTATTTTGTCATCCATCTTTTTTGTTTTTTGGGCATTGCTAATCCAAGATAGTTGGGGCACTTGATCTTCAAGTAATTTACAATAATACTTATCAATTTTGAAGAATTTTTTAATTTATTATTCTTCTTGTTAAAAAATGGAACTATATCTACATATATATACTAAAAAAGTGTCTAATAAAAAAACCAACTAGCTTAATTCTTTCCTAAAATTTAGGAAACATAATCATATGAGAATAATTATTTCCTAAAAATTAGAAACTAAAATTATAGGAGAATAATTCTTTCCTACAAATTTAAAAACAGAATCATAGGAGAAGATCATAATCGATCTCTCCTTTTATTCCTAAAATAATTTTCTAAAATAACCTAACTTTAAATTTCAAATATTCAACATTCTCCCTCAAGCTGGAGAATATATATCATATAACACAAGCTTGCAAATTAAGTCTTCAAAGTTAGGTTTAGGTAGAACTTTGATAAGGATGGCTACAGTTTTTTACATGGTAAGAATATATTTCAATTTAAAAATCTCACTAGTCACCTTTTCTATGATGAAATGTCTGTCAATTTCAATATGCTTAGTCATGTAATGATGCATGAGATTCTTAACTATGTTGATAGTCATTTGATTATCACACATCATCAAAATAGGAGATGAACTCAATTGTCCCAGTTCACAAAGAACCATTTTTATCAAATCCCATGTGCAAGTGCTATGTACTCGGCTTCTGCACTACTTTTGGCTACCACTAATTGTTTATTACTCCTCCAGGTAACAAGATTACCCCAGCTAAAAGAACAGTACCCCGAAGTTGACTGTCTATCAATGATGTTTCATGCCCAATCTATATCTGAATATACTTCAGTATCATGATTCTCTATCTTTAAAAAGAATAGGCATTTCCTTGATGTCATCTTAAAGTTTCTAAGAATCATGTAGATTGTTTCTATATGTTCTTATGTGGGACTGTGCATGAATTGACTTACAACACTTACTGCAAAACCAATATCTAGACAAGTGTGTGAAAGATAGATCAAACGTCCAACAAATCTTTGATTATCACCCACTATCTATTGAAGTACTTTCTTTCTCGGTGCCAAGTTCTTTAGACTGTCCATAGAAGTATCAAAAGGTTTGCATCCAAGCATACCGGTCTCCTTAAGAAAATCTAGAATATAATTTCTTTGAGAAACAATAATGTCTTTTCTTGATCTAGCCACTTCCATTCTAAAAAAATATTTAAGATTTCTAAAATCTTTAACTTCAAACTCTTCTGACAAATACTTCTACAAATTTTTGTAATTCCTCCACATCATTTACAAATAGAATAATATGATCGACATAGAGTATCAAATATCAATATAACAATTTTTCCAACGTGAGATTTCTTGACAAATAGAATATGATTAACTTGACACTCTATGTAGACTACGCTTCAAAACAGCCTTTGTGAATCTATCAAATCAAGATCGGAGATATTGTTTAAGGTCGTACAATAACTTCTTGAGTTTGCAAACTTGATTCTTTGCCATACTTTTTTCAATACCATGTAGGATTTTCATGTAGACTTCCTCTTCGAGGTCACCATTTAGAAAGGCATTTTCTATATCTCTTGTTGCAAGTACCAATCTTGGTTGACAACCAATGAAAAAAAAAATTTGATAGTGTTTATGTTTTATAACATGAGCACAAATTTTTTGATAGTCTATCCCATAAAATTGTGTAAATCCTCTAGCCACCACCAGAGCCTTGAACCAATCAACTCATCCATCCATTTTATACTTTATAGTAAAAATCCACTTGTACCCCAAGAGCCTTTTCCCAGCCGATAAATTAGTAATAGTCAATGTTCCACTCTTCTCAAGTTCATCAATATCATCTTGTGCTGTCTTCTTCTACTCTGAATTTTGTAATGACTCTTGTATTATATTAAGAGCCTAAATATCATCAAGAGAAGTAGCAAATGCTATGTAAGATAGTGATAACCCTTCATAAGTAATATAATTCCCAATTGGATGACCTGTACATCTCCTAATATCCTTCTTCAATGCGATTGGCATAGTAAAGTCATTAATGCTGGGGAATCGACATATCTCTAGCCTTTTCCATACTTATGTTTTCTTTAGGTGGATTTCAAATTGAGTCAATATTTTGGCTACCTGTTGGTTGTGATCCATGTTGTAGCTCCTACCTTTCCTTCCTCCTGATGTCGACTTGAAAATTCTCATTAACAAGTTAAGGAGCAACACATTGAGCAGGCACGGGAGAAGAAATATTTGTGGGTTCGACTGATGACTAAACAAGCATGGGTGGACAATTCTTGAGTACGGTCTTTGGTTAGAAGAACTTGGTGACTCTGAGTGGGCAAAGGCCATAAACTCAAGAAAGAACTCCTAAACTTGATATTCATTCATACTCTCCACCCGAACATGAGATTTTGGATAGAAGGACATGTGTTCAAAGAAAGAAACATCCATGGTAGTGTAAAATCTATTGTTGGTTGAAGAATAACATTTATACCCTTTTTTAAATTGGAGATTACCATAGAAAAATACACATATTGGCTCTAGGATCAAATTTGCTATGATGTTGAGGATACACATGAACAAATGTCATGCCACCAAATTGGATAGAAGTACATGTGTTCAAATAGGTAGCAGTGAGACCAGCTTCCCCTATAAATAATTTGGAACATTAGAGAAAAACATAAGACACCGGGCAACCTACAAATGTTTATTCTTGTGTTCAGCCAACCCATTTTGTTGAGGGGTATCAACACAAAAACTTATGTGGATAATCTCATGATTCTGAAGATAGGTATTGAGACTGTTAGTGAAGTATTCCCTAGAATTTTCTAACTTGAGTACCTGAATTCTAGTTATTTATAGTTTCAGGCAAGAAAAAAATCATTTTGAATTGATTTCATAGAAAAGGCAAATAATAACCATTATGACCCAAATCAACATGGATCACTGACTATAAATAAGGAACTTTCCTAAAATGAATACTAACACTAGCACGCCCCCACAAGTCAGAGCAAATATATTAATTAATATCAGTTTATAACATAGTTTTGAAAAAAAAGGTGGACACAATGCTTGGATGAATATCTACGAACTGTTCTAAGTTATCTACTAGCCATAGTTTAAAATTGTGCAATAAGAGATGCGCCTCTGCACAATTTTACCCCCAAGAGCCTCATTGCTTAAGCGATTTTGGGGTTAGGTGAGGCTTACGCCTCAGGATCCATTTTTGCACCTTAAGAGGCCCAATTGTTCAATAATGGGTGAGGCGCACGCCTCATGGAGTCGGATCCCACTCACTTAAAGTTCTTAATAAAAAAAACTCTTTTTCTTACCTTCCTTCGGCCGGCCTACCCGATATTTCAAGGATGAGAGTTCCACAAAGCGCAGTCCGTGCCCTAGCTTCCCTTGGCGGCCTTCCCGTCGGCGCCGCCTTATGTCGGTGAGCATCTTGTGTCCGACCGCCCTTTACGACACCTCTACTATCGATTTTAGTTTTTTTTTTTTTTTTAATTCAAGGTATGATTTTCAAGTTATAAAAAATCTATGGTTTAAATTTTTTTTAGATTTTTTGTTTGATTTAGCATTTGTGCATTAAAAAACATGGTTACGGACAAGGAAAAGTCAAATACGTCATTGCAGAGGAACCCTTCTTGGAAGTGCAGTGTACAGGTTGACGTAGGCGGACGGCGAGAAGACATACATGTATTTGAAATGCAATTTTTGTGATAAGGTGGTGAAGGGAGGAGTTACCCGCATGAAGGAACACTTATCCGGCTCACATAAAAACGTAGCACCTAGTGCGAATGTGCCGGATAAGGTGAAGAAGGAAATTACTGGTTACAGATTTGCCATTATCAGACCTGCAACTAGAGGATCTAAGTGTGGATGTCTTGAAGGGCGAAGCAGATTAAGCGGACACATCCCACTGGTACCACACCACACAAATCCACTAGTATTGCAGCACAACAAGTAAATAAAGGTATCTCACAATTTTTTATGTGCTATTACATTTAAAATATATGCAATTAACATCACACTAATCATTCTTATTGAATAGGGAAGAGAAAAGTGGATAACATTGAAGATGATGAAGATTTGGCATTCATAGGTATAGTTGGAGATGAAAATGCCTCCCTTGAAGACCCATTTAGTGATGGGACATGATTGAATTTTAGATGCTCTTTATTATTTGTACTATGGGAGTTTTGATAAACTTTAATTTGTGGTTTTGTATTTTGAATTATGCTATGACATGCATATATTGCATCTACTTTATTATTTTCCACTAAGTTCACTTCTCATTTAGATATTTTTTATTGTATCATAGACTCTTACTGTAATTTATCTGCTAGAATATTTAAATTCTCATTTACGCAATTCTTCGTATGTGAGGCTTACGCCTCACACCGCCTCGAGGCTTACACATCGCCTCACGGACGAAAAAAATGCCTCGAGACTTATTTACGCAATTTTAAACCTTGCTACTAGCTATTGTGAGCAAGAAAAATAAAAGGCAACAATCTTCTTTGATGGAAAAGCATCATCAATAGCATGAGTAGCCAAACTTAATATGTTAGATTCTTTTTTTAATATGTGATTACTAGCAATATAAATGAGTATTGTGAGCAAGAAAAATAAAAGGCAACAATCTTCTTTGATGGAAAAGCATCATCAATAGCATGAGTAGCCAAACTTAATATGTTAGATTCTTTTTTTAATATGTGATTACTAGCAATATAAATGACAATATGAATATCATAATTTAAAGACATGGGGTTGTCTGGTAGAAAAACCAAATTCCCTTAGCATGAAAACTTTTAAGGACATGGTAGTGGTATGGTTGAAAAATCATATCCCCTTAGAAGGGTATTAACCTACATCATTTCACATGTAGATCATATCATGGCATTGTATTCAACCTCAACGCTTGATCTAGCCACCATATTTATTTCTTAGGCTATATTTGATATAGTTGTTGATATTTGAAATGCCAAGTGAAAACTTTTGTTGAAAAAAACAAAGGTGAAAATTTATTATTGAAAAGTGATAGATTTTTTTTGTACACCTATCGTTGATATACTGTTTCAAGCTTAGAAGTTCATTTTACCCCTTCGTTGCTCCAAGTGCTTTAAATGATCCATGCTGCAAAGCCTTGGTTCGAAGTCCTTTGTCAACCCTCTAACAACTGCCCTTGATGGGATTCACACCACTAGACGATAACACCATTTTGTCTGTTTTCTTGCCGTCAGCCTCATAAAATTGACATCTTTCTCCAGCGGTGCTGAGATCATTGATGCATGTCAATGACAACTCTTGCTATTAAGAGGCAAGTTGAATATGTTAAACAGAGACTGCAAGTGAGCTCCTGTGGCCACATTTCTATTGTTCCACATGTAAATTTCTAAATACATTCAAGAAATGCAATCCAAACAATACATATGAAATCATAAATGTATTTTCTAAACACCACACTGGAAAAAGCTGCTTCTAAACAAAATTTTATTTTCCTATTTGACCAAGTAATTTCCTACAAATATATTACACCTGGATGGGGGTTTTCTATCATCAAATCTAGTATAATTAGCCAGAAAAAAAGTATAAACATTAAAAATGCTCATTCTTAGTGTATGGTAGCACTTTCCCTTGGGATTCACAATAAATGCTTTTCGATATTTCTGTTTAAGAGTTTACTAGTGATGACTAATAACTCCTAAAACAAAAGGTATGTCAGTTCTATTGATAGTAAGATCAATTTACCAACCATCAATTTATGAGAAACATTCTAATAAATTTGGAGGATGTACCCTAGTGTATGCTTTTTGCTAATGATATTCTTCTTGTTGATAAGACTAGAAAGGGAGTTGAAAGTAAACTTGAATTATAGAGGTCAACCTTAGGAACAATTATTACGTCCTCTGACCTGACGTAGAGCTACGTTCGGCCGCCAATAACATGTCGCCACGTGCTCTTACTCTAAACCGCGCGGCCCGACGACTTGACCCGGAGCGGAACCCGGAAATGCTATGTTCACGATTTTCTCGGTATCTCGGTATTTGCTAGGTATTTGTTCGGTATTGCTAGAAAAAACTCAGTACAACTCGGTACAACTCAGTATTTGCTCAGGATATTCTCGGTATTGCTAGGTATTTGCTCGGTATTGTTAGAAAAAACTCAGTACAACTCGGTATTGCTCAGGATTTGCTTGGTATTGCTAGGTATTTGCTCGGTATTGTTAGAAAAAACTCAGTACAACTCGGTATTGCTCAGGATTTGCTCGGTATTTGCTCAGGATTTGCTAGAAAAATCTCAGTACAACTCAGTATTGCTAGAAAAAACTCAGTACAACTCGGTATTGCTAGAAAAAACTCAGTATTTGCTCAGGATTTGCTCGGTATTGCTAGGGATTTGCTCGGTATTGCTAGAAAAAACTCAGTACAACTCGGTACAACTCAGTATTTGCTCAGGATTTACTCGGTATTGTTAGAAAAAACTCAGTACAACTCGGTATTGCTAGGTATTTGCTCGGTATTGTTAGAAAAAACTCAGTACAACTCGGTATTGCTCAGGATTTGCTCGGTATTTGCTCAGGATTTGCTAGAAAAAACTCAGTACAACTCGGTACAACTCGGTATTGCTAGAAAAAACTCAGTACAACTCGGTATTGATAGAAAAAACTCAGTATTTGCTAAGGATTTGCTCGGTATTGCTAGGGATTTGCTCGGTATTGCTAGAAAAAACTATTATTTTCTATCGACTCCAAGGCAGCGCAAGCCGAAGCTTCTCCGACCCTATCTCCTTCTCCATACGTTGATCTTCCACTAACCTTTCTCCATTTTTTCAGCAAAGTCCGAAGCCTCCATCTCTTCAAGCCGAAGGCAACCCTTTCGATCCCTTCAGCACAGAGAGAGAGAGAGAGAGAGAGAGATTCTTCCCCATACTCTCCGACGTCATTCCCTTCTTCAGGATGGAAAGTTACTCCATTTTGATCGCAAGCAAAAACGGGGAGCTCGCTGTATCTCTCTTATACGCGGTTCTTCGGAAGAGAGTTAAAAAAACGCATGTGCGAGAACCCAAAAAACAGCGGGTCGGGTCGGCGTCTTTTCTTCCTGCTACGTGGCGCTAATACATTGGTGGCCGAACGTAGAGGAACGTACGTTCACCGGACCAAATAAAAGTTCCAACCTTAGAGTCTAAAGGTTTTCGTTTGAGTAGATCTACAACCGAATATATGGAGTGTAATTTTAGTATTAATATATCTAGTGGGGGGATTGTGATTTTGGGCGATCAAGTCATTAATGAGAGTACACGTTTTAGATATCTTGGGTCTACTAAAGTGATGGTGAAATAGATAGGAATATTATTAGTAGAATTCAAATTGGATGGTTGAAGTGGATGAATGCATTGGGCTTATTATGTGATATAAAAGTACCCCACAAACTTAAGGGAAAATTCTATAAGATGGTGGTGCGACCTGCAATGCTTTATGGTGCAGAATGTTGGTCATTAAAAGAAAAACATAATATTAAGTTAAGTGTTGAAGAAATGATAATACTTAGGTGAATGAGTGGCTTTACTCTTATGATAGGATACGAAATGAGCATATACGTGAAAAGTTTGGAGCAGCTCCAGTGGCAGAGAATAATAGAGAGTCACCTTAGATGGTTTGTTCACATAAAATGACAGCCTTCCGATGACCCGGTTAGGAGAGCAGATGATGTGAAACAACATGTGATGAACAAGAACTGCTTGGGGATTTTGATATAAGATTGTTAAAGCTTTGCTAGTTATAGAATTAATGCTTACCCAAGATAGGTTTTCAGAATTATCAAGTCGAAATTAAGTAAGGCAAGCGGTTACAACTAGATTAACGGGACAATAACAAATTGACAATATAGAATTAAAGAGTAATGTTATGGAGAGAAACAATAATCCACAATTAACAAATAGAACTTTTCACCTTGGGTCTCTCACTCACTCTCTTGTTGGAGGCACTTTTAATGGAGGAAAATTGAGAGCAACAGAGCGATGCCACTAGGAGACAAATGGCGCACAAAGTGTAGTCCATTGGAGTGGTAGCCGGTGGCGGGTAGTCCATGGGATGACTAGTGAGCATCCAACGTCTTATCCTTTCTTCCTTGATCATCAAAGACGAAGCCGTGGTCGATGTCGGGATCGACTTTCCATGGATGTGGAGAGCTCTCTTCGTGAGCCCTTGAGCCGACCACTTGTTGCGAGAAATTTCGATAGGAAAGGTGATCGGGTAGGGTGGGGAGGAGAAGAAAGGGTCCCCAACTAAGAAATGACGTCAGGTTTCTGTAGTTGGAGGGATGGCGTGGGTGGGAGAAATCAAATCATGGCCAAGGAGGGGATCAGGTAGGAGAGAGGAGCCTCAGGCCATAGCAATTTCAGAGTTATGAAATTGGAATTTAGGGAGGAGAAGTGACGGGGGAGGAAAGTTAATTTGAAATGCAAATTAGTTTCCCAAGGATGTGCCAATGGTTAGTGAGGGATTAGAGGTTTAATGGGAAGCAATTAATGTAATTGAAAAGAGAATTAATGGGCAATGGTGGCCGGCCATAGAGCAAGGAGAGAGAGGCTTTGGAATTTAACAAAGTGGGGCCCACAATTACAGCAGATTTAATCATAAATCTGGACTGAAATTTCAGGTTTAATGTATGGCAAAAGTTTCCTAATGTGCATGTAAACGTTAGGCAGTTTTGAGTTTCAAATTAGGATTGAAATCTCATTATGAATATGGCCTAAAATTTAGGAGTTATATTTAGAAGGTAATCAATACCACTTGGAATTTGAATTTCAAATTCATAACCAAGGGGAGAGGGCCGGCGGATGGAGGGGCAAGAGGGGAAGCCAGAGAGAACGGCGGCCAGTGGGTTGGACGGGCTTGGGGTGGTCGGCGGGTGGCTTGGGCGGCCCAGGTGGCTCAAGGGAAGGCGGCGGCAAGGGGTGAGGGGAAGGGAGGAGGGGAATTTCAAGGGAGTTGATTTGCAAAAAAAAATCCACTCACCTCAATTCTCTTCAATCCGGATCTCCACGAAAATAACTTGACGAAAATTTAGAACTCTTGAAGACAAAATAGTTTGGCGAAAAATCTAGAACTCACAAAGAGATCTATCTTCTCTGACGAACTCACTAAGAGATCGAGGAGGGTGAAGAACTCACCAAGAGATCTTCTTGAACTCACAAAGAGAACACAGTAGAAAATTTTCATTCAATCAAAAACTAACTATTACATAAGAAAAGGACCATATAAATAGGCCTCAAAATGACAAAGAAAACAAAGACTAAAATGCCCCTTGGGCTACAATAGCAACTAACTACCCATAAGGGCAAAAATGGAAAAACATAAAAATCAAATAAACTACTACATAAAATGACTCAAAATAAAACTCATGATCGTGGCCGTCGATCTCCGACGTCTCCTAAAGGTACATGTGTCGAAATCTCTGACGATGTCCTCATCATTCTCCCCAGGTGGGAGAAAACTCGACCCCGTCGAGTAAGCATCTATAGATCTCTCGTACCACTCTAGTAAGTCGGGGTCCACTCGCTGCAGCTCGTCATGATCAACCCATGTTTTCTCCGTCTCCGGTTTCCCTGCCCATTGAACTAGATACCTTTGTTGACCATCATCTCTAGTGGAAATTTAAGTTCATCACTACGTATTGTCTCAATCTTCTCTGTATTGGGTAAATTAGGCAATTTTGGGAGTGGAGTTAGGCCGGGGTTCTCACCAGGTGGGTTCACACAAGGCTCATTATTTCGTGGAATAGGATGGTTACACTCTGGACCTTCGAAGGTTACAAGATCTTCGATGTTAATATAGGATTAATGTTAAAACCTTCATGAATGTCTAACACATAAGCATTGCTATTTATTTTTTTGCTGTTATTTGAACGGTACAATGCTTTTAGCATATAACTTTATAAAGGTCCCTTGTGGGAACCGCTCCGGACGAATCCAAACCAATACAAAATCTCTAATATCAAATTCTTTGAATCGTCTCTTGAGATCAACAGTAAGTTTATAACTGGCATTGCTTTGGTTATTTTTTTTATTAATATCCTTTTGCAGTTCTTGAAAATGAGATGCAAATGTGGATGCAAGAGACTCGGTGTGCATGATGAATGACAAGAATCGTGAGTTCACACAAAAGTTTTAAACATAGACAATTTTGGAGGACCACAGACTATAAAACATATACACAACATACTAACTCACACGAATACAGTTAGAAAAGGTGGATGAGTCACGAAAAGAGGGGGTCTAAAGTATTCGGTCTAAGGGAACTGGTGTAGGGGGAGAAATGAAGACATTCTTAGCTACGATGGTACTCTTATGGGAAGTCTCAGTTAAAGTCGAGGTAGTCTCCTAGGGTCGATAGTGTCATCCAGTAAATTCGTCCAACTAGGAGAGAGATTGTCCTTAACAGGGAAGGACAAGAACATAGTGGGCAAGATAAATGAATCAGGAACAAAGTAAGATGATGGGTCCTGACTCACAGCCATAATGGGATAGCCAAACGAGTCACCAGCAGGTATGGGACTTAAGAAATGGGTATGGTATCCATAACAGAAGTGGGCACAATAGCTAGATTGGTGATATGAAAGTGTGGGCTAAGATTCTCTCTAACATTAAAGTCGGTGAGTGGTGAGATAAGTCCAATCAAGAAAAACACACTCTTTCAAATGCAAATCTAAAGGGGCCACTCCTAACATAGACTCCAATAAAGCAAGAGGAGACTCATTATTCAACTTAGGCTCAGGAACATTCAGATTCCAATTACTATCTTCCAAACTCAAATTACTATACTCAAAAGGATCAGGTTTGGTTATAGCCCTAAGATCAATGGATTCGGGGTCACTTAAATCAGGGCTTAATTCATGTAGTAACTTCAATTGCTTCACTTCCAATTTGCGATTATCCACATTGCCATCAGAATTATTCAAAATTAAATCAGAATTATCCAAAATTAGATCAGAATTATCCGGAGTCATCTCAGTAGGTGTTACAACTAAATCAAGATATTCTGAATTTGAATTCAACGTGTCCAAGGCCAGATTGACTTCTTTTAAGATCATATTCCTATCGTCCAGGCATACTTTGTCCAAAGATTTATCCTCGAGGAGACTAGGATTGGAGTGGGCTAAGGTGTCGACGTTTAAAGGTTCTAATTTTCCTATCTCAGGATTTAAGTCATGCTGGGAGTCCGATTCATTCATTTTGTTTCCTCCTCAAAGAATTCTTCGTTATCGATAGTATCCACCGAAATGGATGTAATCAGGTTCAGTAGATTTCTTCTTTTTACTGCAATTCTTTATTAAAATAACACTTGTAGGGTCAAAGACTGGGGAGGTCGAAGGCTGATTGAGCTGGCCAGAAGCTAGTCCACTTGGGGAGTTATAAGAGATTTGTCCAACAGAAGACCTAGTAGAGGGTCGGCCATCTAGGTTAAGTGAAGACAAAGGGTGGGGGAGCAACCCGGATGTTACTAATGGGTGGGTGGTCTTGACCACAGTAAGGTCCATGGGTTGACCCAACGAAAGCGGTAGGGTGATGCTCTAGATGATGGTCACTAGTAGAGGGCCGGTATTTTAAATTAAGATCTCGTCTCATGTCTTTCCAAGTAGTGTACTCACCGCGAGACTCTTTATGATCTTCCAATCTTGCCCAAAATTGAAGAGCCTGACCTTTGAGGTGAGATTTAGTGATGCTAACCTGGTGGGACTCGGGGATATGTCGTGTTTCAAAAGAGTCCTCTAATCGTCTAACCCATTCCCTAAAATAGTAAGGGTCCAAAGAACCATCAAAGGTAGGCAGACGGTAAGGTGATTCTAAGTGAGGTCGCGGAGGCTTAGGCTCAGGTCTCGGGTGATAAGCTGAGTGGGGCATGTAATTAGAGTGGGGTTAGTCAACGGGTTTCTCCGTCATAATTCTAGTCATATTGCCCACTAGGTTAACGATGTCATCTAAACTCTTTTGGAGTCTTATCGGGTCCATTGAGAAGTGTCAAGAGAAACCTAATGAAGATTGGGTGCAAGGTACGTCATTTAGACACTAAGCTAGGCTCACTTAGACTCACTTCAAGGTGCAGAAAATGTTCGGACAGCAAGCTACACTAGTGGGTTAGGTAACCTAGGCACTTAGGAAGGTTGTTAGGTTGAGGACAACACCTAAACGCTTAAGAAACTAGCCTACAGCTCACTAGATGTGTGCAGGAATGAAGTGGACAGCAAACTACAACATGGCATAAAGTTGTCTAAGTGTTGTGGGCGGCTAAACGGTGTGGAAAGCAACTTAAGACAGGTTCTAGGGTCACCTAAAGGCCTCTAAAAGGTGCAGCAAATTTCTGGACAGCAAGGTTCAGTAGTTGCCTAAGTTGTCTAGGTGTTTGGAAAATTCCGAGGGAGTGGACAGCAATATAACACAAACTTAGACTCAAATTAAAGTGCTGGAATTTTCAGGACAGCAGGTTTTATGGCTAGAGCTAAGCAACCTAATCAATTAGAGGTGTTGTAGTGACAAAGACAGCCCCTAGACAATCAATTAAGCTTGCTTATAATGATGAAACCATGTAGAAATTTTCTGGACAGCAAAGTAAAACAGGGAATTGAAATTAATTAGGCAACGGTATGCATGCAACAAGTGTCACAAAAGGTTAACTAGACTCCTAGGAACTTCTAGCACATGTAAAGCATGCTAGCCATGCTCTGATACCAAGATGATGTGAAACAACATGCGATGAATAATAACTGCTTGGGGATTTTGATATAAGATTGTTAAAGCTTTGCTAGTTATAGAATTAATGTTTACCCAAGTTAGGTTTTCAGAATTATCAAGTCGAAATTAAGTAAGGCATGCGGTTACAACTAGATTAACGGGACAATATCAAATTGACAACATAGAATTAAAGAGTAAAGTTATGGAGAGAAACAATAATCCACAATTAACAAATAGAACTTTTCACCTTGGGTCTCTCACTCACTCTCTTGTTGGTGACACTTTTAATGGAGGAAGATTGAGAGCAACCGAGCGATGCCACTAGGAGAAAAATGTCGCAAAAAGTGTAGTCCGTTTGAGTGGTAGCCGGTGGCGGGTAGTCCATGGGATGACTAGTGAGCATCCAACGTTTTATCCTTTCTTCCTTAATCATCAAATACGAAGCAGTGGTCGATGTCGGGATCGACTGTCCATGGATGTGGAGAGCTCTCTTCTTGAGCCCTTGAGCCGACCACTTGTTGCGAGAAATTTCGAGAGGGAAGGTGATCGGGTAGTAGGGCTGCAAGCGAACCAAACGTTCGACGAACTACTCGTTGTTCGGTTCGATTAAAGCTCGTTCGTGATCGTTTAATTAACTAACAAACAAACTTGAACAATATTTTAAATACTCGATTCTTAAATAAACAAGCTTGAACACTAATGTGTTCAGCTCGTTTATGTTCGCGAACAACATCAGTTGATGTTCATGAACAAGCTCGATAAAAAGCTCGATTCAAGTTCGATTAAATATAAAAACTTTAATTATACCATAATATAATATAATTATTTTTTATTAATAAATTTTAAAGTAATAAAATATTATAACATATGTTCATATAAATTAATCATATTTTCATTTTAAATATACAACTGCTTTTATTTTAGAAATTTCATTTCATGAACAAGAAATATTTCATATTTGTCCATGTTTGTTAGATTGTTTGTTTAGAATGTTCATGAACAAATTTAATGTTTGCTTGTTCAATAGATTGTTTGCGAGATATGTTCACGAACATAGCTCGTTTAAAGCTCGATAAGCACTAAACAAACGAACATGAACCAAACATGAACACCCTTAAATTAAACAAACCAAACATGAACACAAATAATAAAGCTCGAATCAAACACGAACCAAACATGAACAAGCTAATGTTAAACAAACACAAACATGAACACTCACATACTCGGCTCGGCTCGGTTCGTTTACAGCCCTATCGGGTAGGGTAGGGAGGAGAAGCAAGGGTCCCCAACTAAGAAATGATGTCAGGTTTCTGTAGTTGGAGGGATGGCGTGGGTGGGAGATATCAAATCATGGCCAAGGAGGGGCTCGGGTAGGAGAGAGGAGCCTCAGGCCAAAGCAATTTCAGAGTTCTGAAATTGCAATTTAGGGAGGAGAAGTGACGGGGGAGGAAAGTTAATTTGAACAACAAACTAGTTTCCCAAGGAAGTGCCAACGGTTAGTGAGGGATTAGAGGTTTAATGGGAAGCAATTAATGTAATTGAAAAGAGAATTAATGGGCAATGGTGGCCAGCCATAGAGCAAGGAGAGAGAGGCTTTGGAATTTAACAAAGTGGGACCCACAATTACAGCAGATTTAATCATAAATCTGGACTGAAATTTCAGGTTTAATGTATGGCAAAAGTTTCCTAATGTGCATGTAAACGTTAGGCAGTTTTGAGTTTCAAATTAGGATTGAAATCTCATTATGAATATGGCCTAAAATTTAGGAGTTATATTTGGAAGGTAATCAATACCACTTGGAATTTGAATTTCAAATTCATAACCAAGGGGAGAGGGCCAGCGGATGGAGGGGCAAGAGGGGAAGCCAGGGAGAACGGCGGCCAGTGGGTTGGACGGGCTTGGGGTGGTCGGTGGGTGGCTTGGGCGGCCCAGGTGGCTCAAGGGGAGGCGGCGGCAAGGGGTGAGGGGAAGGGAGGAGGGGAATTTCAAGGGAGTTGATTTGCAAAAAAAAATCCACTCACCTCAATTCTCTTCAATCCGGATCTCCACGAAAATAACTTGACGAAAATTTAGAACTCTTGAAAACAAAATAGTTTGGCGAAAAATCTAGAACTCACAAAGAGATCTATCTTCTCCGACGAACTCACTAAGAGATCGAGGAGGGTGAAGAACTCACCAAGAGATATTCTTGAACTCACAAAGAGAACACATAGTAGAAAATTTTCATTCAATCAAAAACTAACTATTACATAAGAAAAGAGCCATATAAATAGGCCTCAAAATGACAAAGAAAACAAAGACTAAAATGCCCCTTGGGCTACAATAGCAACTAACTACCCATAAGGGAAAAAATGGAAAAACATAAAAATCAAATAAACTACTACATAAAATGACTCAAAATAACACTCATGATCGTGGTCGTCGATCTCCGGCGTCTCCTGAAGGTACATGTGTCGAAATCTCTGACGATGTCCACATCAGTAGATGTATTAGATTTGTCTTAAATTAAGAAAGGTAGAGGTAGACCTAAGAAAACTTGGTTAAAAAATATTAGAATTGGCCTTTTTTATTAAATTTAAATGAGAATTTGACTCTTAACAATGCACAATGGAGAAAAAAGATTCATGTAGCCGACCCCACATAGTGGGACAAAGGCTTAATGATGCGGACATCAATACGAAGATTTGGCGCATCTATCACAGGCGGCGTCGTAAATCGACAGCCATTATTTAAATTTTCATTTATGTATTATTTTCTGAATTTTAGCTCTTGTTTTATGTATTTCCTATTTTACCCCTAGGATAGTTTATGTGAGTGTTTTGGCCCAAGGGGCATTTTTGTAATTTTCTATTTTTTTCTCATGTTATGGCCTATAAATAAGGGTCTTAAGCTATTGTAAGAGAGGGTTGATTAATATGAAAAAATTTGTTTTCCACAATGTGTTCTTTTCTTCTTGAGAGAGGACAAGAGTGAGATTCCATTTGAGAGGAATCGAAGTTGTCACCAGCAGCAGGATGGGTCCGGGCTCGTGAATTAAAGTCCCTTGGAGAAGGGCAAACGGATCACCCGTCAGTCTTCGGAAGAGTCCAAAGGCTCGCAGTTTTATTGTCTCCTTTTGATTTTATTTTCTCCTTTTCGTTTTTTTTTTTATCTTCGATCTTCTTTCTTTCGTTTTTATCTTTTCTCTAATTGTTTTTCCATCGTCTTCATCCTCCACCCATTTAGCCGCCGGTTTCCACCCCAAATCCCCCCATACCCGAACCCATGCCGTCGGCCTCCATCCACCTAGCCGCTGATCCACTCTCCTCCTCCCCCATCCAATCTTGTTTCCTATTTTAGAATGAATTGAATGTGGGTAGATTTGAAATTCAAAATTAATCATTGAGAATTTCAAAATCTTTTTCCTCTTTAATTAAATTTATTTTAGGAAAGTTTCCATTTTTATCTAATTTGAATTTGAAATTCAAATTGGACTTGAAATAATTTTCCCAAATCGCTTACCTAAATTAAGGAGTTTTAATTATTCTAATTAATCTCCCCATGGTCTATGCATGCCGCCGGTTCCACCTCTCCTCCACCTTAGCTTGAAATAATAATTATTGCCTATTCTCCACTTAGTGCTTTTGGAAACTATTTTTTAAATCCCTGTACGTTGCTTATAACAGATCTTTCCTAAGCCTTATTTCCAAATCTCTGAGAATAAGATTTAGGATTTAATTGCTAAATTCCCTCTCAGCTCACCCACATCCCGCCAGCCTCCATTAAATTCCCTGTGTCCCGCCTCCCTAAACCAATTAAGGGAATTTATGAATTAAAATCCCTTTAATTTTCCCTGTGGTCCCGCCGTTAGGAAATTATTTCCCTCCATCTCCTTATCCCCGCTTCCCCCTTCTCCTCATTGCTGGGTTGAAAACTTTCCACAAGTGCAGCCAATTACTTGGAAAAAATTAATTACCCAATCCTCTCTCTGTTGGCCCAAATTCTCTCAAGCCCTTAGCTTGATTTTTCCTCCCAAGCTCCATCCCCATTATTAGAAAAACCTGAAACTTATTTCAGGTTTGATTTGGATTCCTTTCTCTACAAGATTGTAAGAGGATATTTCAGATTTTTGGAGAGGAACTCCTCCTACCCGTTCTACATCACTTAATGTTGTCGTTGTTGTTGTTGTATTCTAATAAATCTCTTTTCAATAAAAATATTTAGAGTGCCAACGAGAAGGTCAATAGATTTACAATTAAAAGATGAGTCCATTCTAGAAGATTGAAAACATTTACTTCGAGCAAAGTAATAACCAACCTTATTACATGTAAATTCAATTCCAAAAAAAATATTTCAGACAACACAAATCTTTAGTCAACAAATATTTTTAAAAATAAAGTTTCACTTCAATAAATCTCAATTTGATAACTTGTAAAAAAAATATCCTTTACATTTTACAAAAACAGCCAATATAACAAATTAAGATGAATATGCATGACAAAGATAGAATGATCTATAGTGATGCTATGAAGCCCAAACTCAACAAAAGTTTTGCAAAACTTATCGAACCAAACTCGAAGGCTTTGCTTAAGTCTATAAATAGACTTTAAAGCAATATATATATATATATATATATATATATATATATATATATATATATATATATATATATATATATATATATATATGTGTGTGTGTGTGTGTGTGCGTGTGTGCGCGTGCGTGCGTGTGGTCCATATAAATAAAAGTCACCATAGAAGAAAAAATTACTCACATTCAATTGTAATAACAATCAACCACGATCGATGGCCACAATAAAATAATTAAGATGGAATTGACCATAGAAATTAAGGAGCATGCATAAAATTAGTTGATCAGATAGACGAGCAAAGTCTTTGGTACAAGGCAAGCTTTGGATTAATCGATAGATCCACCATGATGAATTTTTTGGTGTAAATCCATGAATATGGAATTGACTTAATGTAAGGATGGGTAACCAAATCTTATTTAATTTGATTTAACAAGCAATCATTTCAATGTCCTCAGCCTATCTCTATTCAAGATCCTATTGCTTTGCGGTAAGCCCTGAGAATACAAACTAGTGAAAAGGATAATACAAAATGTTAAAAACTAGATGAAAGATTATTTAAAATATATATATATACAAAACTAAATTGCCATTTACGTTTTTATATGGCAATGGATGAATGGAGATTAGATACATCTATAGGAGATGGAGGCTTAGCCGATTAGGACAATGTGGATGGAGTTGTAAGAAGAGGATGGCATCAACATGTTTAAGCCTTTAAAAGGAGAGAGATGAATATAAACACTTCAAGAGGAAGAGGAACATGTAGAGAGAATGGTACCAAGAAAAATGATGATGAATAATAAGGAAAGGACTCGAGAAAGAAAATATTTGCATAAGTATTTATGCATTTGGTAAGTGAGTTATAACATCAATGGTCTTTCTAAAAATGAGAACCCAAAAAATTAATACATTGAATAGCCCGAAAAGAGGGTTTGTCACCAAGTAATGGTGGAAGATAAAAGGATCTCATGCATTAAGTGGTAAACTAAACCAACTTCAACACCAATATCAATCATCTTTCTTGT
The DNA here is from genome assembly GCA_016618105.1 of Dendrobium huoshanense. NCBI lineage: Eukaryota > Viridiplantae > Streptophyta > Magnoliopsida > Asparagales > Orchidaceae > Dendrobium > Dendrobium huoshanense. The sequence goes on from CM028355.1 coordinate 35,270,893, forward strand.
ATTGAGATCCAAGAAAAAAAATATAATGAAAATAATGAAAGGTTATAGAGCAGTTATGAATTTTAGTCAGATAATGAATGAATAATGCAATGATTGAAAATTTGGGAGGCAAACAATTAGTTTGATGAAGTTGAACTAGCTGAGCCTAATGCTTTTCAAAAAGGGCAAACAAACCTAAAGACGTGGCAAAATTAGAAGCACCATTAATAGTCACAGGATCCAAATGCGTGTTGTGCAATGGAAGTATGCCCAAACTTGGCCCAGAATGCTCTAAAAACTAATTAGTATGACCACTGTGAGAATAAGGGGGGAAGGTCTTTCTCCAATGGCCATGACCAATGTTAGTACTACCACCACCATGATGCCTCGTAGCATGAGCATGCCTGTCAGAAACTGGCAAAGATGTTGTCAAAAGCTTTATAATTCAAAGAATATTTGAGAGAGACCATATTATTGGGGATTGCAAAATCTATCATTAATAAAGATTATAAATGTTGCAACGAGGGATGATGATCAGAGAGAAATTTGGTAATAAAAATAATTGATCATGCTTCTATCAAACTGCAAAAGTAAAGGATCTATACTATAGAATTTCTTCTCATTTAGCTCACAAGGTGTTGTAGTACTTCCTGAATGGGCAATTTATGATATTGAAAAGAGAGGATATCGGATTTGGCATCTAGATATAAACTATTACTTCAATAAAAATAAGCAGAGTGAAGAAAGTCTCATGTCTTATAATATCTCGAAACATGATATTTGAGGCAACAAAAGATTCAAGACAATTGAGAGAGCATGTGAGAATGGTGTAATAAGATTGCCATTTTGAAACTTTTGACACTGCAATCACATTCTAAAGAACGAACATTAAGGTGATGGATTTTGTCAAATGAATCGACAAAAAGTAATTGGCCATATGATATTAGTACCATTGAATTTCCCAATTACACCCAAAAGCGGATGAGGCTTTGAAGTCATTGAGAGAAAATTGAGATGCTAGGACACTGGTGAGAGTGTGAAGAATAGGAAAGATAAATCATGATAACAAGATAGTCCAACAATGGCAAATTTTAATGCAGATGTGGCTAGGGCTAATGAGCTTTTGCAGGAGGATCCTAAAGAGAAGTAATAATTGAAGCCACTATTCAATGAGTAATTTGGTTGAAAGGCAGTGGGAGGAGCAAGTGAGACACAATGTGAGTTCAAGTGCATGCAAGCAGTAGGCAAAGGTGTGCATTTTGATGGGTGCAAAAGCTTGAAAGTGAGCGAGGTGCATGAGTAATGATCATGATGAACAATTTAAAAAAGGTGTAAGTGACAACAAGCAAAAGAGAGAGGTTTAGGAAGAAGCATGAGCCAAGAATGGTTAACCCCGCTCTAATACCATATTGAGGGAAAAAATATTTTTCTCTCTTATTCAGCAAAAGACACCCCTATTTATTTATAATAGAATAATGATTATATTGCCGCAAAAGACACCCAAATAAATATGGTCTAGTAACTACAAATATAAGAACTTCCATAAGACGACCTCCAACACTAACACCTATCATCTAATTCAAATTAAAAAACAAGATTAACTTAAAAGAATTTCCTACCTAAGTTAAATTAAAAATATGCCTGATTTAAAATGAAATAAATACAAATTCATAATATGATCTAATAAGAAACTAATCGGGACTTGAGTCGAATCATGAATCTTGGTTTGGGCCTGTGTTGTATCAACTCCCAAAATGCAAGGAGAACTAGCTACTTGAAAATCAGAATTTTCATACTCTTCAAGTAGAACTCTACTTCAAAAGTTCAAATTGCTGTTCTCATCAAGTGTACTTGCCACCTTTTTCATAACTCATATATGGTCCAGAAATTTCAACAGAGGTTGATTATTATAAAAGATATAAGTGCATGTGCACCCCATAAGCATCTATAGTGATTTCATCAGTAACGATCTATTCCAACATTTCCAGTTTGATTGACAAATTGGAGGCACGATGATTTATGAATTGGCCAAAAATAGTGAATATTCATATGATAACTTTAATAAGGATTTTTTTTTTCACAATGAAGTGATATTGAATATACACTGCCCTATCTTAAGAATTTTTAATGGTTGAAACAGCTCTTAGAGATTTAAACCTTTTCCATCATGTATTCGACGCTTTATAAGGCGCCCATCACCAAGCATATCACGCACCTGTCATTTCAAGATGACATCAAAAATATTAGGCCTGCTAGAAATGTAAAGATTGAATTCAACCATTTAAGGCACCAAAAAATATTTAAAATTTACTCAAATTTCTTTCATACAGGAAAGCAAGTCGGGCACAAAATAAGAAATATCTCTTCATTACAAAAAAGTTTGGGATAAGATTGGACAATAGTAAGCTTATTCAGTTAGAAAAATAGCTTTACCTGAGTAAAATGTACAAGTTCCACTTCAAACTGAACCTCTACATGGCCTTCAGGAATTTGTATCAACGAAGAATTTGTCAAGTAGCTATCATTCACAAATATTACAGCTTTTTCTCTTTTGGCCATTGTTCCAATTCCCATCTCAAGCCCTTTTGGTATCTAAACTAAGCATATCAATATTAAAAATCATACAAATATAAAAAAAAAAAAAAAAAATCTAAATAACATTCAAGCTTCTCAATGGTCTATTCATCATTGCCACATCACAATGTGTAAAATATAACTTCAAATAGAAAGCACATAAATAAATTGCACAAGCAAATCAGGTCAGAAAATGATATACCAGGGCGGGCGAACTAAAAAATAAATAAATCGCAATGGAATTTAAAAAACTGATCAAACCTACCATCCAAGAAGGATCATATATTCAAAAAGGTTATGGTCAACCATGCTCAATTTCTGGCATATACTATTGAAGATATTAAAGGACAAAAAAATTTGAAAAGAGAAAAATGTTTTACAAACCTCTGATTTGCCAAATGTAAAGTGATGTGGATTGTTCATACGCGGCAGGATCATTTTGCCATCAGCTGCTTTGGCAGTTATCCTGAAGATAGAAGTACCATGATGGCCATGATGAAAACATTTTCATCATACTACTGAGATACTTAATCAGCCATCAATGGCCTATCAGAGAAGAAAGAACAAATAAAAAATGCACACGGCTCACTAAATGAAGACAAACATACCAAGCTTCGACTTCATAAAGCTCTCTTGGACATTCCCATCCTTGTCCTTCGTCAATTATCTGGACCAAAAAAACTAAGTGAGGAAGATCCAAATAAACAATTGGCGGATAAAAAATTCATTGAGAATATTCTTCCACAAATCTTCATGGTTTGGAGAAAGTTGACTAATGATACAATCAACATTCAAAGTACAAGAGAAAAAATAAGATTGATGTTGGAATATATGCTACAAAATGAACACTTCCAGTCTTTCAGGGTAAAGGAAACGTGACCACATTGGTTACTGTGTATATACATTATAACCTAAAATTTTCAAAATGATGAGCTTAATTTTTCCCAAGATATCAAATTTTATAAAAAATAAAATAAAATAATTATTCCGTTATGTTCTACTGGTCAAACTAAGCAAATTGATATATAGAAGTATATGTTAATTTGCAATAATGTGAAAGTTATTGAATTAACATCAATTTGCATTTTCTTTTTTCATAATGTTTCCTTTGCTATTTTAGTTACTGTAACAGTTAGTGGATTTTTCTGTTTTCCACTTTCAAAAGCATGCAGTGACTTGATTAGGAATCAGAGAGCTGAAATTCATTTATATAACTATGAGTTCAGCATAAAACCATTTCCATTTCTTCTCCTCCACCCGTAGCAGACATCTAGAATCGAAACAGCAGCTGCAGATAGCAAACTGAGTTCTCGAGGAGGGGGGTCGTGGAGGCTGCTGCGGATGAAACTCTAAAATAGGTGAAAGAAGAGAAGAAGGAAAAAGGAATATGAGGAAGGAGACTAGTAACTAGGTAAGGAATATGATTTGAATGCATTTGTTAGTAAATTCTTTTGATTATAGGCTTTGAAGGCCTAATATGAATGTATTAAAATAAATATATTGGTCCCCTCAACCGTATATTTGTTTGATGGCTCGAACCCTGTCGACTCTTATTGATCCGTATAGAAGGATCGGATTCGAACTTGAATTCACTTATTGACCCGCGCAGCATCCCTAGACGTCACATGTATACTTATAACACGCTCGTCGGAACCCATGCGGGTTTTGATTACACTTACCCCTTTGTGCATCTATGTGTATACAAACTACAGTACATGTGCAGGGGTATTTTGAAATATTTTAGTTATGCAGTCAACTACCATTTGAATGCACACAGCATTCGATTTGAGAACTTATATATGCCTTTTGTCCGTTAATACGAGTGTTGCGGATCCGGTGGCGTGGAATTGTAGATTGTAGACGTCTTCTGTCTGCTTGTATAAGTGTTGCAGATCCGGTGGCATGGCGTAGCAGCTTCTGAATTGAGTTATTTGTTATTTTATACAGGTAGACTGTCGTGCACTACTTGTTGCTTTCTGTAGGTTGGTTACAGTGTACTAATGAATCTCCTACTTTTGGATATAGGTGAATCGTAGTGTTATCACCTGATTGCAATGAGATACCTCATTGTTCTGATGGACACTCCCTTTTCTCATTCACCGAGGTTTTAGGGCTAAGGGTTATACCTGCACGGGGTCGGCAGTGGAGGCTCCTAGACCAAGGCAAGGCAAGAGTAATCAAGCATTTTTTATTAATTATAATTAATAATCAATTATAATTATCTTTTATTAATTATATTTAATTATAATTAATTATAATTAATTATAACTAAATGTAGTAATTAAATTATTATAATTAATTAAAATAATTAATTATATTTAACTTTAATTAAAGTTAATTAAAATTAACTAAAATAATTTAATTAATAATAATAATAATAATTAATTATAAAAATTATAATTAATTTAGAATAATTATAATTAAATTAACTAAAATTAATTTTAATTAACACTAATGAAAATCCGTCTCTCCCCTTTCTCCATAGTTCGACGACTTTAATGAATTTGGCCGAGTAAGCATGTGAAAGGGAGAAATTTACCTTCACACCTATCGGGCTCCTATTGTCACTCCCGAACAAAATGTTTTAACTTCCAGTTTGGCAGGAGGGGAAAGTGATTCCAGGAGCGAAGTCGATCAATGGCGAAGGAGACGAAGTCAGACAACTGCAGGGGAGCCGAAGAAGCGCTCGGGAAGGAAGAAAGTCGCCCTCATTATGTGCGAGCTCGCGTTGTTGATCCCGATGAAACTATCGCAGCTTCCGATCCGACGAAAGGGGAAGTCGTCTAAGGGGTGAAGTCGATCAACCGCGAGGAGGCCGAAGAAGCACGCGAAGAGGAGAAAGGTACCTTCACCGCAAGCGAGAGCCCGTTCTTACTTCCGATCAAAACGACGTAACTTCCGATCGATCGGAAGGGGAGATCGTCGAATGAGCGAAAACGAACAGCCCCGAAGCCCTTGTCTCTTCTCCTTTTTAATGATGCGGGCCCGAAGCCTCATCTCTTCTCCTTTTTAATGACGCGGGTAGAGGTCATGGAGAGGACGAGCGACGTGGGCAACGACGTGCGTCGTGTGAAGCGCGATGTGCCGAGATCGTGGGATTGCAGGGTAGGTACGCGACTTTTTTTTTGTGTTACGGGTCAACAGTTCTCAAGGGAGAGAGATGCTTAATCGTAAGTTTAGCTGGGTTTATGGCACATCGTCCACCAACCCCACCTCTAGCCAAGGAGGATGCATACTATTTTGCAGATTTAATTTCCTTAATCACTTGGCAAGGTTTAGCAGTTGAAAGAGCACAAGGTGTTGAAACTGCAGAGCAATGAGGAGAGGAAATCTAGTCCTCTGTCCATGGAGGCAATGCTACCAAGGAGGACCAGCTAAGCCAAGGAGGACCAGCTAAGCGAGCTATTGAAGCTGACGCCTCCATCACCAAACTTTGTAAGATCCAAAAGATCCCAACCTTGCTAATGTTGTCACGTGTTTAACAAAAAGACATTTTGATATTTAATTTCTTTAGTACACATCTGATTATTAAATTTGCAAAGATGGAAAGCCTCTTCAGAGTCCACAAAGATGAGATTAGATCCCTAGTGAGAACCACCAACAATTTTGATCGACTACAAACATAAGTCATTTTGGCCTGCACGTAACAGAGATGTCCCCGTCTAAGAATGCACGAGGAAAATTAAAGAGTAAAAGCAGCAAGGAGCTAGTCTAAAGTCTCGAAAATAAGCTATTTGGAGCTCTACAAATAAGATTGTATCTCTTGGATAGAGTAGAGCAACAATAAAGCTTAAGAGAGATACAAGATAATCAAAACAGCGTCAATGTATGTAGTTGCTAAAATAAAGGCCTCTACCAATGAGACAGAAGAGAATAAGAGGAAGCAGTCTTGGGAGGATCTGAACATGCAAAATGTCGTTGCCTTCAATACAAATCACACCAAAGAAATCAAAAACTCATTCTCCCAAGAGCAATGGAACACACATGCATTCAAGAGTTCATAAGCTATGAGCTCCATTGTATGGAGGCAGGATACTCGAGAGAAGCAAAGAGATGGAGAAGAGAAGAAATACAACAAGGAGAGATCGTGCTAGAAGAAATATAAGTAAATATAATTTGCAGAGGGTGAGAAGAAGAGAGAAAGAGAAAAAAGAAAGAGCCTAAAATCTTTAATGATCCTTACTGCAATCACCAACCTCGTATTCCTTCATAAATGCTTTTCATGCACTGTGTGTATATGTATCTTTGTAACCCATCAACATGAGTTGACGATGGGATAATGATGTGAAACCACATGCAAAGAGCTTCTTACGAAAATTAAAAGTGAATGACAATGTAATTTCAATTAATATCTTATTGAGATAGCAAGAAAATCATTAAAGAAATCGTGCTATTAACTAGCTTAGGCGAAGAAGTATGCGTAGATTGACCAAAACTCATGGATAAACAACGATAGTAGTAACACCAAAAGCTATTAAACAACAATCCGTAATTTAATAACGAGAAGTTCACCTTGGGGATTAACCACTCAACTAAACTAGGCTTAGCGGGAGAAGATTTTCAGCACACCAAACGATGCCACGAGGAAGGTTGCAATGCCAAGGGTCTTGAGCCACGGAGAGGTTGCCGATGGTGGAGGACACACGGACGGCGTGCTTTCAATAGTCCACCCGTAATCTTCGAAGTCACCCCAAGGAGGATGGGGAGAGGATCGGCCAAGGTGGGAGAAGGGGAGGGGCGGCGGGTTATGAGAGGAGAAATTGGGTTTAGATGAGGGGAGAGGGAGAGATCTAACCAAATCTGAAATTAATTCAGATTTTGATTAAATTAGGAGGGAGGTTACTTAGAATTTGAATTTCAAACCTCATGCGATCAATGCCTTAAAGTGGCATTTAATGGGCATTAACCCCAAGCAAGGCCGGCGGCCAATAGAGGGGAGAATAGGGATTAATTCCCAATCCTGAGATTAATTTCAGGATTAAGTAAATTTGGAGGGGAAATTTATTTGAAATCAATTTGAATTTCAAATATGAGGTAGCATTAAAGGAGGCAATTAATGGGGGAGCCCATCCTAGGGCCGACGGCAAGATGAGGAGGAGGAGAGGGAATTTAGGGAGAGAGTATGCACTTTCCAATTGGGTCGATGCCACCTAGGATGAGAGTTATCAAATCCACATGTCATGAGATTTGGAGTGAATCATTCAAAACCTTCCATTTTTGGAAACTTTCAAATAAGGAAAGTTTTGAATTTCAAATTTTGAAATTCAAAAGTAGTAACTCCCTTAATTATTGTTAGGCAACAATCAAGGAACCACTAGGAGGATTGATGGCATCACCAAGGGGGAAAGCCATGGATGGCCGGCGGCTAATGGAGAGAAAGAGGGGAAATCGGATATGGGGATAGACCACGAGCCACGGACTCTTCCAATGACTGGTGGGTGTTGCTTTTGCCCTCACCTTGGGCTCTCCATAGAACTCACACAGAGATCTAGGAGAAGAAGAACTCACTAAGAGATCTTCAAGACGGAACTCACAGAGAGAACACAAGAGCCAAATTTTCATTCAAAAATATTCATTAGCTATTACAAGAGGAAAGACCCATATATATAGGTCTCAAGCATACATGAATAAATAAAGACTAAATTGTCCTCAGGGCCCCAACATAACTCAACTCAACATAAGGGTACAATAGGAAAATATAAAATAAAATGCATAAACAATTAGAAAAATAAGCTCTGAATCGTGGCCATCGATCGGTGATGCACAGCTTTGGACTTTGGATCGATGTCCTCATCATTCTCCCCAGGTGGGAGGAAACTCGACCCCGTCGAGTGAAAATCTCTGGAGCTCTCGTACATCTCTAAAAGATCTGGATCCAATCTCTGTAACTCCTCGCGATCAATCCATGTATCTTCGGTCACCGGCTTCCCATTCCAATGAACCAAGTACCTGTAGCACCCGCCTTCCTTCATGGAAATGATTTCATCGTTAAGTATAGCATCGATCTTCTCCGCATTGGGTAAATGGAATAAATTGGGGAGTGGAGGTAGGCTAGGGATCTCACTGGGTGGGTTCTAACAAGGCTCAATTTGAAGTGGATTTTCAGGGTTCAGTTCAGGTCCCTCAAAGGTTACTAAATCTTCTATATTAAAGGTTGGATTAATGTAAAAACCTTTGGGAAGGTCCAGCACATAAGCGTTGCTATTTATCTTTGACATTATCCTAAAAGGTCCGGCGCTTCTAGCATGCAACTTCTTCACGGAGGGATCCGTACCATCACAAAGTTTCTAACCTTGAATTCTTTAAATCTTTTTTTTGTGATCTGAAATAAGCTTATAATTGGAGTTACATTGTTCAATTCTTCTTTTAATTTCTTTACAAAGCTCCTGGAGATGAGATGCAAATACATATACAAAAGAACCGGTATGCATGATAACTGACAAGAATCAAGGCTCACACAAAAGTTTTAAACAGAAATAACTTAGAAGAAAACAGACTACAACACACACACAGCATACTAACTAACACGAACACATAGCTAGAAAAGGTGGACGAGTCACGAAAAGAGGGGTCTAAAGTGTTCGGTCTAAGGGGACTGGTGTAGGGGGAGCAATGAAAACGTTCTTAGCTACCAGGGTACTTCTATGGGAAGTCTGAGTTAAAGTCGCGGGTAGTCTCCTAGGGTTGACAGTGTCATCCAGTAAACTCATCCAACTAGGAGAAATATGGTCCTTATCATGGTAGGGCGAGGCTATAACAGGAAAAATGTAGGAATCAGAAATAAAATAGGATGATTGGTCCTGACTCACATCCATAAGGGGATAGCTCAAAGATTTGTCAGACGATATGGTGCTCACGCTTTGTCGAATATTAAAGTTGGTATAAGGAGCGGTGAGGTAATTCAAATCGGGAATGACACATTTTGCTAAATATAAATCTAAATGAGCAGCTCCAAAGTTAGACTCTAATGAAATAAGAGGGGGCTCGTTGTTCGAATCAGGCTTAAAAACTTTTAGAATCAAAGTACAGTCTTCCGAAAGAGACTCAGGTTTGGTTGCAACCCTAAGATCCATGGGTTCCGTTTCACTTAACTTCGGTGATGAATTCGATTGACTTACTTCCAACTCAAGATTATCTAAGTCACCATCAGAATTATCAAAATTATCAAAATTATCCGGAGTCAACTCAGTAGGCGTCACAACTAAATTAGGGTCTTCCAGATTCAAATTCAAAGTGTTTGACGTCCGATTAGCTCCTTTCGATGTCTCGTTACTATCATCCAGGCATACTTTGTCCAAAGGCTTATCCTCGAAGAGACTAGGGTCGGGGTGGGTTAAGGTGTCGACGTTTACAGGTTCTAACTTTCCTAACTCAGGGTTTAAGTCATTCTGGGAGTCTGATTCAATCACTTCTGTTCCATCCTCAAAGAATTCTTCGTCACTAGTGATATCACTAGCATCCATGAAATGGATGCACTCAGTCTTAGGTTCAGGGAACCTCATCGTCTTAATGTCTTCCTTTGTTATAATCATACTCGCAGGGTCAAGAACTAGGGAGGCTAAAGGTTGACTGGGATGGCTAGAAGTGGGTCTAAGCGGAGAGTCATAAGAGATTGGTCTAACAGAAGGCCCAGTAGAGGGTCGGCCATCAAGGTTAGGTGAAGACCTATAGGGTGGGGCAGCAACCCGGATGTTACTAATGGGTGGGTGGTCTTGACCATAGTAAGGTCCATGGTTTGTTCTGCAAGGGTGGTACTCTAAATGCCGGTTACTAGGGGTGGGTGTATTGAGAGTGTAATATCCAGTGGTTTGATGGGCAGGGGGGGACCTAAACATAGAATCAGCAGGTTGTCCCCAGGTAGAGGGTCTATATTTTAAGTTGAGTTCTCTCCTCATGTCTTTCCAATTAGTGTACTCACCGCGAGACTCCCTATGATCTTCCAATCTTACCCAAAATTGAAGAGCTCGACCTTTAAGGTGAGACCTAGCGATGTTAATCTGATGGGACTCAGGGACATGACATGATTCAAAATATTCCTCTAGTCGTGTAATCCATTCCCTGAGGTAGTGAGGGTCCGAAGAGCCATCAAAGGTAGGCAGACGATATGGTGACTCTAAGTGAGGTCGAGGAGGCTTAGGATCAGGTCTCGGGTGATAAGCTGAGTGGGGCATGTAATTAGAGTGGGGGTAGTCAACGGGTTGCTCCGTCATAATCCTAGTCATATTTCCCACTAGGTTAACGATGTCATCTAAACTCTTTTGGAGTCTTATCGGGTCCATTGCAAAGTGTCAAGTGAAACCTAATCAAGATTGGGTGCAAGGTCCATCATTTAGACTCTCAGTTAGGCTTACTTAGACTCACTACAGGGTGCAGAAAAGTTTGGACAGCAAACCACAACAGTTGGTGAAGAAGCCTAGGTGTTTAAGATTGGTTTTGGGATGTAGACAGCACCTAAACACTAAGGTAGGAGATTCCTAAAGCTTCTATAAGTTGCTGGTTGGCTGTGGACAGCAACTTACAACAAGGAGTTAAGTTGTCTAAAAGTTAGGGGTAGGTTTACTACAATGGACAGCAACTTTGGACAGCTTTCGGGTCACTTAGATACCTCTAAAAGTGCAGGAAATGTTCTGGACAGCAGTGATTTCAGGTGTGGTACGTACTCTATGTGGTTGGGTGAGATGTAAAGGAAAAGACGGCACCTAAATGAAGTAAACTGCTTGCATACTAGGATGAAAACATGCAGGAAATTACTGGACAGCCAAGGCAAAACAGTAAATAAAACTACCTAGAACTTCACCCAAAAGGCTCAACTAAGTGCAGAAATTCGTGGGCAGCAAGTTTAACCAAGGCTGAAATTTTCTAAAGTGTTTAGGGAAAGTCCTTGAGTGAGGCCAGCAATTAAACAATGACTTTAGGCTCATTAAAAGGTGTTGAACAGTGGCTGGAAAAGTGAAGACAGCAGCCTAACATCAAGGTATGAAAGCTCTAAACACTTAGAAATGTAACGGACCAAATGGGAGCACTAAGACACTAGTTAGTATGACTTAAATGCTCATGACAATGTGCAGGAAATGTAAAAACAGCGGCTAAAACAGAGAATATTTTGAAGCTACGCAATGATATGCATGCAAAATTAAAGCTATAACGAACGGTTAAACCCTAGGATGTTTTTCTAACATGTCATGCATGCCTACCATGCTCTGATACCAAGATGATGTGAAACCACATGCAAGGAGCTTCTTACGAAAATTAAAAGTGAATGACAACGTAATTTCAATTAATATCTTATTGAGATAGCAAGAAAATCATTAAAGAAATCGTGCTATTAACTAGCTTAGGCGAAGAAGTATGCGTAGATTGACCAAAACTCATGGATAAACAACGATAGTAGCAACACCAAAAGCTATTAAACAACAATCCGTAATTTAATAACGAGAAGTTCAACTTGGGGATTAACCACTCAACTAAACTAGGCTTAGCGGGAGAAGATTTTCAGCACATCAAACGATGCCACGAGGAAGGTTGCAATGCCAAGGGTCTTGAGCCACGGAGAGGTTGCCGATGGTGGAGGACACACGGACGGCGTGCTTTCAATAGTCCACCCGTAATCTTCGAAGTCACCCCAAGGAGGATGGGGAGAGGATCGGCCAAGGTGGGAGAAGGGGAGGGGCGGCGGGTTATGAGAGGAGAAATTGGGTTTAGATGAGGGGAGAGGGAGAGATCTAACCAAATCTGAAATTAATTCAGATTTTGATTAAATTAGGAGGGAGGTTACTTAGAATTTGAATTTAAAACCTCATGCGATCAATGCCTTAAAGTGGCATTTAATGGGCATTAACCCCAAGCAAGGCCGGCGGCCAATAGAGGGGAGAATAGGGATTAATTCCCAATCCTGAGATTAATTTCAGGATTAAGTAAATTTGGAGGGGAAATTTATTTGAAATCAATTTGAATTTCAAATATGAGGTAGCATTAAAGGAGGCAATTAATGGGGGAGCCCATCCTAGGGCCGGCGGCAAGATGAGGAGGAGGAGAGGGAATTTAGGGAGAGAGTATGCACTTTCCAATTGGGTCGATGCCACCTAGGATGAGAGTTATCAAATCCACATGTCATGAGATTTGGAGTGAATCATTCAAAACCTTCCATTTTTGGAAACTTTCAAATAAGGAAAGTTTTGAATTTCAAATTTTGAAATTCAAAAGTAGTAACTCCCTTAATTATTGTTAGGCAACAATCAAGGAACCACTAGGAGGATTGATGGCATCACCAAGGGGGAAAGCCATGGATGGCCGGCGGCTAATGGAGGAGGAGGGAGATGGAATTTAGTGGAGAGCTAGGTTTCCAATTGGAGGTGATGATGTGGCGATGGAATAAAGATTTCAATTTGATTTAAATTGAAATTAAATTTGTCATAAAAACTTTCCAAATTTGGAATTCCAAATTAGGAAAGATTTTGAAATTTGAAAATTCAAACTTCAAATTGGAAACTTGGATGGGTGGTGGGATGACGGGTGGAGAGAGGGGGTCGCCGGCAAGGAGGTCGGCCGGGAATGTGAGGTGGTAGGATGGCCGGCGGCTAAGGGGGGGAGTTGAGGTGGTCGGGTTGGAGAGAAAGAGGGGAAATCGGATATGGGGATAGACCACGAGCCACAGATTCTTCCAATGACTGGTGGGTGTTGCTTTTGCCCTCACCTTGGGCTCTCCATAGAACTCACACAGAGATCTAGGAGAAGAAGAACTCACTAAGAGATCTTCAAGACGGAACTCACAGAGAGAACACAATAGCCAAATTTTCATTCAAAAATATTCATTAGCTATTACAAGAGGAAAGACCCATGTATATAGGTCTCAAGCATACATGAATAAATAAAGACTAAATTGCCCTCAGGGCCCCAACATAACTCAACTCAACATAAGGGTACAATAGGAAAATATAAAATAAAATGCATAAACAATTAGAAAAATAAGCTCTGAATCGTGGCCATCGATCGGTGATGCACATGTTTGGACTTTGGATCGATGTCCTCATTAGATAATTTATAAAGGCCTAAGGGCCTTGAAGTAGGACCAGTTGTGATGGCTAATTGAGTATACTACTAAAATAGCAGTGGTCATGTGTAAGCTGGAGATTGAATTAGGGGTTTATAGTAGAAAAGTACGGGAAAGAGAAGGATGAAGCAGGAGTGGAAGGGAAAAAATGCATATTAAAGCAGCAACAAAAACAAAATAAAATAACAATCATAAGAAGGATTTAAAAAGAGCAGTAGAAAAGTATAAACACAGCAGATTTTCAGCAGGCATAAAAATTCCAGCAGGAAAATTGTGAGAACTTGGGGTTGTTTTCTGCATGATATGGATAATAACTAGGAAGGTTTGGACATGGTAAGAAAAGCATGGATCAGAGTTTACTCTAATTGCAAAATAATATCAAGTACTCAACAAAATTAAACGGGTTTTTTTAGGAGAAGCATAGTAAATAGAGGGGAGGTAAGGCACTTGGCACCAACTGTTGGGGTGCAGGGGCTAGTTGTGAACCAGATGTTCGCCTCAGCACTAACCATAGGAGGAAGAAAAGTAGCATGTATCATCCTAAGGAGAAGTTGAAACTCAGCAAGAGACCTTATATATTCATTTATTCGTCCATCCTTGAGCTCTTTATGGGCAATTAAAACTAAAATATCCATAAGCGAGTTACAAAAAACACTAGCATCTCCTCTTCCATGGTATGATATGACAAAATAAATATGTTGCTTTCTCAATATATCCGACATGAGAATAAAATAAAGTATGCTATGACATAAATTAACCAAGTTTCTCTCTAAATATATCTGATAAGAGAATGATCGACTAAATGTAATGTTTCAGTATCATAATGAACAATTATGTAAGAAAATCGACTGCTGGACGTTGGTTCCCAAGCTTTTCGTAGCTGATTAAGCACATAGACTTGAGGAATAGACAAATTGGAATCTTGAAGGAATCAGGTACATTCTTAAAGAGAGATGCAAACTAACTTGATCTCTCTTGTTTAGTATAAACCCCAACTAGAAGAAACCTTGAGGATATTAATTTTAAAATGGCATAAAATATGAATTTTACGAAAATCTTAGAATATTTCTCATCATCATCATAACTTATCAATTATAACAGCTATTTGTGGTAGGCATCACAAGCATAAAAGATAACTAAAGTAAAAGTTTTGAGGCAAACTGAGCTAAAAACCCTAAACAATGTCAAATGAATGGATGGTTATATTCTTAATTAAAACAAAAAAAATGCATTAAAATAAATCAGGCTGAAAAAAATGTTTTTATGACTTCAAAATTGCTTCCAATACCTTCTTCACTACTCCCATGTCCTCGCTGACAATCTGGCAAACAAAAAGAGTAAATATTAATTCACAAGAAGAAAAATAGAAGAAAAACACGTGCAGTCCTTTGATGGAAAAACATAAATAAGAAGAATGGATTAGGATAGTATTCTAAAATACCCATAAAAGCATAACATGCTTGCTACAGATTTCAAAATGAAACTTGGCCCTCCATGACTATGATTCTAGATTAAAACATAAAAACAACAATTAATTTAAAGTTAAATGCATATTTTTGGATACTTCTGCTTGTCAGCAAGGGAAAAGTACAGACCAGAAAACTGAAGTATAGACAATAGGTTCCAGGTTTCCAAGCAGAAATGAATTTGAACATATGGCAGAATTAAAGGGTTGAAAATGGTAGCGTTCCACGCTAAGCAGTTCAAGATGTGAATAATACTTAAACGGTATACTCACTAATACCGTGAATTCGAGCTTATTTAGTTGAACTCATCATCATAGAACATTCTAGTTTTCTTTTTTACCAAAACAACATGATAACAAATTAAGTTGGCTCTATTACCAGAAAAAAACCATGAAAATCAAAATGCATGTTAAGTATTCCAGATATTATATTTAAGGCTTCAAAAGTATCACAACACGAAATAAAACACCTATATAAACAGATACTCAATATCACACAGATATAAGATAACACATTAGTAAACTTCTGAGTTCTGATAAAACCTTAAAGATAAGCAAGGTACAAATTTGGTGCTTCCTTTACGAGCTCAACTTTGACTTCAGGCTTTAGATCTTATGTCGAACTGAAGCCCCTCAACTAAATCATGACTCAACTCTGCCGCAACCTTAAATACACAGATGTTATTTTTATTCTTATTATATTAAAATTTTACGAAAGATTTAATATTGATTTGTGGATTATAATTTGTAAAAGGTTATTTCTTGAATGGTGGTCTCAACTCTCAAATTTATGCTACTTGGACTAGTTTTTTATGTTTTTATTAGAGCAGTTTGCAATTTCTGTTATCGAACAGATGACAGTATCATAAGCAATGGTAAAAATGCCAGATGAAAACAAATTTTAGACTCTACTTAAAATATGTGCACTTTTTCAAAACGAGTGACTTGAATCTCAGCATTTCAATTTTGGGCCATTTGCCTCCGTGTGTATAAATACAAAAACCCAAAAAGAAAAAATAAACAAATGCACACATGTCTATGCAGGTAAATAAAAGCAAATGCTCATGTGATAATGGCATCCTAGGGTTTACTTTAGCCTAGTTGAAATATGTAATTTCTGTCAAAAGCTACAGTGCTGAAACAGCTGCTAAACATGGGATGCCGAAATTGGAAAAAAGAAATGCTGCCCAAAGCAGCACCAAAAAAGTACAGCCCAATGCAGCTTTTGATGGCGCATTTCCCACCGCATTAGCTAGCAGATGGAGCCCACTAATAAAAACAGCTCTTTGGTAAGAATCAAGTAAAACTATTTTGCAATTATGACAAGGTGAAGGTATTATGGACTAAACATTAATGATTATGTTAAGTAGAAGCCAAAAAATTAAAAATTAAAATGAGCTTGAAGCAACTCTTATAGAAGAACAGAGCATACGGCAAAATAATCTTGCCTTCGCTTTAAAGAAATCTAAAATTTCAATCTCAAAATGAAGATCAACATCTTTAGGGAAGTCCTCTGGAGCACTGACTGGACAATCGACTTCAGCATAATGCAACTCAGGTTTCATCTTAAACTGCAAAACAAGAAAATAAGCACCGAGATAATTCTTTTTTTTATAAAGGGAGAGACACTACCTTAATTCAAATAATGCAAATTAAAATACTGCCATAAAACACCACAATTCAAAATTACAACAATGATTTACACCATTATGACCTGTCTGCATAATAAACTTTATTCTGTATAATAAACTTTATTCTTAGTTATAAAAATACAATGACAACTTTATTTTCTTATAATTATCTTTAGAAAATATCGCTTAATTATTGTTTTAACTACTTTAGGACATAAATTTACCAGCGATAAAAGGCAACACAATTTAGGTTAAAAATATATAGAGAACTAAAAAACTAAAAATTCAGAAACTAACTAAAGAAATACTTTGGTACCTAGAGCAAGTCAATAAAAAAAGTTTTTCCATTAATGTGAGACACGTTTGCACAGAATTCAAGCATGATGACTCTATTGAGCACAATGGCCCACTTCCACATCTTAAGCATTTTCAAAAGTGATGGAAGTAAATATGCAAGTACAAATATCATACAGTGTGTACATCTTAAACAAGTCACCACATCACAACATCCTTCGTTCACCCACCTACATAATTCCAATTGGAAGACACTCAAAACAACACAAAAAGCATAACATATAGAGTAAGAAGAAAGCAAATGAATGCTCCATAAATAGCAAGAATGATTAAATAATGTGAATAGGTTACAGACTTCATAAAAATTTCCACTGAAACAAATGAAGAATGAGGACTCATAATGCCGACCACAATTAGTCAGCAGAAGGCTAATGATGATAATGACTAAACCAATAGTCATCCACCATTATGGCAGCATATGTTGGGTTAAGCTAATAAGTTTCCATTCTCACAACAAAGCCAACAGGCATTAGTTTTAGATGTGTTACATCTATTAGGTTACTGATGGGCACATCGTGGAGAGTCTATCAAAGACGAGGTCGTCAACCTACGACCACGATTGAGTCATTGTATTTCTGAGTTGTTTTATATATTTTCTTATTTATGATGTCATATTGTATTTGCTTTATTAGTTTCCCGTAGTACCCTTTTATTAAGGGAGGTCGTATATAAGTCCTGGGGGCATTGTCGTCCTTTTTTTGTGAGGCTATTTATAGCCCTAGTGTTCTTCTTTTGAAGCTAATGAATGATTGATTGAAAACTTTGCTTCTCTTTGTTTGATTTCTCATGAGAGCTTGAGAGATTGGAGTGAGATCCCTAGGATAGGGAGAATTGTGCAACACCCACCAACCTAGACAAGTCGGGCTCGTGGTTCTACCTTCTATCTCTTTCCTTCCTCCTCCCCCCCTACCACCATCGGCCTTCCACCCCTCAATCACCTTTGTCCAAACTTTCACCACCACCAAACCCCTTCTTCACCCACACCAAACTCTCCAAGCCACCTCCACCTCACCGCCGACTCCCTTACCCGAACCCCAAGCAAACCGCCGGCCCTTAGCCCCTTTCCCTCTCTTAAATTTATTTCCTATTCTATATTTCCATAATTTTGACATATTTTGAATTCAAATTCACCCAATTTGAAATTTAAAATCTTTCCTAAATTATAAAATATATTTTAGGAAAGTTTCTAAATCCCTCCCAATTGGATTTTAATTTAATTTGGCATGAATTATTTCATTCCAAATCTAATTATCTAATTTAAGGAAGCATTAAAGCATCCTTAATTCCCTCCCTTGCTCATTAATGCCGCCGGCCCCCTATAGAATTAAATTAGGAATTGTTTCCTAAAGCCCACCTCCCCACCTTGGAAACAATTCAAACTTCCCTCCACCTCCTCTTGGCCGAAATTCACAAGACCCCGCACCTCTTAAATACTTTCCAAAACCTTATAGCAAGTTTTGGAAACAAGCCCCTCATCCCCTCTCTCCCTCTTGCCGCCGCCCCAATCATCTCTCCCTCCTCTTTAATTATTCCCAAATCAAGGGATTAATTAGAGCAATGTTTGGAGACTCTTTCCCACATCCCAAACCAAAACCAAAATAAATCCTTCTCTCCAACCTTGGCCGGCCACCATACTTCATCATCTCCACCTCAAGTTTAAGAGAAATTTCTTTCTCTTTAACGGAGTTTCAAGGTTGCTAGTGATCTTCGAAAGTGACCATCATCTAGCATTCACGAATAGCCGATCCAGATCTTGATTATGACCTCGCCTACGACGAGCAAGTATTTGTTTGCATCTTGTATTCGACCTTCTTCGACATCAACCCGTGCATCGACCACACCGTAGAAGAGTACGTAGAGCGCATCCTGGACACCCTAATCGAGGCTATTGAAGAGCAACTTAGGACCGTACAATGGAGAATTACATCCGAACCTTGACGAAGGTCTTCCAATCTCCCTCCTCTTGTATTTCCTTAGTCTAACCCTCTTTCTTATGATTTGATTTAATTCATGAAGAATGGGTTCGCCAAATTATGCCGAGCTTAGTAAACGTAGGGATTGAGTGCACCTCATTTGTTTTTAATCTTATTGTTAGATTAGGGATTTTCGTTGAAAGCTATTATATTTGCAAGTTGTTGATTTCCTATGTTATCTTGATAGTTCAAAGCTCTTGTTGTGCAACTTAGCCTAAACGGAAGTGACCGCTCTTAAGTTTTATTTTGTCATTTTTTATTTGCTAGTAGTCCTAATCTTTATTATTCTAATCAATAAGTCGTGCAAGCTCTTATCAATTTACTTTTAATATTGTAGTCCCACAACAGTTACCATGCTTAAGGTTTTCCATTAATGCTTCACAATCTTCTCATACAATATTATTGATTGGCTTGGTGACATAAATGATCAACATTCTACTACTGTCTTCGATTGTTTCTTGGTGATTCAATCTCTCTCAAGTAAGAAGCACAATGATACAATACCATTCATGTTGGCACCATTTAGAAAATTCAACTCTCATAAACTAAAATCTCATAGACCAATCACATGGAGTCGGAGCAGGCTACTAAAAAGTTGAATCACACAAAATTTCTAGCTTTTTTAGGCCCATAATTAATTTTAGCCAAATTTTCCTTTTTTTTATTTGTATTAAACGTGATAAGAATAAGCACAATCTTATCCTTAAATAGGGTTGATTTTTAATTCATAAATAGGATTGATCGTATGAATTTCAAGAATCGTTAATGAATGAAATTTGATTGTCATAATGCCACTTATTGTTTCTTTCCATTGACCTAATTTGCAAATGCAAATCACCATGAAATGTTTGTTTAGTTCTTCCTTTCCTGATGCAGCACCAACACAAAAGCTGATAAAAAATCACTAAGTAAAGCACCACATCAAAATGTAAGTTCATCATCATGCACAACTCTCCCAACAAGTAATTAGAAAGCTTAATTTGAGGTCTTTTGATGAGTAGGTTGACCACACCAATTAAGATAGCAAAAATCTTAAAAAATTGCATGATTTTAGGACCGCTCCATTTGCCTTATTTGGCTAGGCTGAATTGTAAATCTTTAGGGAAGCTTTGAAGATTATAGTATTTTGTTTATTTTCTTTTTCTTTTTTTTTTCTCTTTGCACTAGGACAAGTTTTCAATTCATATAATAATTGTTTATTGGCTCCTAACACTTTCTAAATCTGGCTAAGCTTAGAAAAAGCCAGCAAGCAAGACCTTACTTTTTAATTTTAAGTTCATTGAATAAAAATTATTTTTGCTCATGCAAATTTCATGTGAAATTGCTTGGTGGTTGGCTCTACATGCATTGTGGCTACTTCTCACTGAATCTTTATCATGAGATCTCATCTTAGTCATTGTCCGCTTAATTGTATCTCCGTGATCTAATTAATTTAATGCCAAGATCTCATTGTTTCCCTCATTGAAGCATCCAATAGTTTTGTTGCCGATGCAATGTGAGGAGCAATGATATTTTGGTCAGTAATTGTTCTCTACAACAACATCAAGCATTTATCCCACTACGTGGGGTCGGCATTCATGTCATTATTGTTCGACAAGTTTTACGCTGGCTGTAGTTGTTCTCTAATTAAGGAAAAAATCTAAGTAGTCAACCTGAGCCAAATTGATGGTACTCAATTCCAATCAACTTGAGGTCTAGCCCAAAATTAGCTCCGATAGGAATCTAGAAAATATAAATCAAGTAGGATAGGATAAGTTCTCCCCAATTTGTTAAAAATCAAACAAAGTTGTACGCTTGTACCCTACAAAAAGATTTATTGCTATAAAGTGATAATTTGTGAGCAACTTCTTATTGGTTGTTTGGATGATCTTAAGCATAACATGCAACTATCAAATTTATCAAACGAAAATATCTGACTTCAAACAGACCGACAAACAATGAGAAATCATTTGCATCACTAAACAAACTACCAGCATCACCAATATATATATATATATATAGAGAGAGAGAGAGACAAAAAACTATCCCTCAAACACTGACAACAGAGATATTTTTCTAAAATTTATGTAACAGAATTTTTTTACAAGAATCTTGATAATATATGATTAAGCTATTATCATAAGGAACTATGCATAAGGTAGTTGACATTTGCCAGAATAAACCACCTTTTAGGATTTGTGAACTACGTAAGGAAACAGATCAAATACCATGGCTATTTCACCCTTCAACATAGTGGGAAGGCCTTCACAAAATCCAAGCAGCATCTTGCTCTTGCCCACAATATGCCTATTAGGATATCCCTTGCCTGCAGCATGACAAAAATAAATAAACATAAGGTGGCAAGCAAGAAAGAGATTATGAGATAATCTGTTAAAAGAAAAATGCACATGGCCAGAACATTCGCTTAAATTTTGAAATCATGAACAATTTAAGGATTTTAGCAATGACTTAGGCTTCATGTAGAAGCTCTTATGCCTATGTGAATATTTTGGCGACAGAAACCTATGAAGGAAGAAGATAATATAATCATAGATTCTGTGACTAGTTTGGTGAGACCTACAATGCTTTATAACGCAAAATGTTGGCCATTAAAAGTGAAGCATAAAATTAGGTTAAGTGTTGCAGAGATGAGGATGCTTCGGTGTATCAGTGGCATCAAACTTAGAGACAGAATGTGAAACGTGTCTATACATGAAAAGGTTGGAATAGCTAGTGATAGATAAGATTAGAGAGGGTCGCCTTAGATGGTTTTGGACACATAAAATGTTGGCCTGTTGATGACTTGGTTAGGAGAGTAAATATATTAGACTTGACCTATATTAAGAAATGTAGAGGTACACCCTAAAAGATTTAATTTGAAAATATTAAAAATACATTTTTATTAGATTTAAATGAGAATTTAACTCTTAATAGGACACAATGAAAAAAAAATTATTCATGTAGCCGACCCCATGTAGTGGGAGAAAGGCTTGATGTTGTCGTTGTATTTCAAGATTCGTTAAGAAAAATATGAATTTACAAAAACTAAAAATGCTAATCTCTAATCCCATTCTATCACTCATTGAGGCCGAAGAATAAAGTCAGCCAACATGAACTCTAGCATCAAATCCATTCTCCAAAAAGTATTATACCATCCATTCTTTAAATGGTTCCATATTATGGATGAGTTTCCCAAAGAAAGAAAATCATCATCAGGAGAAAACTTAGTTTTGATACTTAAAAGAACCAGAGGGTCATGCAATGGCAAAAAAAAAAAAGAAGAGCATGTTGGATAACGAATGCAGCATGACAAAGTTAAAACTTAAAAGACTATCCAACAAACCAATGATAATGAGTATTACACAAATAACACAAACAAAATTTAACAAGTACAATAATCCAAAAAAAAAACCTCATCAAGGAACAAATATATTTTCATGAAGAACAAATGGAATAGAAAACTAAAAATAAAAATATAAGTAAACTGAAGGAAAAAAAATATACTCATTAATTAAAAGCCATAAATTTACCAAGGTAAACAATAAACAATGAGCAGAAAATTATAATGAAGAAAGGAAAAATAAAAGTAATCTTTCAATGCTATCTCAACGGATAAATATTAGCTTCACAATCAGCTGTATAAATAAAAGTAAATTTCACAAAATGAGTAATATTGCATTTTGGAGAGGAGCGGACAAGCAATTGCTTAGCTTTTGATTATTTTAGTTCTTAAACCTTCAATTAATCAATATTCTAAAGTAGATACATTCATGTCAATACTTACAATAGTTTTAAATGGTCAAATATAATGAAAGCTACATAACAAAAGTTTTAAGGAAATCTGTGTCTCTTAGGGCACCAAACGTTTGCAAATTTCAAGCTATTCGGACTTCAAACTGGTGTTCCCTTATATGAAGTATAATATGCATGTGCTTTTGCTATACCAAAAAATCAAACCCGAGTGAAAACATCAGTATGATAACCTTGGCCAACTGATCATACAAAAGTACACATACCTCCATGTTCTGATCTTGTAGAGTTAACAATCACTCCATCCACGGTTCGAATGGTGCAGTGAAATATGACCTGCAAAAGAGTCAACAGGAAAAGATGAGATTACTTCACTAGGTGTCCTTCACAGAACCCATAGGGATCAAGCAGTATAGCAGAGCTGGCATGCTCACTGTTCAAATACTGCAGTTTGAACATGATAAGGGCACCACAGTAAAGTTGATAAAAATTCAATGTGAAATTTTCATAATTTTGATAATACAAGAGCTTACAAGGCATTACCTAAGATTCGATAAAAAATATTGAATATATAAAATATTCTTAAATAAATCCGAATATATCAGAATGACAGTCAAACAATAATATAATTTCATTCATACCTCATTATAGTAATTAATAATCTTGATGCAAATAGCAGCTTTAAGAAATCATACCTGATCCCCTTCAACAGGTTTTGTGGTGCCCTCTCCAGATCTAATCATTGCTTTCATCAAACTTCCAGGAGTAATGTTTTTCTTTCTGATAAGGGAAATTTAAAAATATTGCAGCAGCATTAGAGTTCAGTTAGAATGATATAGCCAGCAACAAGCACCATGATTCTAACTATTTCCAACCATATAAGCACAGCTATGAAGAACTTCATAGTTCAAATTTGTTTTGTACCAATATAAGAAGTACAACTACTATGAAAATGACACTGATAGACCAAGTTAATTCAACAAATGAAGATGAAATCGGTAAGGCTGAAGTTTAAGCAACAAAACAAAAGCTCAAAGACACTGGTGCAAGAAATTAAATATTGATATGCAAGCATCATAAGCAAAATTTAAACGTCATTATGTCAAAAACATGATGGAATGAGACAAAAAATCCATGCAATTATCCCATGCCTCTCCAAAGGCTAGCTCTTTATGGTTAGGAGAACCACAGCACCCACAACCAAGCCATTGAGCAATTCATAAAACACTCAATGGAATATGAGAATTAAAAGGGGCAAAAGTTTATTCTTCAGAATGATAATATGAAGCAAAATTTAATCTTTTGCTAAGAAAGCATTATAGTTCTCCGGTAACCAACCAAAAGATATGTCAGTACAATATTCCTTCACATCAACATAGATTAGAGTAAGGCAATATCACTGCTGATCATACTTCGAAATGATAATTTCCTTTTCAAGCCTTCATAGCTCTGATGCTCATGAGGCTAATGCAGCTATCAAAACTCATTATGGGCGTTTAATGTAATCAGAGCCAATAAAAGTTAGCAACATTATAAAACTTCTATCTCCAGCCAACTTCATCTCTTACAGAAAACAGTACGAAATTGTAGATTTGGAACTCTTTTCTTAAATCCCAATGCTTGCTCCTCTAATATCATAACGATGCCACTGTCAAGGTTCCCTCTCCGCTTCGATATTTCAAAAACACGCATAGCGACATACTAGACAAAAAATAACGCAGAACTGCCCTAATCATCCTCAAAGAAATTCCCATTTTGCACTGCAAGGGAAAACATATAGTAAGAAGATGAAGAGCAATACCTCTTCTCGTACTCTTCATCGGATTTCTTCTTTTTCGAGGCGTGTTCATGGTGCTCCGGTTCTTCCTCCAACGCCATCTCAGCCGCTGTCTCTGCTCTATCCTAGCTCTTCGAGAAGAAGATCGAAACACTGAAGCTCTAGAAGTTGCAGCTATATATGTAGCACGCCGTGAAAAAACGAGCAATTAGGCCACCCAACTCTGCCCTAACTTTTCTACAGGACAACCAGCATGTCTATTTGTCAACTTCCACAGGGCTGTTTGGATTCAAATATGATTAAATTCGAATTTAGTAATTTCTTAAGGTGTTAAATTCTAAAATTTCAAATTTGTTTCGTAAGAAAAATATTAAATTCTGCTCAGAATTTAACATGATTAATTCATTAAAATATTAAAATAATAAATTATAATATTTATATAATAATAAATTATTAATGAATAAAATATTAATATAAACGAAACAACGAAATTTATTTAACCTCAAGCTTTTAAATGGAAATCTAAAAATTAATCACCACTATATGAAAATTTATTATTTTTTATTATCTAATTGATTGGCTCTATTTCCCTGTGATTTACTATGGTAAGTTATCATCATTTTGGTACATCTTTGCTCTTCGCTTGGTTGCTACAATCCTTTTGCATAAGTTTGTAGAGAAACTATTATTGACGAAACAGAGTTTCTAAGAAAATTATTTTAGAAAAATGTTTCGGTTTGGTTACATTTCTTTTTTCCTGCTTACGCTAATTAATTCCGTTTGATATATTTTACGCTTCGTCGTTCTCGTCATAAAAGACAAATTTGCCCTCTACTTAACAATAAGTACATACGAAACGACCATCATCGCATCTAACATGGCGATCAATTCTCTGTGGCAACCATTTCTCTCTCAACGAACTTGCGACAACTAGGGTTTCTTCGCCTTCTGTATGGTATTGCTGATCCTTCTCGATGAGCCATTCTTATGGATGTTGTTGGCTCTTTCCACCTTAGTCTACGGTTAGAACTTTTATCTCTTTCATCATTTGATTCCTATATTTTGTTATATTGCTGATCTTTCAGTGGAAGTTTTTTAGTGGGACTTTCTCTTTCTATGTTTCTATTGACATCTTCTGTGTTGGATATCTTATTTTGACTATCCTTAGCTTAGATATGTTTTGGCTCTTATTTTGTGCTTCCTTTCTGACACAACTCAGTTCATCGAAGTGACATATTCTAGAGTTGGTTCTCTCTTCATTATTCTATAATTCTTAAATGTAGACTAACTTTATAATTGAATTCTGCCAGACCGTTAATGTTGTAAGCTTCTGATTTGAAGTTACTTAGACATTTGCTAGCCCATGAAGAAGATGAAATCGGTAAAGATGATTCTGCAAGCCCGAAGAAAAAAATTCATATATTCAATCAAGTCTTCTTTATTTGTCTTGTCATATATTCAATTACAATTTTATTATATCTCCTCATTGTCACTGCAGCTTTTTTAAAAAACAAAATATGGGAGTGACTGTTGAGAAAAATAAAACATTCGTTAGCTTTATTTCTCTTAAGAATGTATCAAGACAATGCTCCTCTCAACGTATTTGTACTTTGTTATGTCAATAGATTTTGATTTCTTATTTTGAAGGGCATCAATCATTCAATCATCATTAATCTTGTTTCAACTATCTGGAATTAGTATTTCCCTTTCTTTTTCTTTTTTTTTTTGTAGTTACAATCAGATATCAGTTTTACATCAATATTTTATGTCCTATCAACTATTTAGGATAAAATTGAAAGATGTTCCAACTGTTTGAAGATTCTCACTTAATTGAATTATTTATTATGCAGAAAGAAAGAAGGATTGGCATGACTTCTAGTTATTGATGCATAACTCAAGAATGTGTGAAAATAATATTGTATATATTAATGAGATCAAATCAATAGCTTACAACAGGAGTTTTTTTATCTGCAGAAATGACAAAATCAAAACCAATATAGGCTTGACCTGTAAATTCATGTCATCCTTTTGTAAGAAATTGTTATTCCCATATTTACCATATGTATATTAAACCTAAGTTGTAATCAATTAGTTTTAATATCAAACTAGTAGTAGATTTACGATATTATGCTTCAAGCAAAGATTTCAACTTGAATGCTATAATATGCTTCAAATAAATATACATAGAAATGTACTTTCTGAAAGAGCATTTTATTTCAGCTTGAATATGTTGAAACTTTGTGCACTGAAGAGTGTTGGTTAGCTTGTCTGAGTAGTAAATATTTAAAATTCGTATCATGCCAATCAAATATTTCTGGAAATCAGGAAAATGGGCTCAACCATATTGAAATCTAATATGTTTGTCTTTTTCTTTAACTGTTTAACAAATAATTTTCACATAAGCATATTGCTTAATATTTAAACAAACACAATATTAAATTTATATTATACTTACAAGATAAGTGATACTATTACGAAACACCAATACAAAATCTACTTTGACAAAACTATAATCATAAGTGTATTATGTCCACAAACCATCTGTAAAATAAATTAAACAAATACAACTTCTTTGTAAACTCAATTTATTACAATGACACGAACATAAACTTTGAAATCAACATATTCATAACAACGGTACTCTTCTTTAACTTCCACATTTTGAGCATCGCATCTCATCTGCACACCTGAGATATATAAGAAAAAATTAAGAGGCACTACCTATTTCATCAACAATAACATAAACAAACAAAAAACCATGATTCCTCTATAATATTTAAAATTAACTATTATTTAATCTACTACCTATTAAAATTGTACAAAAGTATTGCGATATTATCTCAAAGTTCTATGCCATTTTTGTTGCACCTTCACCATCATGCAAATACACATCATTATCAACATAAACATGTTCATCAACTTGTTCTGCAACTATGTCTGTCATACACTCAAAATAATCGAAATTCTCATCTATGTCATACTCATGAAAATTAGAATCGATCCATGAGTTATGTCTTCGTATAAAATTATGCAATGTCATTATAGCTATAACTATAAGACGTTATTTCTTAAACGAGTAATTTGGTATATCACGTATAATTCTTCTTTTTTTCCAAACACCAAATGCACACTCAATGATACTTTTTTAATGAGGAATATCTCTTTTGAATACTTCCGGTGACCCCTTACAGGTTGACTTCCTCAAACAAAATCAGATAAATGATATATTGTATATGTGTAAGGCTTCAGATATCCCTTTTGTAGAGTATAAGCTGCATCAACTAAATAATATTTACATATTCAATAACTTACAATATTCAGTACATACAACATGATATATTATTAAAAAAAATTATATATAATTTATTTTGTCATAAAACTTACCTGTTGGTAGTGTAGGACAATTAATCTAGGATTTGTCACAGCATTTTAAAAATTCGAGCATCATGAGCAGAACCTTCCCATCCTACTGAAACAAATGTAAAGCACATGTCAAAATCACAACTAGTCATTACATTTTGAGTAGTTTTATGAAGCTGCCCTATGAATGAAATTTGATATTCCACATGAATTCTGGCATCAACATGAGTTCATCAATTGCCCCAATACAATCTCTAAAATATGGCATATATCTCATATCGCTACGAATGTGTACTAGAATACTTTGGAATTACTTATCTTCTGGTGAAATAATATCCAATGACATAGCCAACTTTTATGAGATTAATGAATGAGATCCCCAAGCCATTAATTAACAAGTTTTGTGTTGTTTATTTTGATAAAATCCTTGTTTATAGTGCTTCATTGATTGATCATATGGTTCACTTATCAATCATTTCACTACTTTAAGGCAAAATCAACTGCACTTAAATCCTTCGTAATGTGAATTTGCTTTCCCAAATGTATACTTTCTTGGTTTAGTTTTCTCTGCCTAAGTAGTTTAAGTAAATCAACAAAAAAATTTTGCCATCATTGACTAGCATGTTCCAAAATCTTTCTTTGATGTGCTTAATTTCCACGGTCTCGCCAATTTATATTGTTATTTCATCAAATTATTTAGCATAATCATGGAATTTCCCGTTACAAATTGTATAAAACTTAAATAATTTTAGTAGACCAAGGATCAACAAAATAGTTTTGAGGCAATTAAGACTCATGCATTGTCATCGGCTCATGTACTTGCGTTTCCAAATTTTGAAAAAACCATTTCATATTGATACAAATGCTTCCGTTGTAGGTATCAGTGCAGTTTTAAGTCAAGAGAATAAGCTTGTTAAATTTTTTAAAGATAAATTATGTTCAAGTTGACTAAAATGAACTGTATATGAACAAGAACTTTACGTCATTGTTAAAGCTTTAAAAGAGTGGGAACATTATCTATTACAAGAAGACTTTGTCATGTATAGCAACCACGTGGCCTTAAAGTACATCAACAATAAAAACCATGTCAAATGGATGCATGGCGGTTTGATTTTTTTTTCTTGCAAATATTTTCGTTTGTGTTAAAACATAAAATAGGCTCACATAACAAAGTTGTGTATGCTCTTAGCCAAAGGATGGCTCACCTCACTCAACTGCAAACCAAAATTACTTGGTTAGAATGCTTGAAGGAACTCTATACTTGTTGCGGCCTAGAATATACAAAGCGATGGAGTTAGAAAATTTTCGTCTAAGCGTTGTGCAAATATCCATCACACAAACATGAGAGAAATAAAAATATGGGGATTTTTATGTGGAAACCCTGGAAAGGAAAAAAACCACAGGGCCACGCCTAGTCAAAAGAATTATACTAGTGTTTGCTTGGGATACAAGAGGTTGACTCGTCCTTACAATTTAGGACAATCAGATTACAATGATTCACTTGCAGATTGAAATCTAGTTAGAAATAAGTTGTGTATTCAAGCCGAATTCAGAGTCACTTGGAGATTGTATAGAATTCTGGCGTCACTTGGAGATCGGGCAAAGTTTTGGCGTCACTTGCAAGTTGGACGGAACTCCGGCGTCACTTAGATGTCAGGCATAATTTCAGCATCGTTTGGAAATCAGTCATAATTCCCGCGTCGTTTGGAAGTCGGGCAAAATCTCGGCGTCCCGTGAAAGTCGGGTAGAATTCCTGTGTCGTTTTGAAGTCGAGCATAATTTCGGTGTCTCGTGGAAGTCGGGCAGAATCCCGACAGTGGTCGATGAGGCTTTTCTTCCCTCATTCCCTTCTCTTCTTCTTGCTTGGGTCCCCTCTTAAGAGAAATGATGGGCTATTTATAGTTTTCTGAGAGTGGTATGACCTGTAAATAGGGGGAGGATCAAGGGCAAATGTGGAGTGGTTTAGATGGATGGCCGATATTGAATCCCTTGCTCATGAACCGTTCGTCAGTCATTTGAAGGTCTTAATGATATCGGAATTCAGCTATCTTGGGCTCGTTGGATCTGTCTCGTTGAGCCGCTCGATTCGACTATAAGCATGTCATGTTGAGAAACCGTTTGGTTATCCAAATTGTGATTTGAACCTTCCAAATGTGCTTTGGGCCTTTGATTTGGACCAATTTGAGCTTGGATTGGATCGAATTTGGTGTCGTTGGGTTTGTATTTCCGAGACATTCAGTTTGACTGTAAGTTTGCTTAAATCGGAGTTCATATGATCTCCAATTTAATTTTTGAAGTTTCCAATTTGATTTTTGCTTTGAGATTTGTGCCCGATGAAGATAATTTTTTAATGATACATCAATACTAATTATAAAATTTTGGAATTATATGGGAAACTTGTCAAAGTCACTATTCTGCTCCAGATTTCTCCATATGTCATGGGTATTTGTTCAAACTTAATATACTCTGCATATCAGATTTATCTTGGAGGCCACAATTAATTAAGGAAGTACATTTTGGAGGTTTTCTGCACACATTGGGTGAACTAATACACTTGCTCAACTGCAGTCAAAGTTTGTTGCCACATTTAAGGAGAGATATCATGTGATTTATTGAAAGATGTCTGGTTTGTCAAAGCTATAAAGGTGGTGGACAAAACACATGACTATATCTTCTTTTACTAGTGCCTGACATTATTTGGGATGACTTGAGTTTAGATTTTGTATTAGGGTTGCCTCACATCAAATGTGGAAATGATTTAATTATGGTTATTGTTAACTGATTTTCAAAGATGGCTCATTTTTTTATATGTAAGAAGACTTTTGATGTCCTCAACATCGCATACATATTCTTCATTGAGAATATTTGAGCCGACGAGATTCCTCGAAGCCTTACATCAGATTGAGACTTTAAATTTATAATGCCATTTTTTTAGAGGATTAAAGAAGAGCTTACACACAAAAATTAAACTCAGTTTGGCTTATCATCCCTAAATCGATGATCAAATTGAAGTGGTGATAGAACTCTAAGCAATTTGCTCCTATGTTTAAGATGAACTATTGGGACAAGCTGAGTTTGTTTACAATAATATGTTGAATCGCTCCACTGAAAGAATTACTTTCAGGGTTGTTTACACCAAACCACTGAACCATACTATTGACATTGAAATACTGGCCAAGTGCAACAGTAAAGCTTCCTTCACACTAAAAGATCAATTTTCTACTATGCTCTATGATGTCCGCAACAAGCATATAGAATCAATTGCTAAATATAAACTATAAGTTTATAAACACCGCCATGAAAAACATTTTAGGCTTGGTGATTTAGTGATGATTTTTCTGAGTCGTGAAAGCTTTGCTCCTAAAACTTATTCCAAATTAAGCCATAGAAAGATTGGCCCCAATGAAAGGAGCTGACCAAGAACTCATGGGACAAAGGAGAAGCAGAGAGCTTGAGAGAAAATGGGAATTATATTTCATGAAAGAATTGATACAATGATAGTTTAAATAGACCCATATGGGTACAAATGTAAATATATGATATGTAAGAGTCTCGTTTGCTAACACCCACACCCATTCTCAAACAAATCAACATTAATGCCTATGTTATTGATTTACGAACTAAATCTAACACTTCTTCTACATTCAATGTTGCAGGTATTTTTACTTACCATCCACCAGACTAGACACAAACCAACATTTCATCATCAGAGTTGGATTCTTCAGATGTTGGGGGAGCATGATGTAGTGCATCATATTTATCTTATATCTATAATTTATTTTATTCCTTATGATTTTTTGTAATGCTGTGTTTGTCTCCACTATCTTAGCTTCTATTTCTAGCAAAGTAGTACAAGTCCAGCTTTTTTGTTAGGGTTATTTTTAGTAAGGGGAAATTCCCTCTTGATGGTAGATGTTTTATATATCCTTCTTTGAGGAAGAAGAAAGTTAGACTTCATATTATATCATTACACTAAAACTATATATAATATATATATATATATATATATATATATATATATATATATATATATATATATATATATATATATATATATATATATATATGTGTGTGTGTGTGTGTGTGTGTGTGAGTTGCTTCTTATATAGCATATCACATCAACAAGTTGGCATGTGAGCTAATGAGTCATGTCGAGATTAACTTAAATTTGTCTCATTAGTGCATCGAGCTCAGTTCACTATCCATTTATCGAACTGAGCTCAAATTGGCTCACAAGTTATCTTGACTCACTTACACCTCTAGTATGAGCAAATATATACAAACTCACTTTATGCATTATCTATCTGCATGGGATTATTGAGTATCGAATATCTTACCTTGACCAGCTGGAGCTATGCTTATGACTAGTGGGCATTGACCAACCTTGCCTTCTCACTAATGCCACTAAACATAATATATTCATCTACGCCTAGACCTTGGTATTCTTCCCTGCTTGGTTTTCTCTGGGCTTCATCTCCCTTTCTCTTTTTTGGTTAGCCTCGTTAGGACCTTCTTAAGGGACTATCACTTCATGACAAATTCTTATTCCATCCTATAGGTTTTGCCGAGTTCCGAATATTTTTTTAATTATGGATATTTAGATTTATTAAGGTAAACTCATACACACATCACAGAAATCAAATTGAATTGAACAAATCTATGTATTTGATGTCATGCCACCTCATGATAATGAAGTCCCATTGGTTAGAAGAGTCAATGAAGAATTGATGAGACCAATGCTTTATCTCCAATGAATAATTTTGACTAAGCTACTGAGGCCCGACATGTGGGGAGCTGGAAGTGGAGTATGTTTGTTCTTATGGAAGTATGATTGGTGGGCTTTGTCTCTACATGAGGTTGAGGTCGCTGAACGCCACGTTCTATTAAGTTTTTTTTTTTTGAGTGATTTTTTTATTGTTTCTTTAAATAGTTTTCATGAGTAAATTTTTTATTAAAAAGTTTTTTTTTTAAGTAGTAAGAAAGTCATCTAAAATGAAATCTAAGTATTTCTTAAATAATTTATTTATAATAAGAATTATATAGAATCTCTTCCCTCATATTAGTTTTATGTGACATTGATTTTTAATGCCATATGTTTGTTTGGATGGTTTTGATGAGTTGGAGATGATGTGATGTCGTTGAATTTGCCTCATTGAGATGTTTATATTGATTATAATTTTATGAAAATTGAAATGATCCTAAATTTATTTTTAAAATTTCTTAATTCATAAATTATATCGAAAATTATATATGATCATCAAATGAATTTTTTGATGGCGTATAAAAAAACTTAAGGGGCTGTTTGGTTGCCTGAATTAGGAGGGTAAAGTAAAGTAATTACATGTATTTACTAAATTTGCTTGTTTGGTTAATTTTGAGCGGAAGGAACTGAATACCTCCGAAGTATTAACGGGGTATTAGAAGAGGCAATTCACGCGACTTTGAAACCCGCTCAAATTGAGCGGGTTCCAAATTCTTTGAAGTCTGTTGCGGCATGATTTCGCCGAAGCTTACCTATATTCTCCCTTTTTCTCTGTTTTTCCTTGCTCTCTTCTCCGGTCCTTGCTCTCTTCTTCAGTCCTGCGATGGCACTGACGTTCCCGCATCGTAGCTGCTTGATCTGCTTCGCCTGGTTCCGCAAAACCGTCCTGATTCGCCGCGCAATATGTTGGACAGTTCTCATAGCCGGCAATTTCTTCGAGACCGCGGCAGAGGATCCAGCTGCAATTTCAGGGTTTGACGCCGAGTAACACCAGAATCTCGGCGAGCTCCCCTGTTCAGTACTCATACCAGCCCACTACATCCACTATGTAGCAGATAAGAAGTATCACTGGAGATAGTTTCTGACCCTCTGTTATCCTCAACGATCGCGATCAACGCCACCGTCGATGAAACGGATCCCTGCTCGCCAAACACAACCGCACTATCTCCAAATCAACCTCCCAGCTCGCCCTCGTCGGCTCACACGTCTACCCCATCGAAAGCCTCGACTTTGAGTACTCTTCCCTCTCCGCCTGCCACCTACTTCGTCCGCTCCACCTATCCCGGGTCGTCTCCTTCTATCTTTTATAGTGTGCTATTGCCACTATATCATCTAAAAAGCTTCTTGAGTTCTATTGGCTATGGCGCATCTTCCTCGCATTTTCTTCTAAGTGGGTGATTAGTAGTGCACGAGATCTTCGATTTGCGCTACCATCAGTTCCTCTCGTTGAAGATCTATACGTCTACCATGGAAAGGTTATATTTCTTGGCTATCATATGCTGTTATCTTCTGGTCGTGGGCGCCATACGGTGCAAGACCGTGAAGAGAGACGGTACAGATCTACTCGAAATCCCAGTCTCATTATCTAATTTTTTCTGTAATTTGATATGGGATATCGGCCAGTTGAATATGTAACGCCCCGAGATCTAACTTGGAAAGAATGTCGATCAATAGCCAAACAATTTACCAGAGTTATCTAAAAACTTTCAGTAAGCAATCTATCAAACATCTATAACATTTAAAACATCAATACACAAGTCGATTCATATCTCAAAATATCATGTACAATACTCAGGAACTACACTATCAATACAAGTAGAGAAATCTATCCTGTCCTGAGTACAAAAGAACCATCTATCGATCGAAAGAACTAAAACCTGTCGATCTGAATCAACTCCTATCTCCTGCTCCCGAGCCCTGACCTGAAAATATCAACCACATATAATGAGCTTTACAAAGCCCAGCAGGTCACCTAAAACCTATAACTGAAATCAAAGCACGGCGATGCTATCAATATGCATGTCAATCTATCAATCCGTATCAGTCAATGGTCAATGAGTCTATGCAGCGGAAATCAATAGTCAATAAAACCAGTCAATGCAGCAGCAGGCAATTCGATAAATCAATTAAATCAATCAACGTCGTCAATCAAATTGGTACGATCAAATCAATGGAATCAATAGAGAAAAGCGATACAACAGAAGTACAATGAATCTATAAGCAGAAATCAATGAATCTATAGGCAGCAGTATCAATAATTCTATACTATTTATGTCCATGCTATCAATGCAATATCTATATCCATCCATTTCTATATCAATGCTCAATGTCGATGCACAGAAATCAATCAGTGAAATCAATGAAATCGTACGATCTAGTAAATCCAATCAAAGTCGATAAAGCAGGAATCTATAAATCAATGAATCTATAAAGCAATACAGTAAACATGCAATTCAATACTATATACTGAACAAGTACAATCCATGGTCATGTTGCTGTTGTAGAATCCATATTACTGTTGTAGATATCAATACATTGGTTCAAT
Source organism: Dendrobium huoshanense (assembly GCA_016618105.1). Taxonomy (NCBI): domain Eukaryota; kingdom Viridiplantae; phylum Streptophyta; class Magnoliopsida; order Asparagales; family Orchidaceae; genus Dendrobium; species Dendrobium huoshanense. The sequence continues at coordinate 35,306,092 of CM028355.1, forward strand.
CAATAAGAGTCGTCACTCTTTTCGCCCGTCGGCATATCAATAAACTCCTTATAGCTCCCAATCGTTATATCAATAATCAATGGTTTAAAGGAAAGCCCGTCGGCCCACCATCCTGTACAGGTATCAATCAATCTTCTACCAATGTTCAACCAGGTTCCACTTGCGATCAGTATCAATAGTCAATTCAATCAATAAGCATTTCAATAGTCGATATTAAAGCAATCATATCAATAATCAATGCATATCAGTTCAATCTATCAATTTTATACAATTCAGGAATCATACAAAAATCGGGCAGCGTAACGGCAGTCGGTCAAATTTACACAAAAATCCTGCAAAAATACACAATTTCCAAATCTTTCCAAATTACAATAGAATATCTATAACATCAATACAAGACTATCGATCTATAGAATCCAAATCAATTCAGGTCCTGATATTATTCTATTCGATTAAAATCACGTAGAATCAATTCCGACCGGTAAAATCTTCGTAGAATACAGTCAAATCGTGTACAATAATCATATCTATAACATACTAGAAGTTGTGCGGTGAAAGTTGTGTCAAATCAAAATCATGTCGAAAAGTCGACTACGAAAACACAAAATAGATCCCAACTCGGTCAAAACACAACATCTTTGAAAACAGAAACAGGGTTCGGAGTCCTTACCACGAGATCTACACTTTTCCCAACAGCAGCGTCGGACGAAAAGCGCTCCGCGGTCTCCGAAAACCAGCTTTTCTCTTTTTCCTTTTCTCTTTCTCTCTCCTCAGATATTTCTGATTTTAAATTTGATTTTTCTCTCTCCTCAAAACGAGCTCATTTCCTTATATCATACACTGATCGGCCTGGCCGATCGTCTCGATCGGCCTGGACGATCAGACCAATTCTGGTCGTCCTGGCCGATACTCCAGGGCGATGATCAGGACGATTTTGTGAACAGTGCAGATCGTCCTGGACGATCTCAATATCGTCCTGGACGATTCTGTCCAAAAATAGCTCCAGAAATCAGCTGCTTTCAATACACTGATCGGCCTGGACGATCTAAAATTCGTCCTGGCCGATTCTGGGAGGAAAATCCAAATCAGAGAGGAACAGTAAGGGAACGAGATATTACAGAATATTTAGGATATGAAATGTCTTTTCCGGTTAAGGCGTGTTTGGGATTTTAGCTCCAGAGGTGAATGTGGTGGGTTATTGTCTTCTGTGATTCTGACTGGTTTTGTTGGGTTTGGTATTGGTTATTTGCGTTATTGTTATTTCGTTGGAATACTAGCTGAAGCTAAGTTATAGATTCTTTTTGCTATTTTCATTTATGTTATGATGCGGTGGAATTTGGGACTTTGAAACCATGACCCATCAAGAATGATGTGACCCAAGTTCAAGGGTTATTGAAATCCCTGTTCTAACCCATCGTCCACAAACAAAAGAATTGGATTTGATGACAATGATTAAGACGGGATTCAGATAGATTGTGCATGAGTATTCGACAAAATTTTGCCTATAATTACCATTGTATAAGATAGTAATGTAATGGAGAATACTTACAGAATTTCTCTCTTCGTCTTCTCTGTCATTACGTAAAGTGGTTTGAATGGACGGCCGATATCGAATCTTTTGATCATGCACAGTTCGTTGGTCATTTGAAGACCTTAATGATGTCGGAATTCGATGATCTTGGGCTCGTTGGATTCTTCTCGTCGAGCCGTTCGATTCGAGTATAAGCTCGTCAAAATCGGAGACCGTTTGGTAACTCAAATTGTGGTTTGAACCTTCCAACAGCGCTTTGGACCCTTGATTCGGACTCATTTGAGCTCATTGCTTTATTTTATAACACTTATTAATACTAATTATTATAAATATAATGTTTTTATAAATATATTTATTTTAATGTCAAAATAAATTATTAAAAAAATGCTTTTACTTTACTCTGTATATACCTAACCAAACAAAGGAAACAATTCTCCTGCGTTTATTTTGCAGACAACCAAACAGGCTCAAAGTATTTAGAATGCATTACATTTACTTTACATTGCATTTACTTTACACTGCATTTCTTTTTCAGGCAACCAAACAGCCCCTAAGTGAATTATAAGATAATTAGATAGGTGGCGAGTTTAAGTGCTTAAGTTTATCCCTCACGATGAGTTATTTCCTCATCATCTCCATCTCTCCTCTAATATATTCTAAGGCTTTGTTTTAAACATCTTTTTTATTGCTTTTTAAAGTAGTTTTCTAGTACAAAACTTTTAGTTCTAAAAATTTTTACGATAAAAAACTGTTTTAGAAAACATGAAGAAAACTATTCCAAACAAAGTAAAAGTCTTATTCTTGTGAAGTTATTCATGATATTATACTATTTAGCCTTTTTCGACGCTTAATAGGATAAAGACTTTTGCTTCATTTGGGATGACTTTTTTTATTTCTTTTTAGAACAGAGTAAAATTTTTGTGCTAAAATTTTATTTTAAGAAGCAATAAAAAAATCTTTCCAATGACGCCTTTATATTATCATTGTTGTTGTTGTACTATTTAGCTTTTTGTGATTTTTCTCATTTTGAGACTAAGACTTCGTTTGGGACGGCTTTTTTATTGCTTTCTAAAACGGAGTTTTAGTACAAATTTTTTTATTTTTTACTAAAACGGAGTTTTAGTACAAATTTTTTTTATTTTTTTTATTAAAACTTCGTTTTAGAAAGCAGTAAAAAAGCCGTCCCAAACGAAGCCTAAGTACTCCTCGAGCTAGCCAAGTCAACTTTTAATTTTTTTAATTAAAATAAATTTGATTATAATTTATAATTTCAAATATATATTTTAAATAATTTAATAACTCATATTTATTTAAATCGCAATATAATTATACCCTAAACTCTTTTTTAAATCAATCAAACAATATGGCTACATTTGAAAGCTTCTTTGTCGTCATTTAGCCTTTGCCGTACGTTCACCATTTGCTGCATGGATCTGCGTTGCCGTGACGCGCCCTACTCTCAAATTTCAATTTTCTTTCATTCTTTTAAAATTAATAAGATTATTCTAATATATGTTTTTATTATAATAGTATTAACTTTATTATATGGGTGTATAAAATTAATAATCTGTTTTTTTTTTCATATTTTTTATAATCCTGTTAATTCTCATATATATATATTTTGGCATAATTATGTTCATGAATATTTATTAATTTAATTTTATTATTCAACAATTTATATGATTTTTTCTTCTTCTGTTCAAGATTTCACATAATAATATACATATTAAGAAAAATTATATCAGATATTTATCTCATATATAAATATATTTTATTTTTTATCTTATTTATAAAATTTTAATAGATTAATTATATTTATTTAAATATAATAATACTTTTAATAGTTTTATTGCATTTTTATTTATATATCAATATAGACTTCAAATGTTTGGGTATATTCTTAAATATAAAGCCAAATTTGCTTATATAGGTTTTTTTTAATAATATTTGATCAATATTTTTTCATTATTTTAAAAACAATAAAAAAATTAATCAAAATAAGCCATTTTTTAATGGCCAAAAATGTCCAAAGGAAACCATAATCTCTATATATTAATGGAGTTATGCTTATGACTAGTGGGCATTGACCAACCTTGCCTTCTCACTAATGCCACTAAACATAATATGTTCATCTATGCCTAGACCTTGGAATTCTTTCCTGCTTGGTTTTCTCTGGGCTTCATCTCCCTTTCGCTTTTGTGGTTAGCCTCGTTAGGACCTTCTTAAGGGACTATCACTTCATGACAAATTCTTATTCCATCCTATAGAGTTTTGCCGAGTTCCGAATATTTTTTTAATTATGGATATTTAGATTTATTAAGATAAACTCATACACACATCACAGAGATCAAATTGAATTGAACAAATCTATGTATTTGATGTCATGCCACCTCATGATAATGAAGTCCCATTGGTTAGAAGAGTCAATGAAGAATTGATGAGACCAATGCTTTATCTCCAATGAATAATTTTGACTAAGCTACTGAGGCTCGACATGTGGGGAGCTGGAAGTGGAGTATGTTTGTTCTTATGGAAGTATGGTTGGTGGGCTTTGTCTCTACATGAGGTTGAGGTCGCTGAACGCCACGTTCTATTAAGAATTTTTTTTTTTTTGAGTGATTTTTTATTGTTTCTTTAAATAGTTTTCATGAGTAAATTTTTTATTAAAAAGTTATTTTTTAAGTAGTAAGAAAGTCATCCAAAATGAAATCTAAGTATTTCTTAAATAATTTATTTATAATAAGAATTATATAGAATCTCTTCCCTCAGATTAGTTTTATGTGACATTGATTTTTAATGCCATATGTTTGTTTGGATGATTTTGATGAGTTGGAGATGATGATGGGATGTAGTTGAATTTGTCTAATTGAGACATTTATATTGATTATAATTTTATGAAAATTGAAATGATCCTAAATATATTTTTAAAATTTATTAATTCATAAATTATATCGAAAATTATATATCATCATCAAATAAATTTTCTGATGGCGAATAAAAAAACTTAAGTGAATTATAAGATAATTACATAGCTGGTGAGTTTAAGTGCTTAAGTTTATCCCTCACGATGAGGAACTTTTATTTGATCCGGTCACAGGACGTAGCTCTACGTTCGGCCGCTAGTAAAATCGCGCAACGCATTCTCACTATTTACCGCGCGCCCCGACAACCCGACCCGGAACGGACCCAGGATGGCTCGGTATTTCTCAATTTTGCTAGGTATTACTCGGTATTGCTAGGTATTGATCGATTTTGCTCGGCAATAACCAATATCGAGCAATACCGAGCAATACCGAGTTGTACCGAGTTGTTCTAGAAACAACTCGGTACAACTCGGTATTGCTCGGTATTACTCGGTATTTATCTTCACTGAGCGGTATTTCTCGTTATTGCCAAGCAATACCAAGCAAATACCGAGTAATACATCGCAATACTCGAACATAGCATTCCCGGGTTCCGGTCCGGGTCAAGTCGTCGGGCCGCGCAGTAAAGAGTAAGAGCACATGACGACATGTTATTGGCGGCCGAACATAACTCTACGTCCGGTCAGAGAATATAATAATTGTTCCACAATGAGTTATCTCCTCATACGATGAGTTATCTCCTTGATACGGCATCACAAAATTATCTTGATCGGGCACGAATCTTGAGGGAAAAAGCTAGTTGGAAACTTCAAAAATTAAATTTGAAAGCTCCCAAACTCCGATTTCAGCGAGCTTATTGTCAAACTGAGCGTCTCGGAAATACGAACCCAACGACACCAAGATCAACCCAATCCGAACCCAAATGAGTCTGAATCAAGTGTTCAAAGCGCTGTTGGAAGGTTCAAACCGTAATTTGAGTTACCAAACGGTCTCTGATTTTGACGAGCTTATACTCGAATCGAACGACTCGACAAGACGAATCCAATGAGCTCAAGATCATCAAATTCCGACTTCATTAAGGCTTTCAAATGGCCAACGAACGGTGCATGATCAAAGGATTCGATATCGGCCGTCCATTCAAACCACTCCCTGTTCGCCCTTGATCTCACGCCTATTTACGAGCTATGCCACTCCAGAAAAACTATAAATAGAGCCCTCATTCTACACCAAAGGGGAGGAGGGGGGAGAGAGAAGAAGAAGAGGAGAAAGGGGAAAAGGAGATTCCTCACCTCCTCGACCACCGCCGGAGCTCTTCCTGCCGCCTGAAGACGCCGGAACTCTGCCGGATTTTCAGGAAACTCAGGAATTCTGCACAACTTCCACGTGATGCTGAAATACTTTCCAATTAACTACAGAGTTCCCTCCTGAGGCCGAAACTCCTCCCAAGTGAAGCCGGAGTTCTCCTCTGCCACCAAAGACGTCAGACTTCTACCCGACGTCGGACCTTCACTCTTCGCCAACTTTCTACCTGACGCCGGACTTCTACCGATTATCGGACTTCGTTGGACGTCTATGCGAAGATGCATTTCTTTCCATTGCTGGACTTCTACCTGACGCTGTCCTACTGATCTTCGTCATCAGACTACAGTCTTTCCGACCTCCGTCGCCAGCCGACTACGGTCCTCCTGACTTACGTCGCCCGCCGACTACAGTATTTCTGACATCTGTCGCTCGTTGAATACGGTCCTCCTGACTTATGTTGCCCGCCGACTACATTCTTTCCGACCTCCGTCGCTCGCCGACTACGGTCCTCCTGACTTACGTCGCCCGCCGACTACAGTCATCCGTCGCCAGCTGACAACGGTCCTCCTGACCTACGTCGCCCGCCGACTGCAGTCCTTCTAACGAAGCGAATACGTCAATAGTAGCTCTTTGTATTTACATCATGTAATGTACTCCATAAGATGTACATCAAGCTAAGGCCTTCTCCCAAGGAAGGTCCTCATTTGTAATCGATTGCAAATACTAGTGGATTCGTTCAAACTGGGCTAGGCCCCGTGGTTTTTCCCCCTTTTCAGGGGTTTTCCACGTAAAAATCTTGGTGTCTCATAAATGCTAGACCATTTCTCTTATCTGATTGCGTGCCGGATTTTTGTACAACGCTAAGACGATAAACTTTATATTTCTCTACCGCCGCGAATACTCCTGGACGCAACACTCCTCATCATCTATATCTCTCATCTAATTCTTAGGCTTTATTTTAAACAGCTTTTTTATTGATTTTTAAAGTAGTTTTCTTTTACAAAAAATTTTAATTCTAAATATTTTTACAATAAAAAAATGTTTTAGAAGACATGAAGAAAGGCTAGAATGCTATTCTAAACAAAATAAAAGTCTTAATGAAGTTATTCATGATACTATACTATTTAGCCTTTTGCAACGACATTTAATAGTAAAGATTTTTGCTTCTTTTTATTTCTTTTTAGAACAAAGTAAATTTTTTGTACTAAAATTCTGTTTTAAGAAGTAATAAAAATATGGTTCCAATGAAGCCTTTATATTATCATTGTTGTTGTTGTACTATTTAGCTTTTTGTGATTTTTCTCATTCTGAGACTATAAGTACTCCTTCCAGCCAAGTCAACTATTATTTTTTTTAATTAAAATAAATTTGATTCTAATTTATAATTTCAAATAATTTAATAACTCATATTTATTTAAACCGCAATATAATCATAGCCTAAACCCTCTTTTTAATCAATCAAACAATATGGCTTACAGTTGAAGGCTTCTCTGTCGTCAATTAGCCTTTGCCGTACGTTCACCATTTGCTGCATGGATCTGCGTTGCCGTGACGCGCCCTACTCTCAAATTTCAATTTTCTTTCATTTTTTTTTAAATTAATAAGATTATTCTAATATATATTTTTATTATAATAGTATTAATTTTATTATATGGGTGTATAAAATTAATAATCTGTTTTTTTTTTTTTCATATTTTTTATAATCCTGTTAATTCTCATATATATATATTTTTTGGCATAATTATGTTCATGAATATTTATTAATTTAATTTTATTATTCAACAATTTATATGATTTTTTCTTCTTCTGTTCAAGATTTCACATAATAATATAGATATTAAGAAAATTTCTATCAGATATTTATCTCATATATAAATATATTTTATTATTATTGTATTTATAAAATTTTAATAGATTAATTTTATTTTATTTAAATATAATAATACTTTTAATAGTTTTATTACATTTTTATTTATATATCAATATAGACTTCAAATGTTTGGGTATATTTTTAAATATAAAGCCAAATTTGCTTATATAGGTTTTTCTTAATAATATTTGATCAATATTTTTTCATTATTTTAAAAACAATAAAAAAATTAATCAAAATAAGCCATTTTTTAATGGCCAAAAATGTCCAAAGGAAACCATAATCTCTATATATTAATATAGCCTTGTATTGGCTATATAGTAAACTCCAATTATTCTGCATCATCTTCTCACCTTCGAACCCAACTTGACCCGAATGGACATGGACGGCGGGATGGGAGGCATGAACCCAGCTCCGGCTTCTCCGGCCATGCCCAGCGGTGGGGGGATGGGCCACGGAAGCATGGCGCACATGGCCTTCTACTGGAGCGAGCGGGCTCAGATCCTTTTCTCTGGATGGCCCGGCGATCGTGGCCACCACATCTACTTCCTCGCTCTGTTTCTCGTCGCTGCCGCCGCAGCCGTCTGTGAATTCCTCTCCGTCCTTTCCCGCCGCCTTGCCCCGCAACCATCTGCTCCGGCCACCCTACGGTCTACCTTCGGCTTGGCCCTCACCACCATCCACACGCTTAAGATGGGATTGCTCTATTTGGTTATGCTCGCCGTTATGTCGTTCAACGTCGGCGTCTTCATCGCCGCCATCGCCGGACACGCCGTCGGGTTTTTAATTGCCGGCAGTGGCGCGTTTAAGTGGGCCCGTGGTGGTGGGCCCAAAGCTGAAGTTGCCGCTTCTCTTCCGCCTGTTGAGAAAATTTAATTATGAAGAGTCCATTGATTTCGGCTTATTTGGGACAGTTTTTTTAATTTTTTAAACTAATTTTATTGTAAAAATTATGAAAAAGCTGTCCCAAATAACGCTTCATCTGAAAAAAAAAAATCTATGTTTGTAATTTGTGCTCAACTCATTTTGCTCTATTTGGGTCTTTGTCTGAGCAATTTTTTTGCTATTTTGCAAGGCTTTTAAAATCGGACCGGTCAATGAACCGGAAGAAGGAGGGGTTAGAGGTTTGATGGTTCGACCGGGGTCGAACCGGATGACGTAATAAATATTTATTATATTTAAATATTATAATAATGACACAACTATTTATAAATATATAGCAAAAATTGAAGAAAATTATAAATATGAAGTATTAAAAACAACTTTACAAATTCAAAAATACAAAACTGAAATTCAATAACAAGACATGCACATACCTGCTTCAGAAATCCAGCTCTAAAAGCTCTTGTCACTGCAAGTTCAGCCTCTCATTCCTCACTGAATCCCAATTTCAAACATCATGAAAAAATCTATTAGCAAAATAGATTATTCATTCATATGGGCATATTACATAAAGTATATAAGAAAATATTAGATAAAGTAAATAAGAAAAACATAACAATATTTTTCACTTGAAGACACAACTAATCATAAAAAGATGCAAAATTACTTTATACCAATTGATAACAAAAACAAAACATATTCATAATTAAAAATCAAAGTTTCACTTTCTCAGTTCAATAGTTTCAAAGATCTCCTAAATTAGCATCATCAAATCTATCTATATAAGTTGAGTCTCCAGGTCTCGCTTCACCAAAATGTTCAAACCCAAATGCATCTGATTGATCAAGGCCGATTATGTCGCCTAGATCTCCTTCATTCTCTAAGTCACCTTCACCAACAAATAAGAAATATAAAATAAGATATTATTTTTGCTTTCAATTACATAACATACTCAAATTTTATTATCAACTTACGATGCCCTGACTGATTAAATGATATATTTTGTTCTTCAACAATTGGTATTGCATTTTCTTTGTATATCTCATTTTCCAAATCCTGTAAGTCAAGTTCTGGAGTTGTTGCATCTTCAAGTATCCAAAAATCAACCATTTCAACACAAGTGTAGTCTAGAAGGTCATAATGTCTTTTTTTCATTTGAAACCTAAAAAATGAATAAATAAATTTATATTAAGATTATACATACTACTTGACACTTATACATAAATATTAATTTAATGTAAGATCTTACCTATTCTTTAAATTCAGATTATACCGAACATATACAAGATCATTGAGTCGTTGATGCTCCAAATAATTTCGTCTCTTTGAGTGGATCTGTTCAAAAACACTCCAATTTCTCTCACATCCTGATGAAGATGATGTTTGACTGAGAATTCTTATAGCAACTTTCTGTAAGTTTGGAGCACTTGATCCAAACATCTTCCACCACTCATCTACATATTTTCAACTTTGAAGATTTAGTGAATAAGCTTATTTTTATAACTATATACACATATTGAAAGTAAAAAAAGAGAATTACCAGGTTGCATTTCTTTCGCCATTGTCAGTGCAATTGGTTTTCCAAAGCTTTCTAAGCCATCACGGAATAGTCTAACTTCATTCATTGCAACTGTGGGCTTAGAGCAAATGTCTTTATTTCCAATTACTTCAACTAGACCTTATAAAATTTCTGCCTTTTGACAATGATTCTCTCTATCAAACTGAAAATGAGGATTGAGAAAATATGCTGGTGAATGGATGCCTTGCCTTAATTGAGTATCCCATCTTCTTTTTATTATTGTAGTAAAAGGCTTATATGATCTCTTTACATTTCTGAACATAGCTTTAATTGCCTTTCTTGCCCTGTACATGCCATCATATAGATATCCAAGAGATGGTTTTTCATCAGAGTCAACAATACGCAACAATCTAATCAAAGGGCCTGATATCTTCGAAATAATAAGACAGTTATCCCAAAACTTCAAGTCTAAAACAATTGAAACTACTTCCTTTCCCTTTGAGGTCTTGGATATCTTCGAATCCATAAAAAACTTGCTTGTGATGAGTGCTTGTAGGTCATGATGATGTTCATGCACACTTTTCAAAGTTATGAAGGTTGTTGCAAAATGGGTTGCTCCAGGTCGTACAATCTCCTTCCAACCTGGCCTTCTCCTAAGCCATGCAAGTATGAATATGTGATTATAACAAAAAATTGTCAACTTTGATGCTTTTTTTGCTAGCTCCTCAATGAGAGGCAAGCTTCCAATATCCTTCAAAATTAAATTCATACAATGTGCAGCACAAGGTGACCAATAAATATTATTGAATCTTTCATGTAACAATTGCCCTGCTTTCTTGTAATTAGCTGCATTATCAGTAACAATTTGAACAACACTTTCAGGACCAACCCATTCAACAATCTCAGTAAATAAAGAGCACAAAGTGGTAGCATCCTTTGTGATGTCTGAAGCATCAATTGATTTTAAAAAAGCTACACCACGTGGACAATATATCAAAAAATTGATTAAAGTTCTGCTCCTATTATCTGTCCATCCATCTGCCATAAGTGTGCAACCTGTTTCCTTCCAAGTTTGTCTATAACTATCAATGAGTAGCCTGCATTCTTCCTTGCAATCCCTAAGTAAGTTGACTCTCATGTTATGATAACTGGGGAGCTTGTAACCAGGACCTATTGCAGCAATAGCATCAATAACTTTCTGGGCATATACTGAAGTAAGAGCATTAAAGGGGATACAACAATCAAAAAACCACCTTGTTAATGCCATATCTGCACGGTGCACTACTTCCTTAGAGGCTAAAGCACTCTTAATTGAAGGTTGGGAACCTCGTGTAGTTCTAGGAGCAAAAAAGGTATCCATATCAGAAGCTTTTCTTTTTCCTTTACTAAGTTCTGAAACATGTGCTTGAGAAGATTGTGTTTTTGGTTGCGAGCAAGAATCTCTCTCTTCATTTATAACATCATCCACAGGAAATGGTGCACTGTCCAACTCTTCCTGTGCTTGTTGTTTTTTTCTTAAAATTTCCTTCAAGTTTTCCTGCATTTGATATCTAATATCATGTGGAACCTTTTTGCAAGCAGCTATATTCCCCTTCACACCTGCTAAATGTTGTTTCATTCTATTAATTCCTCCTCCCTTGTATGAAATACCACAATGTAAACATTTAAATTGTTTCTTCCCATCAGCTCCTTTAACTTCAGCAAAATGATTCCAAGCAATGTCTACTTTCTCCCGCACAGTATAAGTTGAAGCTGAAGTTTGATTACTAGGTGTTTCCATCCTAATTTAGTTTACTAAAAAAGATCATATACACATAAGTTAAAATCAATAAATCCTCAAATTATATCAAATGCATCATTTAAAAAATTACAAATACATAAAAAAATTGCAGTCTACATATCTCTTTCACATTCAGTTTAAGATATTTTCAATAGAAAGTGAATCACTATATTGACTTTAATAAAAAACAACAAGGTAGAAAACTAAGCAATGTAGAAAAGTAAGCAATTTAAAAAGTTATAAAACTGAAACAAAACATAATGCATACCTCAATCCGCCGTAGAGATGAATTGTACTATTGCCTAAAGTCTCCAACCATTTACGAACTATAGATGATTTCCCCAAAGAAAATTCAAGTAACTAGATTGAATGAAAGCATAATTAATTATATTACAATTCAACACTTATATAACATCATGATCTAAGTGGAAAGAAATTCAAGTAACTAGAATTATAAAACAGTTTTAAGCTCAAATATAACATGAAACAAAAAATGTAAGCATCACATTTCAGCAACTTATTAAAAAATCCATCTATCTATGAATTATTAACTTAGTTCTAGAATTCATAGTGTCGAAATTTCATGTATCTAATGAAGCACTAGAATTTGTCTTGAGGAAGACAATTAGACAAACAAAAAACCGGTTACAATTTATTCAGTTAGTACATTTCAATCACCAATAGCTATTGGAAACAAATGATTTCATTATGTGGTAAAGGAGAAACATTTATGAACAGAAAAAGAAACCAATGCAAACTAGACCGAAATCCTACATTAAACAAATAGCAGTCTTCTATATCTCTGCTTGGGCTCCAGGACAACATCAAACTGCTTAAAATCTCATTAATCAGATCAACAAAAATTAGCCTTTCAATCTCTAAAACTACAACAGGAATTTCACTGTCAAATATGTCCCAAACATTCGATCGCTGGATCAAATCCTTAGTAAACACTGTCCTTACCTTGAAAGCTTCCATCAACATAAATCCGAAGATATTTTACCTCGAAGCAAAGTTCTTTCGGAAAACATCAGGCCACAATCACGAAGCTAAAATCAACATGGTTTAAAAAAAAAAATATTTCGAAATCTATACAAACCTAAATGACTGAAGACGTTTAGAATCAGGAAAACAGTTCTAAAAACCTGAGAAAGGCAGAAAATAACATGTTTTCTGATTTTTTCAAAAAAAAAAAAAAAATTCAGAATCGGAAAGACTGAAACAAACCTAAACGGGTAACGATTGAAGGAGGTAATGCCCTAATGCTCGGTCCTTTTCACTTCTATAGGAAAATACTTTTGCTTTCTTACTTCGCGAATGAGCATCATGGAAATGCGAAATGGTGTGGCTTCGACGCTTCGGAGCTTCGCACGCCGTCGGGGAAGGAGAACCAGAAAGAACGAGCAACGAGTGTTTTTTTTATTTTTTTTCCCTCTGAAGTCGTATAAGCTCCCTCTCCCGTGTAAATCTGGCCGTTGGATTTCGCTGATCATTCGTCATAGCCAAATCGGCCGGTTATCAAAAACCGGCGCCGGTTCGACGGTTCGGCGGTCGAACCGCCGGTTCGAGCGGTTTGATCACGGTTTGGTGCAGGACCGGTTTCTATTTGAACCGTAACCGGCCGGCCGGCCGGTTCGCGGTCCAACCGGTTGAACCGGCCGGCCGGCCGGTTCGCGGTCCAACCGGTTGAACCGGCCGGTCCGGTCCGGTTTTAAAAGCATTGCTATTTTGCTTTTTAAACTTTAATTATAATTTATATTTGTTTTTTTTTTCGCTTTCAAAATATTTTTATGCTAGAAAGATACTGTTTATGATAATTTTTGATACGTCATCACAAAATTATCTTGATTGGGCACGAATCTCGAGGCAAAATCAGTTTGGAAACTTCGAAAATTAAATTCGAGAGCATATGAACTCCGATTTCAGCAAGCTTATAGTTAAACTGAGCGTCTCGGAAATACGAACCCAACGACACCAAGATCAACCCAATCCGAGCCCAAATGAGTCCGAATCAAGGACCCGAATCGCTGTTGGAAGGTTCAAACCGCAATTTGAGTTACCAAACGGTCTCCGATTTTGACGAGCTTATACTCGAATCAAATCGCTCGACGAGACAAATCCAACGAGCCCAAGATCGTTGAATTCCGACATCATTAAGGCTTTCAAATATCCAACGAACGGTGCATGATCAAAGGATTCGATATCGGCTGTCCATTCAAACCACTCCCAATTCACCCATGATCTCACGCCTATTTACGGGCTATGCCACTCTAGAAAAACTATAAATAGAGCCCTCATTCTACACAAAGGGGCTCAAGTGAAGAGAGAGAGAAGAAGAAGAAGAGGAGAAAGGGGAAAAGGAGATTCCTCACCTCCTCGACCACCGTCGGAGCTCTTCCTGCCGCCTGAAGACGTCGAAACTCTGTCGGATATTCGGGAGAACGCCAGAATTCTGCCCAACTTCCATGGGATGCTAAAATTCTTCCCAATTTACAACAAAGTTCCCTCCTAACGCCGAAACTCCGCCCAAGTGAAGCCGGAGTTCTCCTCTTCCACCAACAGACGTCGGACTTCTACCCGACGTCGGACCTTCACTCTTCGTCAAGTCTCTACCCGATGCCAGACTTCTACCGGTTATCGAACTTCGCTGGACATCTATGCGAAGATTCATTTCTTTTCATTGCTGGACTTCTACCTGACGCTGTCCTACTGATCTTCGTCGTCAGACTACAGTCCTTCCGACCTCCGTCGCCAGCCGACTACGGTCCTCCTGACTTACGTCGCCCGCCGACTACAGTCTTTCTGACCTCCGTCGCCAGCCCACTACGGTCCTCCTGACTTACGTCGCCCGCCGACTACAGTCTTTCTGACATCCGTCGCCCGTTGAATACGGTCCTCCTAACTTATGTCGCCCGCCGACTACATTCTTTTCGACCTCCGTCCCCCGCCGACTACGGTCTTCCTGACTTACGTCGCCCGCCGACTACAGTCCTCCGTCGCCAGCCAACTACGGTCCTCCTGACTTACGTCGCCCGCCGACTACAGTCTTTCCGACATCCGTCGCCCGTTGAATACGGTCCTCCTAACTTATGTCGCCCGCCGACTACATTCTTTTCGACCTCCGTCGCCTGCCGACTACGGTCTTCCTGACTTACGTCGCCCGCCGACTACAGTCCTCCGTCGCCAGCCAACTACGGTCCTCCTGACTTACGTCGCCCGCCGACTACAGTCTTTCCGACATCCGTCGCCCGTTGAATACGGTCCTCCTAACTTATGTCGCCCGCTGACTACATTCTTTTCGACCTCCGTCGCCCGCCGACTACGGTCTTCCTGACTTACGTCGCCCGCCGACTACAGTCCTCCGTCGCCAGTTGACTACGGTCCTCCTGACCTACGTCGCCCGCCGACTGCAATCCTTCTAACAGAGCGAATACGTCGATAGTAGCTCTTTGTATTTACATCATGTAATGTACTCCATAAGATGTACATCAAGCTACGGCCTTCTCCCAAGGAAGGGCCTCATTTGTAATTGACTGCAAATACTAATGGATTCGTTTAAACTGGGCTAGGCCCCGTGGTTTTTCCCCCTTTTACAGGGGTTTTCCACATAAAAATATTGATGTCTCATAAATGCTAGACCCTCTCTCCTTATCTGATTGCGTGCCGAATTTTCGTACAACGCTAAGACGATAAACTTTATATTTCTCTACCGCTGCGAATACTCCTGGACGCAACAGTTTTATAAAATTAATTTTTCTATAATAACTTTGCAAAATAGTAAGTAAGCTATTACAAATAAAACCTTAATATTTTGGTAAAAAAAGATAGTCTGAGCTAGGCAGAAAGCAAAAATGAAATGTCAAGAATTTGAACTATTCAAGATTTTTTATAGGCGTGAAGCACAAAAATATTGACATCATTTTAGTAAATTGTCTATAGTAGTAAATTTACTTGCACATATTTCAGTTTTATTTAGGACAACTTTTTATTACTTTCTAAAACAACTTTTTTATATAAATTTTTTTAGTTTAAGGCTTCATTTGTAACGGAAAGCCATCTCAAAAGAAACTTAAGAAACTTTTGTAAAAAAAATCTACTTTAAAAATAGTAAAAAAATCATCCTAAGCAAAACCTTATTCCCAAGAGCAAGGCGTGACTATTTCTTTGAATTTGCTCGCATGCTCCGGTTCATAAGAATATCATGATTTTTTCGTGAAAATCATGAAAACCATGGGGTATATCCTAGTTAAAATGATTATACTAATGTTTATTGTTGATTATATAAATGAGGCCCTTCTTTTGGGAGGGGAGGCCTTGGCTTGCCCCTTGGCCTGGGGTAGCAAATATATATCATATATGCACGTTAAATGGTGGGAGTTGGAATAGTCTAGTGGCATGAGAATTGTTGTCAAGAGAGTATTGAATTGTTTGTTTGGTCGGTGTGACTGGAGAGAATGTAGTTGATAATCAACAGAGATCGGAGGGACCATAGTCAGCGTGTGACATCTAGGTATGAGGAATCGTAGTGTATCAACTATGTACACTACAAGAAAATCACTCATTATCGGCAGTTTGTTCCGGCAGTTACTAGTAGTTTTTTGGCGGTTTTGTAAAACACCGGAGGCTTGTCGGCGATTCAAAAATCATTGGTAAAAACCGTGTCTGAAACCTCTTCCGGCGGTGTTTTTCTGACTTTTTTTTTTTCACCGGTGGTGTATACCGCCGGTTAGGTTCCGGCGGTCAAAGCGCCGGTGACTAGGGGTGTAAACGAGTCGAGTCGAGTCGAGTTTTAGCATTATCGAGCTCAGCTCGTTACTCAGAGAACGAGCTCAAACTCGAGCTCGACAAACTATAAACGAGCTCAAGCCGGCTCGCGAGCCACTCGATTTCTCATCCATCCCATTTTTTTATTTTCCCTGCCCGCTTCTTAAATTTCTGCCTGGCATCTGTCCAAAATTTTTATTTTTTCCCGCCCATGAATGGTTTATTTATTTATTTTGAAATGACTGGGCTGTCATAATGACAAGCTTTAAAGGATACTTTGCATTAATAAAAAACTGCCTTCTCTTGAAACGAGGCAATGAAAGTATTATTTTTTAAAAAATACAAATGAAATTATATGAATTAACATTAAAATCAAGCATTTTACATTAAAAGCAATGTTTAAATCTCATATTATAAGGCTTTTGCCATTAGTTTCTTTAAAATATCATAAATATTATAATTTCGAGTCGGCTCGTGAGCTCACGAGCCGAGCCTCTTCAAGCTCGAACTCGAGCTCATTTGATGAACGAGCATGAATTTGAGCTCAAGCTCGAGCTTGTTAACGAGTCGAGCTCAAGCCAGCTCAGCTCACTTACACCCCTACCGGTGACTGTCGGTTTTGTTACCGGCGGCAGTGACGGTGCCAGAAACTTTTTATAGGGGGGCCTAAAATTTTTTTGTTACTACTCAGCTTCTTTTCTTATTTTACTCTTCGTCATTCTTCTTTGTCTCATCTAAAGTCATTGATAAGTTTGATTTTAAAAACTTCTTAAAATACATTTTCATAAAATTTATGTCAAATTTGATTATCTAGACATGAAAATAAGAATAATGGTAGTAAAAAGCAAAAATGGATCGACAAAATGAAGGGCTAGAAAATTCCAAATAACATTTCGTAAGAATGTAAGCGGACGGTTATTTAAATTTAGAATGCCTAAAAAATTCCAAATGCTATTGGCTATTCAGGTGTTAAAATCCACAAATAAATGTAATAAGAAGAACAAAAAAAAAATAAATCCATAGCATTAAAAATCCGAACAAGAAGTCGGGAACGATAGATAAAAAAGCAGACATCTTATGCATTGTGCGAATCTTACCTCATGATCTGACTAGACGACGAGGTGGAGCAAGACAGATAAACCGCAAATGTGGGAGTTGAATGAATCTTCCTCATAGATTCTCAAATCAAGCAATCACAAAACATCAAAACTTCTGCAAGGTGAAAAACGAAGTTTGTTTTTTACCCAAACCGCTAAACAGAAAAAATATTTAAAACGAAACCATTCAACTATTTGTTAGACCGGCCCAGGATGGGCCGGTTGGACCGGTCCAGCAGGGACCGGTCCGCGTCTACGCGAGACGCACGCGAGCGGCCGCCGAACGGGCGGAAACGGCTCTGCCGTGAGCCGTGAAGTTTAGGAGGGAAATTTTGAACGTAAAAGGCTGTTTTAGGAAGTTTATGATTGTCCTTTATGATTAATTTTGTATAATTAGGAGTTGGGGGGGAATTAGGGGGGTATCTTGAATTTGAATTTTCTCTTTGAGATCTAGGTTTCGCTTTTGGCTCTTGGCTTCGCCGGAGACTTTTGGAGAGTACGTTCTTCCTCTCGAATTGAAGAACAAATTGTATCTTTGCTATTTTCATTGTCTTCTAGTGAAATACAAGTCTTTTCTCCTCATCTTCTACCGTTTTTTCCCTCTTTTTTCGCTGTTTTTGGCTGATTTCCTGCTGTGGACAGCAGTTTGCTTCGTGATTTGTTGCTAAAGCGATTAGGGAATACTTGAAATCAAGTATTTCCTATCAAATTGGTATCAGAGCAAGATTTGGGACCACCGGCGGCTGAAATTCTGAAATTTCAGTAGGTTTATCTTGTCCGGAAGAAGATTTTGGGAGATCCGTGAGGAGAGCAATGGCCGGAAAGAAGGTGGACGTCTTGGAAGGCGAGATCGGTCAATTGAAAACCGATTTGGAAGAAAATTTTTTGAATTTCAAAATCAAATCACCACCAACAACGAAAGGTTGGAGGGGAAATTCACGGCCATGGAAGAGATGATGAAGAAATTACTTGAGATGAAGGCTAATCCGACGGCATCGGATGCAAGAGAGACTGTCGGCGACCATGGCGTAGGAGGAAATCCGAACCCGCCTCGGGGAAGGAGGATTCCAGCTGTGGAGATCCTTGAGGGAGACGACGACATGCCACCTCTAGAGCCACTTTCTAGAGAGGAGATGAGCTTGGGGAATGACCGTCGAGGTGCTGATTTTCAGCGTCGAGGTGCTGATTTTCAGCGTCGAGGTGCTGATTTTCAGCGACAAGGTATGGATTTTGAAGGCCGGAGGGGAGAATATGAAGGAAGTGCAGATTTTGGTGAAAGAAGAGGAGAATATCAGCGTCGAGGTGCTGAATTTCAGCGTCGAGGTGCTGATTCTGAAAGGGGAAGAGGGGATTATGATGATGGAACCGGATACCAACGTGGGAGGGAGGACCGGGATACTTGGGGAACACCTCATCTTCGAGGCATGGGAGGTTATGGAGAGTACCGGGGTAACGGAAGGGATCCGAAGGTGAGGAAGTTGAAGATGCCCATCTTTGAGGGGGAAGATGGCCATGGCTGGATTTACAAGGTGGAACGGTATTTTGCAGTCAACGGGTTGACAGAGGAGGAGAAACTGACAGCGGCAGGACTGTGTTTGGAAGGGAAGGCACTGGCATGGTACCAGTGGCGGGACATGAGGCGACCTATCCGAAACTGGAGGGAGTTCAAGGATTGCCTACTAGAACGTTTCCGAACCAGCAGCGGAGGGGATTTCTACGAGCAGTTCTTTGCGCTGACACAGGAGGGGACAGTAGCAGAGTTCCGGGACCGGTTTGAGTACCTAGCTAGCAGGTTGGATCGTCTTTCTGATACCGTGCTTGAGGGAACTTCATGAAGGGGCTCAAACCAGAAATCAGAGCAGCCGTTAGAGTGATGAGACCACACGACCTGGGGGAGGCCATGGAGTTGGCACAGTTGGTCGAGGACCAGAAGCATCTAGAGAGGGGGAATCGAGGCAGCAGTTCTGGGGATCCCACCGGATGACGACCACATTTTTAGCTTCCAAGGGAGCTGCACCGGGGGGTACACGAGAAGTACCAAAGGAGAGGACCGGAGGAGGAGGGCCTGGGGGAAACTTTAAAAAGCTTACTGATAAGGAGATGCAGGAGAAGAGGGCCAAGGGATTGTGCTTTAGATGTGACGAGAAGTACATGCCGGGACATAGGTGCAAGGACCAGACTCTTCAGGTTCTCCTTGTTTGCGAAGACGAGGAAGACGAAGAGGAAGGTGGGAGCAGGTCAGAAGTGGAGGAGGAGGAGAAGTTGCACCTGGATGTGGCAGAAGTCTCCCTAAACTCTGTAGTGGGATTCACTTCGAGTCACACTATGAAAGTAAAAGGGGTGATAGCTGACCATGAGGTGGTGGTTTTGATAGATAGTGGGGCAACCCACAATTTCATTTCCACCCGGCTTGTTGAGTTGCTTGGTATGACACTAGTGGATACCGGTGGCTATGGGGTAATGATGGGCACGGGGAAGGTGGAAATGGGGAGAGGAGTTTGTAGAGGAGTGATGCTGACCATTCAGGAGATACAGGTGAGGGAGGATTTTCTTCCCTTAGAATTGGGAAGTACTGATGTGATTTTGGGAATGAAGTGGCTGCAGACTTTGGGGGAGACCAAGGTGAACTGGGGAGAACTGAGAATGGAACTGGTAGTGGAAGGGAGGAGAATGGTGATACAGGGAGATGTCGGCCTGTCTAGGACGGGGGTGTCTCTCAAGTCCATGATCCGAACCCTCCAGGAGGTTGGGGGTGGATATTTGGTGGAGCTGCAACGATTGGAAAAAGTTAGTGTGGGAAAAGAAGGAGACATTCCTCTTGTAGTTCAACCAGTCATCCAACAGTTCAACGAGGTGTTCCAGCCACCTCAAGGGTTACCACCGGTCAGAGAACAGGAGCATGCAATTCTACTAAGGGAAGGGGTGTCACCGATTAGTGTACGACCCTACCGCTATCCTCAGATTCAGAAAGATGAAATTGAAAGGTTGATTAGTGAAATGCTGGAGGCAAAGATCATCAGACCTAGTGTGAGTCCTTTCTCTAGCCCCGTATTACTGGTCAAAAAGAAAGATGGAAGCTGGAGATTTTGTGTGGATTATAGGGCTTTGAATAAAGAGACTATCCCAGACAAATTTCCCATTCCTGTGATTGATGAACTCTTGGATGAACTGTATGGAGCAGTGATATTCTCCAAACTGGATTTGAAGTCTGGATACCATCAGATCTGGATGAGGGAGGGAGACATCTCTAAGACGGCGTTCAGAACACATGAGGGGCATTATGAGTTTCTGGTGATGCCGTTTGGGCTTACCAATGCCCCTGCGACTTTCCAATCACTGATGAATAGAGTGTTCAGACCGTATCTCAGGAAGTTTGTGCTTGTGTTCTTTGATGACATCTTGGTTTACAGTAGAACTGAGGAGGAGCATATGAAGCATTTGAAGTTGGTATTGGAAGTTCTACAGGAGCATCAGCTGAGAGCCAATCTGAAGAAGTGTTGCTTTGGCCAATCTAGGGTGGAATACTTGGGCCATGTAGTATCCAAGGAAGGGGTGGCAGCTGATCAGTCAAAGGTGGAGGCGATGTTGAGATGGCCATTGCCTAAGAATCTGAAGGAATTGAGAGGATTCTTAGGACTTACAGGATACTATAGGAGATTTGTTAAAGGGTACAGTACTATAGCTTGGCCACTAACAGAACAGCTAAAGAAAGATGGATTCTTATGGGGAGAGGCAGCCACAGCAGCATTTGAGACACTAAAGAAGGCTATGACCACGGTACCAGTCCTAGCTCTACCGGACTTCACTCAGACCTTCATAGTGGAGACTGATGCTTCAGGGTACGGATTGGGGGCAGTGCTCATGCAAAATCGTCGACCCATTGCCTACTTCAGCCAGGTATTAGCAGCCAGAGCCAGGCTGAAGTCAGTCTATGAGAGGGAATTAATGGCTATTGTCTTAGCCATCCAGAAGTGGCGACCCTACCTATTAGGTAGGCATTTCATTGTCAGAACAGATCAGAGAAGTCTGAAGTACTTGTTGGAGCAGCGGATGGTGACGGAAGAGCATCAGCGATGGCTTTCAAAATTGCTGGGGTATGACTTTGAAATTCAGTACAGACCAGGCGGGGAAAATAAAGCTGCGGATGCTTTGTCCAGACGATTGGGTGAACTACAGACAGTGGTTGTGTCTGTTCCTTTGATGCTAGATTGGGAGGCAATCAAAGAAGAGAGCTCGAAGGATGAGGTGTTGGGAAAGATCAGGGCTGATTTATTAAGGGAAGTGGACAACCACCCAGGGTACTCAGTAGAGGGGGACAGATTGCTTTATCAAGGAAGGTTCGTGATGCCCAGGACTTCTATCCACATCCCAAACATACTCCAAGAATTTCATGGGAGCGCGGTTGGGGGTCATTCTGGGGTGCAGAAGACCTACAGGAGGATTGCGGCTGAGCTTTACTGGAAGGGAATGCATAGAGATGTAGAGGAGATGGTGGCCAGATGTGAGATTTGTCAGAGGAACAAATACATGGCTATGTCACCAGGGGGGCTACTACAACCATTGGCGTTACCAGGAAGAGTATGGGAGGAAATATCCATGGACTTCATAGATGGGCTGCCCCGTTCAGAAGGCTTCACAGTGATCCTGGTGGTGGTGGATAGGCTGAGCAAGTATGCTCATTTTATCCCCCTCCGACATCCTTACACCGCAGTGACAGTGGCTTCAGCATTCATCAGAGAGGTGGTCAGGTTGCATGGGATACCAGAGGCAATAGTGTCCGATAGAGACAAGGTGTTCCTCAGTCACTTTTGGAGGGAGCTGTTCAAGTTACAAGGAACAGTTTTGAAAAGGAGCACCGCTTATCACCCACAGACAGATGGCCAAACGGAGGTGGTTAATAGGAGCTTAGAAACCTACTTGAGGTGTTTTGTGTCGGAGACACCTAAGCTTTGGGCCAAATGGTTACCTTGGGCAGAATACTGGTACAACACCTCTTTTCACTCAGCTTCACAGATGACGCCATTCAAAGTGCTGTACGGAAGGGATCCTCCACACTTGGTCCATTTTGGGAGTAGCAGCACTCCTGTTTCGTTAGTAGAAGAGTACTTAGAGGAGAGAGACCGAGTACTGGAAGAGCTAAAAAGGCATCTACTGAGAGCACAGCAAATTATGAAGAAGCAGGCGGATGGGCATAGGAAGGACATACAGTTTGCAGCAGGGGAGAGGGTGTTTCTGAAGCTCCGACCATATAGACAGAAGACAGTTGCCAACAGAAGGAATGAAAAGCTGGCTCCAAGGTACTTTGGGCCCTATGAAGTACTGGAAAAGATTGGGGCAGTAGCATACAGATTGAAACTACCTCCATCGGCAACTATACATCCAGTGTTTCACGTGTCACAATTGAGGAGGGCCATTGGGGAGCACACCACCAATTCTGAGCTACCAACTGTAATATCTCGTTTCCTTACTGTTCCTCTCTGATTTGGATTTTCCTCCCAGAATCGGCCAGGACGAAATTTGGATCGTCCAGGCCGATCAGTGCATTGAAAATAGCTGATTTCTGGACGAAATCGTCCAGGCCGATCGAGGTATCGTCCCGGGACGATTAGTGGATGGCACAAGTCAGTGAGTAGGGGTTTTTATCGCCTATGAACAGTAATTATCGTCCTGAAAAATCGTCCCAGGACGATGGGAATTTGGTCTGATCGTCCAGGACGATCGAGACGATCGGCCAGGCCGATCCATGTATGATATAAGGAAATCAGCTCGTTTTGAGGAGAGAGAAAATCAAAAATCAAAAATCAGATATTTGTAGAGAGAGAAAGAGAAAGGAATAAAAGAGAAAAGCTGGTTTTCGGAGACCGCGGAGCGCTTTTCGTCCGACGCTGCTGTTGGGAAAAGTGTAGATCTCGTGGTAAGGACTCCGAACCCTGTTTCTGTTTTCAGAGATTTTGTGTTTTGACCGAGATATGATCTGTTTTGTGTTTTCGTAGTCGACTTTTCGACCTGATTTTGATTTGACAAGACTTTCACCGCACAACTTTTAGTATGTTATAGATATGATTATTGTACACGATTTTGACTGTATTCTACGAAGATTTTACCGGTCGGAATTGATTCTACGAGATTTTAATTGAATTCTACGTGATTTTAATTGAATAGAAAATAATCGGGACCTGATTTGATTTGGATTCTATAGATCGATAGTCTTGTATTGACGCTATAGATATTCTATTGTAATTTGGAAAGATTTGGAAACTGTGTCTTTTTGCAGGATTTTTGTGTAAATTTGACCGACTGCCGTTACGCTGCCCGATTTTCGTACGATTCCTGAATTGTATGAAATTGATAGATTGAACTGATATGCATTGATTATTGATATGATTGCTTTAATATCGACTATTGAATTGCTTATTGATTGAATTGACTATTGATACTGATCGCAAGTGGAACCTGGTTGAACATTGGTGGAGATTGATATTGATACCTGTACAGGATGGTGGGCCGACGGGCTTTCCTTTAAACCATTGATCATTGATATAACGATTGGGAGTTATAAGGAGTTTATTAATATGCCGACGGGCAATAGAGTGACGACTCTTCTTGATTGAACCAATGTATTATCTACAACAGCAATATGGATTCTACAACAGCAACATAGCCAGTAGATTGTACTTGTTCAGTATATAGTATTGAATTGCATGTTTACTGTATTGCTTTATGATTTCATTGATTTTTAGATTCCTGCTTTATCGACTTTGATTGGATTTACTAGATCGTACGATTTCATTGATTTCACTGATCGATTTCTGTGCATTGACATTGAGTATTGATATAGAATTGGATGGATATAGATATTGCATTGATAGCATGGACATCGTACTACTACTTGTAGATTCATTGTTATTGCTGCCTATAGACTTATAGATTCACTGTTGCTACTGTTCTTCACTGTATTGACTGTTTTATAGATTCATTGCTTCGTATCGCCTTTCTCGATTGATTTCAATTGATTAGATCGTATTGATTTGATAGCATCGATTTGATTGACGACATTGATTGATTGAATTGATTTGTCGAATTGCCTGCCGTTATCATTGACTGGTTTTATTGACTATTGATTTCCGCTGCATAGACTCATTGACCATTGACTGATTCAGATTGATAGATTGACATGCATATTGATAGCATTGCCGTGCTTTGATTTCAGTTATAGGTATTAGGTGACCTGCTGGGCTTTGTAAAGCTCATTATATGTGGTTGATATTTTCAGGTCAGGGCTCGGGAGCAGGAGATAGGCATTGATCCAGATCTACAGGTTTTAGTTCTTTTGATCGATAGATGATTCTTTTGTACTCAGGACAGGATAGTTTCCTTTCTTGTATTGATAGTGTAGTTCCTGAGTATTGTACATGATGTTTTATGATATGAATCGACTGTTATATTGATGTTTTAAAGATTATAGATGTTTGATAGATTGCTTACTAAAGATTTATAGATAACTCTGGTAAATTGTTGTGGAATTGATCGACATTCTTTCCAAGTTAGATCTCGGGGCGTTACAAGTTGGTATCAGAGCAGTGTTATTGGAAGAATGGATTGTTACCAGAGTTGTAGGTTTGGATTGAGAGATTGGGTAGATTGGGTAGCTTGAAGAGCTTCATTGGCATACATCGTTGCATGTGTGTATCATTTGTTTTGAATTGTGCAGGTGAAAAGATATGGATCCTCCAGCAGAATCTAGTGTACCGAATGAACAACACAGCGCAGCTCCAGTGCCTTCAGAGAGTATGATGCAGTTGGCTACTGCGATTGCACATGTTATGGGGGATGCCCAGAGCAAGATGAGTGGGAGCAAAGAGGAAGAAGTTGATAGACACTTGCAGATGTTTCATAAGCTGAAGCCTCCGTTGTTCAAAGGGGCTGTAGGACCACAGGCTGCTGAGGATTGGATAATGAGGATAGAAAAGATTTTTGATAGTATGCAGTGTCCGGGGAACAGAAAAGTACCTTTGGCAGTATTCATGTTGGAGAGTGAGGCAGAGAGATGGTGGATTGGACAGCAGAGAGAGAAATTCCAGGGGAAGACCAATGCTGAGATCACCTGGGATGAGTTTACTGCAGTATTCAGGATGTGGTTTGTACCACCGTCAGCTCAGCGACAGATGCAGGAAGCTTTTATGAGTTTAGAGCAAGGCCGCAAGTCAGTGATGCAGTACGAGTCCGAGTTTACTGCACTTGCGAGGTATGCTGCTCACTTGATTCCTACTTCAGAAGACAAATGTTATAGATTTATGCACGGATTGAATAGAGAGCTGAGGCAACCACTAGTACCTTTCCGGATCCATGAGTTTTCTGAACTAGTGGAGCGAGCCCGATTGATAGAAATTGATTTGGCGACACCAGTATCGAGGTACGAGGATACCAGGAGGAGGAGAGATGACGTACGACGAGATAATTCCAGAGATAGAGAAAAGAGAAGCAGGTATGAGGGTTCGAAGGGATCTGCATCGGGATCTGCGTCACGATCAGCATCGATAGTATCGTCTGGTGGTTCTGGCACGTGCAGTCATTGTGGCAAACGACATGCAGGTCAGTGTTACCTATTGACGGGACAGTGTTTTCATTGTGGACAGCAAGGACACAGAGCAGCAAATTGTCCTCAGAAAGGACTGGATGGAAGGACTGATTCGGGCACGGGTACAGGACAGCAGAGGACTGTTGCCTCGAGGGCCTACAGTGAGAGATCAGGAAACCGGATTGATGATAGGACTGTCAGAGATCAGAGGGAGACGGTTGCGCCACGACCTCCAGTGGTGCCACGCATCTACAGTCTACAGAGTTTACAGCATCAGGATCAACAACGACCAGAAGATTCTACTGGTAAGATTGATTTGACTAACCGATTGATATTGACATATGAACATTGCATATTGACATTTGATTGATTGCATTGTGTGTTCTGTATGGATTTCGACGAGTTTTGTTTTGGATTTGGTTTTCGATCGATTTGGTTTGCTTCGTGTTTTGCTTCGTACCTGTAGGAAATGTCGGGACGACATTTTTCTAAGGTGGGGAGATTGTAATATCTCGTTTCCTTACTGTTCCTCTCTGATTTGGATTTTCCTCCCAGAATCGGCCAGGACGAAATTTGGATCGTCCAGGCCGATCAGTGCATTGAAAATAGCTGATTTCTGGACGAAATCGTCCAGGCCGATCGAGGTATCGTCCCGGGACGATTAGTGGATGGCACAAGTCAGTGAGTAGGGGTTTTTATCGCCTATGAACAGTAATTATCGTCCTGAAAAATCGTCCCAGGACGATGGGAATTTGGTCTGATCGTCCAGGACGATCGAGACGATCGGCCAGGCCGATCCATGTATGATATAAGGAAATCAGCTCGTTTTGAGGAGAGAGAAAATCAAAAATCAAAAATCAGATATTTGTAGAGAGAGAAAGAGAAAGGAAGAAAAGAGAAAAGCTGGTTTTCGGAGACCGCGGAGCGCTTTTCGTCCGACGCTGCTGTTGGGAAAAGTGTAGATCTCGTGGTAAGGACTCCGAACCCTGTTTCTGTTTTCAGAGATTTTGTGTTTTGACCGAGATATGATCTGTTTTGTGTTTTCGTAGTCGACTTTTCGACCTGATTTTGATTTGACAAGACTTTCACCGCACAACTTTTAGTATGTTATAGATATGATTATTGTACACGATTTGACTGTATTCTACGAAGATTTTATCGGTCGGAATTGATTCTACGAGATTTTAATTGAATTCTACGTGATTTTAATTGAATAGAAAATAATCGGGACCTGATTTGATTTGGATTCTATAGATCGATAGTCTTGTATTGACGCTATAGATATTCTATTGTAATTTGGAAAGATTTGAAAACTGTGTCTTTTTGCAGGATTTTTGTGTAAATTTGACCGACTGCCGTTACGCTGCCCGATTTTCGTACGATTCCTGAATTGTATGAAATTGATAGATTGAACTGATATGCATTGATTATTGATATGATTGCTTTAATATCGACTATTGAATTGCTTATTGATTGAATTGACTATTGATACTGATCGCAAGTGGAACCTGGTTGAACATTGGTGGAGATTGATATTGATACCTGTACAGGATGGTGGGCCGACGGGCTTTCCTTTAAACCATTGATCATTGATATAACGATTGGGAGTTATAAGGAGTTTATTAATATGCCGACGGGCAATAGAGTGACGACTCTTCTTGATTGAACCAATGTATTATCTACAACAGCAATATGGATTCTACAACAGCAACATAGCCAGTAGATTGTACTTGTTCAGTATATAGTATTGAATTGCATGTTTACTGTATTGCTTTATGATTTCATTGATTTTTAGATTCCTGCTTTATCGACTTTGATTGGATTTACTAGATCGTACGATTTCATTGATTTCACTGATCGATTTCTGTGCATTGACATTGAGTATTGATATAGAATTGGATGGATATAGATATTGCATTAATAGCATGGACATCGTACTACTACTTGTAGATTCATTGTTATTGCTGCCTATAGACTTATAGATTCACTGTTGCTACTGTTCTTCACTGTATTGACTGTTTTATAGATTCATTGCTTCGTATCGCCTTTCTCGATTGATTTCAATTGATTAGATCGTATTGATTTGATAGCATCGATTTGATTGACGACATTGATTGATTGAATTGATTTGTCGAATTGCCTGCCGTTATCATTGACTGGTTTTATTGACTATTGATTTCCGCTGCATAGACTCATTGACCATTGACTGATTCAGATTGATAGATTGACATGCATATTGATAGCATTGCCGTGCTTTGATTTCAGTTATAGGTATTAGGTGACCTGCTGGGCTTTGTAAAGCTCATTATATGTGGTTGATATTTTCAGGTCAGGGCTCGGGAGCAGGAGATAGGCATTGATCCAGATCTACAGGTTTTAGTTCTTTTGATCGATAGATGATTCTTTTGTACTCAGGACAGGATAGTTTCCTTTCTTGTATTGATAGTGTAGTTCCTGAGTATTGTACATGATGTTTTATGATATGAATCGACTGTTATATTGATGTTTTAAAGATTATAGATGTTTGATAGATTGCTTACTAAAGATTTATAGATAACTCTGGTAAATTGTTGTGGAATTGATCGACATTCTTTCCAAGTTAGATCTCGGGGCGTTACACCAACAACCCTGACTGAGGACTTAGAGGTGATTCTAGAACCTATGGAGCTCAAAGGGGTGCTCCAGAAAGAAGATAAAACTAAGGAAGTGTTGATCCAGTGGAAGAACCTTCCTGACTACGAGGCTACGTGGGAGCCATACTGGAGGATGAAGCAACAGTTCCCTGATTTTCACCTTGAGGACAAGGTGATTCTTTGGGAGGGCGGTAATGTTAGACCGGCCCAGGATGGGCCGGTTGGACCGGTCCAGCAGGGACCGGTCCGCGTCTACGCGAGACGCACGCGAGCGGCCGCCGAACGGGCGGAAACGGCTCTGCCGTGAGCCGTGAAGTTTAGGAGGGAAATTTTGAACGTAAAAGGCTGTTTTAGGAAGTTTATGATTGTCCTTTATGATTAATTTTGTATAATTAGGAGTTGGGGGGGAATTAGGGGGGTATCTTGAATTTTAATTTTCTCTTTGAGATCTAGGTTTCGCTTTTGGCTCTTGGCTTCGCCGGAGACTTTTGGAGAGTATGTTCTTCCTCTCGAATTGAAGAACAAATTGTATCTTTGCTATTTTCATTGTCTTCTAGTGAAATACAAGTCTTTTCTCCTCATCTTCTACCGTTTTTTCCCTCTTTTTCCGCTGTTTTTGGCTGATTTCCTTCTGTGGACAGCAGTTTGCTTCGTGATTTGTTGCTAAAGCGATTAGGGAATACTTGAAATCAAGTATTTCCTATCACTATTCAAAAACATTTGGCAGTAAACAAATTTTCTTTTTTTTTTTTAACCTAAACATCAAATTAAAGGCTAGGCAAATAATCTTCTAAACTAAAAAAATAAATAAATAATAAATATATATATATATATATATATATATATATATATATATATAACTAATTAAGAGTTTTTTTAGAGGCGCAAACCTACAAGAATCTGGAATTTGGACTTCAACTACTGGCTGCCGGATTCTGGATCACTGGACCAGCAAACAATATATAATAAAATAAGATTTCAGGCGCTGCTCTCTGCCGGAAGCCAGATGAAGGGAGTGAAATGCGAATGCAAATGAAGGCCTAGGCTGCCGGTTGCCGGCACAAGCGCACGCCGCAAGCGAGACCTTCTGAGGCGGAGATAGAGCTGTGGACTCGACGCCGCAACGAGACGTGCTGCACGCGAGACCTTATGAACCAATCAGCCGAAATATTAGGGCGACCAAACGGTGAACCGCCCAAAAAATCGAAACAAATGCATATTATACAGGTTATTTTATTTTATTCGGAGGGGGCACGTGCCCCCGCAGGCCCCCTCTTGGCTCCGCCGTTGACCGGCGGCGTACCTATCGTTCAACCGTCGGTATAATTATTGTTGTTATTACAGCATAGACCGCCGGTACGCTGCCGGTGATTTTACCGGCGGCTTACCGAAGGTTCAAACATAAGGAGTTGTCGGCGATGA
This sequence comes from Dendrobium huoshanense, assembly GCA_016618105.1. NCBI lineage: Eukaryota > Viridiplantae > Streptophyta > Magnoliopsida > Asparagales > Orchidaceae > Dendrobium > Dendrobium huoshanense. The sequence continues at coordinate 35,336,334 of CM028355.1, forward strand.
GATCGTCGGCGTGTCACTAGTGTACTGCCGGACACCGTCGGTATTTATCGGTGGCTTTAGTAGTTTTTCGGCGGCTTTAATTAGCCATTCGATATTGAAGTTTCAGGTGACCAAACTGCTGGTTGGTCCCCAAAAACTTGTAGCATTTGAAAAACAATTGACAGCCTCCCATTTATTTTACTGATTTTTACCCTAAACTCTAAACCTACACTTAAAATACAATAATTTTCATAAATTTGGGTACCATGCCACTATAGTCAATCACAACAATTATCACAAATATATTCATTAAAACAAACCAATAAGTGAAATCAAATAAGTTCATAACTAAGTTTATAAGTTTAACCAAATAAGTTCATAACAAAATTTAATAAGTAAAATCAAATAAGTTCATAACCAAATAAGTTTAAAATAAGTTCATCAAACAAAAAAGAGTACTAATCCTCCTCCGTATCCTCGCTGTCTGGTGATGCATGTGGTTGCTCTTGCTATTGCTCTTTCTTCTTTTGATTTTCATCTCTATAGAATCGCAGCTTTGTTTGTATCTCATTTTGAATCTTTCTCATCTCTTCTATCTCTCTCTTCAGCGCTGCAACCCCTTGTCTTACACTTTCTTCAGCTCCACTAGGATCATAAAATGCTGAGGTGGATGAATTGCCCTCATAAGCATAGCCTTGAGAACCCAAGCCATATACCCTCTCCCTATGCCTTCTACCAACAACATCTGACCATGTATGATACTCAGAAATATGGGTCAATCCTGAAGATGATCCCTCACCAGTGGACTGACGACTTTCCCGAGCTCGTACAAAATCATCATGCGAGAATAAACCCATAAAATATATTGATATTAGAATGAGTTTTATTATAATAAATTATATCGATAAAAGTCATCAGAAGGCCTCCATTTAATGTGACCAAACCATCTAAAGCGACTCTCTCTAATCTTATCTTCCACTAGAGCTACTCCAACCTTATCACGTATATGCTCATTTCGTATCCTATCTCTAACGGTCAAGCCACTCATCCACCCAAGAAAAAACAACTTTATAATTTTATGATGCCGAATGTTGGCCATTAAAAGAGAAGCATAATATTAAGTTAAGTGTTGCAGAGATGAGGATGCTTAGGTCTACCTCTATCTTTCTTAACATAAGTTAAATCTAATACATCTACTTTCCTAATCTGGTCATCTGAAGGCTGCCATTTTATGTGACCAAACCATCTAAGGCGACACTCTCTAATCTCATTATCCACTGGAGGTATTCCAACATTTTCACATATATGCTAATTTCGTATCCTATCTCTAAGGGTAAAGTCACTCATCCACCTGAGCACCCTCATCTCTGCAACACTCAACTTAGTAATATGCTTCTCTTTTAATGACCAACATTCGACACCATAAATCATTGCAGATCTCACCACCATCTTATAGAATTTTCCCTTAAGTTTGAGGGGGACTTTTTTATCACACAACAAGCTCGATTCATTCCTCTATTTCAATCATCCAACTTAAATTCTGCTGATAATATCCCCTTCTATTTCACACTCACTCTAAACAATAGATCCAAGATATCTAAAATGTGTACTTTTATTAATGACATGATCACCCAAAGTTACAAAATCTTCACTAGGTCTATTGCCACTAAAATTACACTTCATATATTTAGTTTTAGATCTACTCAAGCAGAAACCTTTAGACTATATGGTTGACCTCCATCATTCAAGTTTACCATCAACTCCCTCTCTAGTCTTATCAACAAGAAGAATATCATCAGCAAAAAGCATACAACAAGGTACATCCTCTCGCAAATGTCTAGTGAGAACATCCATGATTAAAGCAAAAAGATATTGGCTTAAGGCTGATCCTTGATGTAATCTAATCGAAATAGCAAAAACAACTTTAAAAAAAAAAAAAAAACTAAAAATGCAAACCTCGGAGGCCGGTTTCGCGCACGAGCGGGGAGCGGGAGAGTGATCTTCGGCCTTGCTGTGGGAGCAAGATCTTCGTTTGGAGGACCTTTTTGGTGGGCGGAGGGTGATATCAATGAACAAGTCTAATACTTGAGCTATGTGTTTCCTTATACGATTTAATTAAAATATATTATTAAATTAATAATTAATTAAAATAAACTATAAAATTATTAATGAATTAAATTACAAATAAATTATATTTTCAGAGATTATTAGACTCCGTCAGAAAATCAATCAGAGCATATCTGCTGGAAAACCTGCTTGAAATTTTATCAGAAATATTTCTAAATAATCCGTCTGAAATCCGCTGGAAATTTCACCGGCAATGGACGATTTTCCTATAGTGACTTCTGAGTGATCAAGAACGAGAGAGAGAGAGTCCAAGATGCATCCAAAGGGCTCGCATTGATCCTACTACAGTCCATACAGCAATGGCAGGATCTGGATAATGCAATCCACTTGGATACCTCCGTCCGTCATTTCTCAATCCATTTTCTTCTGGTGCATCAATAATTCAATATGGCTAATGGCTGCATTATTTCCATTTAGCTCACCTCTATATATATTTTTAAATTTCTTTTTAATAATTTTGGCGATTCTTTCAATTCATATCACAAAGAAACACTTCTGCTTCTGAATCTTATTTACTTTCCTTCTGACCCAATATCTAATAGCTACCATAATAAGTAGAAGTATTGTGTGCAACGAATCAAAGAGTGCGATTGAGAACAGATCTTGCACATCTTAGCTACTTTTGATCTCACACACAAAATCCAAATAACTCGCTTATGTGGAAAATCTAAGCAAGGAAACACCTTGGAGCTTTTCCTACGGTAATTGGAGTAACAGAATGAGCCATCATAATAATTGTGTGGTCATCAGTTATTACATCATAAGCTTGCAGATGCTATTGTTGATGATGGACAATTGATGGAGGCAACAATCGACGAAGAGGATTAGGATTATAAAAAGAGCTGTTGGAAGATTAAGATTTCATTTGGGACAACATTCTTATTCTTTTTAAAGCAATTTTTCAGATCAAAAATATATAGTTCAAGAAATTTTTGTACTACAAAATTACTTTTAAAAATGATAAAAAAGTTATCTCATATGAAGCCTAATCCTCTTCATGTTAGAGTCAAGGGTTATGGCCATAATCCACATGATACAAAAGTATCCTGTGGGTACATATCAGGTCCTAAAGTTTAAACCAGGACAGCTTTACATATTAGTTTGATCCTATCCCATGGAGGAAGATCACATGGTGACATTAAATAACTAAGCTATACAAGGCAATCTATTGAATTATACTCTGGACTGAGCGCTTTGCAGAAGACTATATTGGAAACTCCTTAAAAATCTTCTTCATTGCATGCTTAAATGTGCCATTGAGATTACCACATGAGCACATGCTTTCTGGACAGAAAGCATAGGTTCTACATAAATCTAGTAAAAACTAGTGGGCTGAAACCTGAGAAAATTCATTAGTTACCAACTTACCATTGCCTAATTTGAACCCAGATCTTAGCTAAGGTAGCTTTCTTGTTGTCCTTTCGTTTGGCAGGATATGATGAAGATAGTTAATGAAAGGATCAAAATCAGATGACGAAGGCTTTGCTTCCTTTCTCTTTGTTACCGTGAATGGAGCGCCTATGGTCCTTTTCCAATATATTTTGAATCTCTTAGCCTTTGCTTTTGCGGAGTTTATGAGTACGCATTGAAGTGAATTGATGTATTCAATAAATGTTTAGTGTTAGGCTTTCTTATGGCTAATTAAAGCAGATTTTTAGTATGAAATTTTAATGGTTCATGAATGGCCTGTTGACTGTCCAAGATTCATGGCCGTCATTAGGACAGCCGGGTTGAAATGTGTCAATCAGCTTATGTACATTAAGCATGATCACCACCTTTTAACAATATTAGTTGAGAGATCGTCTCCTCAAATAAATATCTTTCATTTTATAGTTGAGGAGATGAGTAATACATTATAGGATGTTGGTATGACTATGGGATTATAAATTGATGGACCTCCATTAGTTAGACCACTGACGATCGGGTGTGGCATAGACGGTGGGATTCTTGGCCTGATTGTTGAGACTATTTACTGGGTGGTTATCCTGATCCAAAATTTATATATGGTTACTCATTGAACTCTCAGGTATCTTCAAAAATTTGCATGGGTAAGGTGCATACACAAACATGCATGTCATTGAGGTGGCTGCAGTGGACCTATAGGTGGGACTCCTATCTTGAGTTGAACGATCTTAGGTTTTGGGGGCATGTTCAAGCATATGTGTTATTCATGATCGAATGCTTGTTATTGCAAAATACATTTGGGTTAGAGATTCATCTTTAATACCTCCCACTGGTTGAGGACATTCCTATATTCAGAACTTGATCAGTGGAACTATCTTAGCAAACCTATATAGGGAGTTAGCTAAAGTAACCAGACCCAAGTGAGCTAAGATTGCTAAATGTGTTCATTTGCTACATATTTGGTCTTGGGAATGCATCCATGTTGACAGATCAAAGCTACATGTACCATCCCCAGAGCAACTAAATGAGTGTAGCATTGGAGGAAGGTACTTATAAAAAATTTTAAACATAATATTCAACCAACTCTGGCATATGGATTGACTTTTTTGTAAATTGCTATAGATGGAATGAGCAATGGGTTATAGCAATTCCTGCTGGAAATATCACCATGTACATAAATGAGTTAGATGGTCTCCTACAAAGTGAGGTATGGGTGAAAAAAATTTACATTTGCATTAGTCCTAAAATCAAAGAAGGTTCTAACATATATTAGTTTTGATGTAGATCGATAATATGCGAATCATATGGAGCAGGTTATCTAGCAACGTGGAGCGGAGATATGTTTAGCAGGCCAAGAAATATAGCTTGCTCGAGTTCCACTGATTAGCTGGAAGAGAGTTGAGTGACACCTCCCCAACCGAGTTGTCCGATAGTTTGAATTTTCACCTAGTACTAACGTTCAATCGATGAATCCAAACTTCGTTAAAGTGGACGGTTGTAGAAAAGTCTGTGTAGATAGGATGATTTACCCACCATCATCTGTTGAGCATCAACTGGTAATTATTGCATTTATAGCTTTTTTTATTTATAGTTATCATCTTATTATTTTGAATCTCTCATTTAATTAAATACAATGAAACTTATTCTCTCTTTTTTTTTTGAAAAGAAAGAGATCTTAGAGCTATTCTTCGACAATATTATTAACACTGATCTCCAACAGATTGATAACAGGATTGTATAATTGAATTACATGAGAAGGCAAATGCACTTAGAGGACAGACGCTATCGTGAAGACTTTAGGCAAGGGTGCATTGTTTCCCCCACCAAAACAGATGATGATGCCGGTCAGTTAGATATGGGTGTTGCTCCATCCACTTATGGTGATTGGGGACCTCGTAGGAGGTCTTAAGTCAAGCTATACAACAACCACGTATCATGAGCCAATATTAGAAGTGGTCTTCATGTGGGGTCCAATTGATGTTGGTTCCGCTTCCCATTTGAATACCCCACTGCCCATATGAATGAATCCCCCGGCACAACATAATGAGGAGCAAGCACAAGTCCAATATGAGGAGCATCATGGATTATGAGATAGTCTGAATGCCATACCATGCAGGCCACTTCGTAGACACTAGGTTCTACCCTTTTGTGATGTATTTGTAGTAAGATTTGTCCTATATGATTGAGTTGTTTATGTTAGAGTATCCTCTCAGCATTATTTAGCTATTCGGTTCTACTTATGTCAACTTGAGTATGGATGCACTTTCTCTGTTTTCTCAGACTGAGCTGCAGGCCTTTTAGGCGGCTTTAGCTCAGCTTTTGTCTCCTGTATTGAGCCTTTTATACCGGCCAATATTCCCCAAAGAAATACAATGAGATTAATGGCTAATTCTCTGTGAACCTTGCTCTCGGCTTGCTTCTTCCTGTTTTTCCTCTTGCAGGTGAAGAAGATGAAAGTTCACATGGTATCAGAGCGCTAGGTTCTCATCATCCATGGCGTCGTCTGGTTCAGCGGCGTCCGCTCCTGCGGAAGTTTCATCACTGTCCGCAGCGATGACGGAGTTCGCGGTTCCGTCGTCCTTGAAATTTCTAATGAGCAATCTGAGGCACATTGTGTCGACCTCTCTCACACATGATAACTATCCCATTTGGCGTCTTCAGGTGTTCAAGCTGTTCTAGGCGAATGGCTTTGAAGGTTTTTTGACCGGAAGCATCACAGCACCGGTTGTCTCCTCTACAACTTCAAATGCAGATGAACTGCGTCTTTGGAAACAGGTTGATCAAAACCTTGTTTCTGCATTGTTGTCGACTATCTCCTCTTCTGTCCTTACTTATATCATCTCCTTGTCCACTGCACATGAGATTTGGACTGTTTTAGAGAAACGGTTGCAGCCCACAAACCGTTCTCGAGTAATTCAACTTAAAAATGAATTACATCATATACAGATGAAGGATCTTACCATGACTCAATATCTAGCTCAAGTTAAAACTTTAGTTGACAACATCTCCTCGTCCGGCGGACACATTGATGTTGAGGATGTTATTTTGCATACACTAAATGGATTACCGTCGATTTATAATCCATTCAAATCTGGAATTCGGATAATACAGCAGTCGATTACTTTGGATGCGCTGTATTCCTTATTGTGCAGCAAAGAAATCAATTTACAAAATGAGCAACAAAAGGATTCGTCTAATCCTTCTGATCAAACGGCTCTTTGGACGTCTCGCTCAAATGCATCCCGTGGAAGATCTTCATTCCGGGGACGTGGAAGAGGTGCTCCCTTCAGAACAATTTCATCCGGCACGAACAACTCTACTATACAAAATCTCCCTGCTGCCCGTGCAACTGCTTCAGCATCAAACCGCCCGATATGTCAAATTTGTGGAAAAACCGGTCATGTTGCATTGAATTGTTGGCATCGTTGTAATATGCAATATGCTTCGACTACTTCCAATAGCAATCAACGTGCCTATCTTACCAATTCGAGCAACACCGTGTCGTCTCCTGTTTCAGAGTGGGTACTTGATTCTGGTGCTACATCCCATTTGACATCTGATGCCACTCAGCTCCAACAGAGTCAGCCGTATTTTGGAGCAGATGCAATTTCGGTTGCCAGTGGCAATACTCTTCAGATCCAGAATACAGGTCAAGGCATCTTACCTCTGCCTGATCAGAACCATAAGCTTCATCTTAAGAATCTCTTACATGTTCCTCATCTCTCTCATAATCTTCTTTCTATTCATAAATTAACCTCCGATAACAATTGTTCCGTTTTATTTGACTCTCATGGTTTTATCATTAAGGATCTCTCGGACAATAGTATCCTTCTCCATGGTAGCTCTCGGAATGGTCTCTACCAGTGTCCACTGCTTCCACGGCTTCCTCTTCAGCTCTACAATCCTCGGTCAACCATTCTCCACCTTGGCACAGTCGGCTGGGTCATCCAAACATTAGAACTTTACATTATCTTTCTACTTTAATTCCATCTATATGTACTCCTCCTTCTAATTTCATATGTACTTCGTGTAATGTGACCAAGAGTCACAAGTTATCTTTTCCTTCTTCATCTAGTCATGTACTTAACCCCTTTCAATTAATACATTCTGATGTTTGGGGACCAGCACCTGTCTCTTCGTTTAATGGTTTTCGCTATTATATTGTCTTTATAGATGACTCTACTCGCTACACTTGGATTTATCTTTTGCATTCTAAGGATGAATCTGCCTCTAAGTTTAAACATTTCTATCAGCTTATTAAAAATTCCTTTAATAAATCCATTCAAACATTAAGAACCGATGGGGGTGGTGAATACATAAGCACTTCCTTTCAAACTTATTTAAGTCAAAATGGCATTGCTCATCAACTTAGTTGTCCTTATACTCCTGAGCAGAACGGTCTCGCTGAACGCAAGCATCGTCATCTTATCGAGACTACTCGTGCTCTTCTGCACACTGCTCATCTTCCCAATAGTTATTGGGCTGAAGCACTGTTAACTTCAAATTATTTAATCAACATCTTGCCAACCGCTGCTTGTCGGTCTCAAATTCCCTATCAACTTCTTCATCACAAATTACCTTCCTATGAACATCTACGGACGTTTGGCTGTCTCTGTTTTCCCTGGCTTCAACCTCTTTCTGCTAATAAATTGTCACCTCGCTCTCAAGAATGCATTTTCTTGGGATACTCCTCTTCTCACAAAGGCTACTGTTGCCTAAATCCTCATACAAATCGAATCTATATCTCTCGGCATGTGGTCTTTTATGAACATATTTTTCCTTTTAAACCTCCTGTTCCAGCTACTCCAAGTGCCGAAACCCCTCCTCCCAATCCCTTCCTCCTAACACCTACCACCTTACCGGGTTCCACCATATCTCCTCCACAAAATTATCAACATATTTTACCTGCATCCCAGCAATCCACTGTGCCAATTTCCCCTGCACCTGCTTCTTACACCGAGCAAACCCGCGGTTCTCATTCTCCTCAGTCATCTTCAGCTCCTGCTGTCATTCCATCACCTACTCCTCCACCTCAAATTCCCTCCATTCATCCAATGCAAACTCGACTGAAAATGGGCATTCAAAAACCAAAAGTTATTCTTGATTTGCTTACGGTTCCTCAGTAAGTTCACATTCCCACCTCATATACTCAAGCCTTACAACACCCATCTTGGCGTGCGGCCATGTCCGCCGAATTTATGGCCCTTCAGCAACAGGGTACCTGGAGTCTCATTCCACCTCCTCCCAATAAGATTGTGCTCGACAGCAAGTGGATTTTCAAATTGAAAACTAAACCTAATGGTCAAATAGATCGCTACAAGGCTCGTTTAGTTGCTCAAGGTTTCAAACAAGAATTTGGCGTCAATTTTAATGAGACCTTCAGTCCAGTTGCCAAGCTCCCTATAATTCGGATTCTTCTTTTACTTGCTCTTCATCGCAATTGGGCAACTCTTCAATTTGACATCTCCAATGCCTTCCTTCATGGAGATCTTTCGGAAGAAGTTTTTATGAGACAACCTCCTGGTTTTGTTGACTCTCAACATCCGGATTATGTTTGCAAGTTGCACAATTCCCTCTATGGTCTCCGTCAAGCTCCTCGTCAATGGTTTAATAAACTAACTCAATCCTTATTGCAATTTGGTTTCACCTTTAGTAAAGCGGATCCGTCGCTCCTTATTTTTTCCAAGTCTCACATTCAACTATATCTTCTTATATATGTTGATGACTTGTTGCTTACGGGTAATGACGCAACCACCATTGACAGCTTATTGCTTATGCTAAGGTCTCAGTTTTCCTTAAAACAGCTGGGCTCGGTAGAAACTTTTCTCGGCATTCAAGTGCACCGCTCCGGTTCGGCAGTCACTCTTCATCAATCCAAGTATGCTGCCGACATTCTCTCAGCTGCAGGTTTTACAAATTCAAAACCAGTTCCCACGCCAAGTGTAGTTAAGTCTACCAAACATCTTCCTGCTTCTCCAGCCTTCTCGGATTCGCAACTTTATCGTCGTTTGGTTGGTTCGCTTAATTATCTCACTATTACTCGACTTGATATTGCATTTGCTGTGAATGCCGTGTGTCAACATATGCATAATCCATCTACAGCTGATTTCCTTGATCTAAAACGGATACTTCGCTATATTCAAGGAACTTTAAATTTCGGCCTGCCGCTTATACCCGGAAATTTACAACTTACTACTTATGTAGATGCAGACTGGGCAGCCGATTCGTTAGATCGGAAATCTGTCTCTGGTTTTTGCTCCTTTCTAGGCTCCACACTAGTTTCCTGGAGCGTTAAAAAGCAGACCACTGTGGCCAAATCATCAACAGAAGCTGAGTATCGGGCGCTCTCCTCCGCCACTTCAGATATCCTATGGCTTCGCCGGCTTCTTGCTGAATTCCGTATTCCTCAAACCGGTGCTACTACCATCTACTGTGACAGCGCTTCTGCAATCGCCTTGGCTCATAACCCGATTTTTCATGCTCGTACGAAGCATATTGAAATTGACTATCATTTTATTAGTCACCACATTCTTCAAGGCGCCATTGCGGTTCAACATCTTCACTCACTTGATCAAACTGCTGACATTCTAACGAAACCTTTGTCTCCTACTCGGTTTCAGTTGTTACGTGACAAACTAACCATTTGTTCAACAAATGATTAGTTTGAGGGGGGCTGTTAGAGTATCCTCTCAGCATTATTTAGCTATCCGGTTCTACTTATGTCAACTTGAGTATGGATGCACTTTCTCTGTTTTCTCAGACTGAGCTGCAGGCCTTTTAGGCGGCTTTAGCTCAGCTTTTGTCTCCTGTATTGAGCCTTTTATACCGGCCAATATTCCCCAAAGCAATACAATGAGATTAATGGCTAATTCTCTGTGAACCTTGCTCTCGGCTTGCTTCTTCCTGTTTTTCCTCTTGCAGGTGAAGAAGATGAAAGTTCACAGTTTATGCAATGGATGAGTTAAAACTCCCGCATTATATACTAAGATGGTGTATTCTACATATATTCAAGTATACAACATATATAGACATGTTTACTTTAACATCATAAATATAATAAATATTACTTTGAATTGACTAAAAGACTTAGTTTCTTTTTTTTTTTTTAATTTTATTTTATTTTTATTAGAAATAACCAAGAATATTTATATTCATTAACGATAGCTCTGATATCCATTAACTTTGATTTTGTTAAGTGTAAAATTTAATTATTGTTAGTACTAAGAAAGTAATTCATAAATTAATCTATAAAATAAATTATAGTAATATTATATTAAAATTTTTCCATTTACTGCTTTTTTCCAAATTAATTTCAATATAACATCTGGTTGAAAAAAAATTAATAATACCAATCAATAATATGTTGTACAAGATCATGTCACCTTGCCATATTGCACAAAGATACTATTATATTGAGAATAGTCTGCCTCCTCAAAAATTTGGGTCACAAATTATAAAATAGTTATTACCATCATATAGAGAAAAATTCAATACAAGCAAAATAAACGAAACTATAGAATAATGTACGCATAATACATATGCGCTTGGAGTTGAGTCTGAGTTGGACAACGTACATTTGAAATGTATCTTGAACTCGTATTGAAGGTCTTCCCAATCTGCTTGATTGAAGAACTTCCTTGCCTTATCTCCATGTAATAGCTCATTCATCCGATTCATATGGAAGTCTAAAATGAAACCTTCCTCACATGAAATTCAAAGATGATAAAGAATAACATGTTCAAGGTCAAGTGATTACTTGACTTTGAACTTCATCCGAATGTCTATCTTCTCTTTTATGTCATAACTCATGTCAACGCATATGAAGAAACTGCAGGCGAACCACATGACAATCGTGCTCGAAAAACTTTTACTCTAGATATATCCAACCAATACCACTTAAAAATCTCCTAATACATTCACATATATACTCATAGCTTTATCATGCAAATGCATAAGCAAATAATCCCTATCTTCTCTCTATGCATTTAACACCTACAAAATATATTTACCCGTGTCTTTAGCTCAAGTGGAGTATCAGAAGATCTAGCAACATAATCCTGCAATTGTTTGCTTGCACCATCAAACAAGTCTTTTATAAAGATAACTAATGACTTCTCTAAACACGGCCAATACATTATACTTAAAAGTATAATAAACATAAGAACTCAACTAATAGGCAAAACAAACAACTCTACTCAATGTTCAACTCCCCTACCACATGAAGCACTTATATAGATATATTGCAAGGAAATACACATCAAAACTCAAACAAATAATTAATTTATGTAACTACATTTAATATATTACATTAAGAGTTGATTAGATATTATAGCTTTACAGCTAATTTAATGTGATAGGATGCTACAAACAATAATACCAAATTAATGACCAATGAAACAAATCATACACGATTCTATGTATTAAATAATAATTTTGATAGTAAATCAATGCCATTTATAGTCCCAACATTTAATAAATGACTTTACTAAACTTAAACAAAATAAATAGAGGATCTTATGCTAAAAAGAATAAGTTTAAACAAATATTCAAATTAACTGTTTATAAAAATCACAATACTTACCTCACATACTTTTGAAACATCTTTTATAAATGGGGGTTTTACATACATACCATTTTATTTCATGCTATTTACATATCTAACACACAAAATATTAATATTAATTAGATGACTACCACTCATAGAACAAATTTGGGTGCATGGAATGTAATATTAAAGTTTATAGGATTGTATGAACGGTAGAAATGAATTATAGGAGTTATATATTTGATATTAAAGTTGTATATGGGTGGTAGACATGTAATATTATTATTTTGAGTATTAGATATGTAAATAGCATGAAAAAAATGGTATGTATGTAAATTTCCCTTTATAAATTTAGAAAACATACTAAATATTACAATTTAATTATATTGCACTAGCTTGATGTTAATTGATGGTATTATCATTTCGATTAATCGAGTTAAATGTTATGCCAAACTGTTTTTCTTTGTCTTATTAAATTACTAATCCGTAAATTAATTTTAAATTTAAGTAATTATCTAAATTTAATTAAGATATGATTTATTACTTAAATTATTTGAATGCTTTACTTTAGCTTAAACTTGATTTAGATATTTATCCATAAAGAAATTTCAATTGAACAAAATATTTTACAAATAATTCTAACATATATAATTAATTATTAAATAACTCTCAATTTATATAATACTAAAATTATTCGGAGGCCTAAATTAAGAGTGAGTGGTTTTTATATATACTGAACATAAATGAATTTCAAATTTACATAATCTGTCAACTAATCTAAAAAATATATTAATTGAATAATAAATTTATTTATAACATAATTTCCTAATTTATAAAATACAAATAAATATTTTAATTGACTAACAAAATTATTAATGTATTACTTAAGTAAAAAATCAATAACAAATAATAATAATTATACATAAATATTTAAAATCCAAAATATACCAATCTCTTTTATATTAAAGTATTTAAAAACCAAAATATACAAAATCATAAATATTTATAATAAAATCTAATCTTTATCTCTTCTAATATCCGTTTTCCAAAAAAAAAAAAAAAAAAAAAGAATTTTAAATATTTATGTATATTTATTATTGCCATTTCTATTATTAAATTTCAAAATTAAATAGTATTTCCTAACTACCTTGGACATTCTTTATTTTTTATTTTTTATTTTTTAACCATTTGCGGGCCTTACCAGCGACTGAGATGTCATGTCAGAGGCCAGTCACTGGCTTATCCAATGACTGTGATTGGTTTAATCTTTAAAACTTAGTCTTTTGCTTTCACAAGTTCAATCATTTTTTTCGTTGTATGACTCATTTTGATTTTTACATTATTTTTCAAAATCAATTGTATGATAAAGAATATTTTTTTTTTTTAAATATATGTTGATTGCCTTTATTAAATGTTTGCTACGTTTGATTTTATTGCTATATTTATTTTGGGTCACTTAGGCCTTATATTGTAACATTTTTTTTGCTATATTCTCCGTTGAATGTTTTGTTATTGTTTTACTTTCCCTCCCTCCTTCATTTTTGTCTCGCTTCCTAATACATCTCTCTCACCTCATGAGTATATCTACATCCAAATCTTTTGCAACTCTCCAAGGCATTGAACTTTAAACCTCAACATAAACTCTAAGCTAAGATTGACCTCGATTGGGTTTAGGTTAAGCTGATCCAGCTCCATGTGCGAATTGCATGGATCCATCAAGTCAAGAAGATACAAATCGACAAAATAATTGGGAATATAATGAATTTTCCATCAAATTTGCCCAACCAAGTGCTCTTGACTTGGGGTCCAATCAAGTAAAGTTGTCCAATTTGCCAAAGCTAATTTGTCAAGATTATCGATGCAACTCACCCAAACATCAAAGCTATTTGCTAGAGCTCGACGAGTCACAGTGAAGTCAATAGGCAACTTCACAAGAGTTCATCCTTACTTATAATTTGACATGTCATCTTTATGTTGTGGTTCCATGTTATTTAAGACTTGCTATATAATATTACTTCTATTGCTTAGTTGTAACTCTTCCTATATAGCTAAACTTCTTTCTGATCCTATAAATATGAGTAAAGAGAATAAGCTATGATCAACAAATCATTTGCTCCAATTCCAATATAAATGTTCATGCTATTAAAATATGAGTTATCGTATCTCATGGCCATATGAATATTTGAATTATTGAACTTATTTTTTTAAGCACCTTTTAAGTTTATGGCGCTCTCAAAATTAGAGTGACTGATTTCTCATAAAATTTTCGCAATCCCTCCACTACCCCTTTACCGTAATCTCTTTGCTAACATTCAATTCACTTTCATTATTTAGGTTATAATGCAACCTTCATCTTTATAATAATTCAATAGTCCTAGGTTATAATTATAAAGAGATAAAATATTCAAATTAACTAAGGTTTGAACCACATATTTATTGTTCAAATCTTATTTGAACTATATACTTCAAACATATATTTGAAATATAGGGTTCAACCAGTAGGTGTGAAACTATGCTTGCCGGGTAGTTAAAAAATCTGCCAAAAAGAAGTCTTCATTTATACCCAGTGTGGCTGGGGAGGAATGTCCAACTCTGGGTGTAAGTGAGCCGAGCCGACTCCAACTCGACTCGATTACTAGCTCGCGAGCCGAGCTTATCGAGCCGCGAGCTCGAGTTCGAGCTTAAACTCAAGCTTGTTTGCTAAACGAGTTCGAGTTCAAGCTCGGTGAGAGCTCGGCTCGTGAGCCAAGCTCGATTGAATATTTGAATTAAAAAAATATATAAATAACCGAAGGCGGTAAAAAGCTTCAGCTTACTTTTACTTTTTTGGGGAAAGGTAAAAAGCTACAACAAGCTCTTCTCTTTTTCATATATGAAAAAAATATATTTTATTTTCAATGTCTTCTCCGATGGCAAGCTCGACGGGATGACGCGGATGAGGACAACTCGCTCGAAGGCTGCCCGGACCGCCGAGGCTCGCGAGCCGGCTCGAGCTCGATAACAGTGGGACGAGCTCGAGCTCGCTTTCCGGTTGACGAGTTGAGCTCGATACTGACAAACTCGACTCGTTTACACCCCTATGTCCAACCGGAAAGAATGGCTCAGTAGTTTCCTAAGAATATAAATTTTTAATATATAAAAAAATTATGACTAAATAAAATTATAATTACAATTAAAAAAATATTAAGAAATTTTTTAAAAAAGGGAGTTTAATCTTAAGCTTAATTTTGAAAAGTTTTTTTAAAAATTATTTTTTTAAATAATATTTTAGTATAATAATTATTATTTTTATATAAAAAATATTTTAAAAGAACAATAAAAAAATCGTCACAAATTAAACTTTAATCAGCCACGCTCTGTTCTACTTTATTTTTTATTCATCATCATTGTTTATAGTTTTAGTATGGTCTATCAGTTTGGTAAAGATGAGCCTTGCAAAGTTTATAAGCGACAGCGATGCGCCGATCAGATATTTGCAATAATAAATATTTAGTACAAGGATTAAATAAGGACAGGTTGAAGAAATGGATAATATTTCCAAAAAAAAAGAAAAGAAATGGATAAGGATGACCCCACTCTGCCTCGGCAGCACGTTCTTATCGTCCTCTCTTCCATTTGCCACTCTAAAAAGACATTATCACCCCTAACATCCTAAGTTCAATTAGGGCAGCTCTTCCAATTTCAGTCATTAATTAGCCCTTCAAATCAGTGCTACAAAAGTAAAAACTCATATTTACTTTTTTTTTTTCCTCCATATATACATAAATTTGTATTTTTAATGTATTTTAATATTTTTAAGCCTATGAGAAATATACATTGTTTATTTATTTTTTAATTATGAAATTGATATATCATAAAAAAATTAATTTAATCAAACACAAATTATGCACCTACATTTTATTACTGATATTATCATAATTATTAGATTTTTTTTCTATTATAAGTCCAATTTTTTATTAAAAAAGAAAAAGAAAATGAGAACGAGAAGCTTTTAAAATTAAATTAGTATAAAAACTCTTTTATTTTTCAAATTTTTAGCCTATAATAAAATTTATTCACATGATAGCTATATAGAACCTGGAATTCAAAATTTCTTTATTAAGAAATATTATTCTGTACCGTGTCTGAACGCATATGTAGGTAAATTCAGACACGTCATATCATCGAATGTACTGTACATAAGATGACATGAAGCCTCCGGATTAATCTTCAGATGCCTCTGAATACCGTACCTAATAATTTTTCTTTTATTGAAAGCTTAATTGCTCAACTAATGAATTAAATTGTCTTTCAATATCTATTTATTGTGTATTAAAAAAAATTAAGTTCTCATGAAATGTTATCCGAAATTAATAATTTATGAAAATTAAGTAAATTTAATCCACTTTTTTTTTTTTTAAATTTACCCTCCAAGTTATTTAATCCGTACTAGGAGGTACGACATGCTGGTCTTCCTTCTATTCCTCTTCCGTGCGCTTGAAGGATGGAAGATGGTTCTGTATCTGTCTCTCCCCATGGTGTTACAGTAGCCGTGAACTAGCATAAGGCGCCCATGGCATTTCCATTGTGCGTTTACAACGAGAGTTCTTGTATTGGCCGGCGGCGTAGTTAAGTCTTCATTCAGCGGATTACGGTTAGATTTCCATTGTACCGTGGAATAATTGTTTGGTATGGATGCTAATTCCCCCTGATTTACATGAAGGTTTCCCTCTTCCATGGCTGCAGATCAGGTTGGCGGTATGGGAAACGCGAGCGGGAAGGCGGAGCTGGAGAACGGAAACGGTGGCTTTCCGGCGGCGAGGACGGACGGCGATGCGTCGAGGTTTGCCGGGGTAGGGCAGTTGTCCTCGGTGGACTCAATGGCGGAGACGCCACCGCTGAGCCCTCTTAGGTTTAGATCTCCTTTCCTCTTCGCGCCTCAGGTGGGTTCTCTTTCTTTGGTTGACATCAAAGATTATGATCTGGTTTTTCAGTAAATGCGCTTTTTTTTTTTCACATTTTTGCAGCTTGACAGGATTGATTATCTTTCTTTCTGGAATTTCGAAGGAAGTAATGCATTTTTTTTTTTCAATTTCACATCTTGTTAGGGAATTTTCGGCGTATATAAGGTGTTTGAAAGAAGAAATAGTTTGTCAATACCCGCCATACTCAAGATGATGGGTATTCAATTTGTTCACAACGACCAGGGATTTTAGAAACTGGCTGTGTATGTTCTTCGTGTAAATATATAAGAATTATTAACTTATTTTTACTAAATCCATGAAACGGTGCCTATGCCTTTAATGTGAAGAAAGAAGTAGGAGGGAGAAGACCCGTGCACATCATATTTAACGACTACCTAATCTGATAGATCATGAACACTGTCAAAGTAGTCAATACGACTATTTTGAGTCTTATATAACATGTGGTGAATAACAGAATAAGTTCTCACTGGTCTTAAGATTTACTCCCTCACATGGAAGGAGTGCACCAAATTACCAAAATAACTTTAAATTTCACAAATAATATGAAGGATTACAAAAAGATGCCAAACATATATATGTCACTATGGATTGGATAATAGCAGCTTAAAGAAACTTCAAATCACTTCAGATGGCATGAAATGAATTTACTTGAATTTAGGCCTTAAGCCCCTATTATATAGGTCCAAAAGATAACTCTTGAGTATCTTATATAGTTATATGCATGAATTAAACTAAAAAATCATAGCCTTAGGTTCTTTTTCGTGACAAGATTAGACTAGACTCCAAGAACTTCAATCGGACCATTGCAAAACATTTAGTGAAGATTGCGTAAAACATTTAGTTAAGATTGCGCCTTTTATTGCGCAATTTAGTGAAGATTGCGCCTTTTATTGCGCAATTTAGTGAAGATGTTATTTAGAATTTTAAACCATGATATTTGAACAAGTACAAAGGGTTTATGGCTCTTGGTGGATTGTATTTAAGGAAGAGAAATAAGGAATATGATGTTTGAAAAATTTTGTGTTTGGCATTTGCGTTTAAAGATTAGTGTTTGAATTTCTTATTTGTTTTAACAAAAAAATATAAAATAAAAATAAAAATATTTTTTAGACGTTTTTAAATAATACGCATAACGAACGCACAAAAGACGCATAGAGTACGCATAATACCATGGTTTTCAAAACCGGACCGGACCGGCCGGTTTGACCGATTCAACCGCGAACCGGTTTGGCGGGCGGTCCGATTTGATGCCAGAATCGCCTGTATTTGTAACCGGCTGAAAACCGGTACAAAACCCGGTTGAATCGGGGAACCGCCGAACCGGGCGGCTATTGAAGAACCGGACGGTTCGAAAATTTGCAAATCTCAGCCGTCCATCCACGATCGAACGCGCGCGTGGGGAAGTTTTGATCGCTATACATGCTGCCCTAATCGTAAGCTGCTTTGAGTATTTTGTTTCGAGTCTTCTTCTCTTCCACGCCTCAAGTCGCGCGACTTATCCATCCCAGCCGAAAGACTTCTTCCACCTTCTCCGATTCATCCCAGCCGAAGGACTTCTTCCACCTTCTCCGATTCATCCCAGCCGGCGGCACGACTTACCGTGAGAACCAAATTTGTCGTCGTCGAGCTCCAGGTAAGCCATATGTTTTGTTTTTTATATTTTGATTTTTGATTGAACGTTTTGAGCAAGTTGTCCATCCAAGGTAGAGCAATTATACCTTTTTCATCCAACATTATTATACGGTATTACCACATGAGGCCTAAGGATACACAGCTGTGGGTTTGGCTTGATATGCGGTGTTCGTTCTTTAATGAGGAAGCACATTTATGATTTATCATAATGTTTTTGAATTTTGATATTGGGTTTAATTCTTTCTTTTTCTCAATTTGTCTTGTATGCCATGAGTTTGAATCACGAAATTCAGAAATTGCCTCTCTGTAATGCAAAAATCTGCTGAATTCATGAAATATTTGCTTATATTTTATTATTTTATTGACTTATTTAATGTCACATTTATTTTGTGTTATTTTTTTATGTTTTATAAATTTAATTGATGCAATATTTATGTTATTTGATTAGTTTAATATAAAAATGTAATGTAGAGTGAAGTTATTAGAGAAAAATATCTCATTCATTTTATAAATTTTAATAACATTATTATTTATTACATCATCCAGTTCGACCCCGGTTCGACCGGTCGAACCGGTCGAACCGTGAACCTCTCATTCTTCCGGTTCGTTGTCCGGTCTGGTTTTGAAAACCTTGCATAATACACGCACACATTACGCAGTTAATTTTATTTATCAAATTATATTAAATGTTTTAATTAATATCTATCTTTGTTTTTACAAATACTTACATTAAAATGATGAGGAATATGTTTAACACGTTGAACTTAAATTTGTTATTACACATTAGACGCACGCACAAAAAACGCATAGAGTTCGCATAATACACGCACATATTACGCACATAAGACGTATATAGTACGTATAACACACGCACACATTATATTAAATGTTTTAGGTTATTTATATTTTGTATGGACTGAGGGGCCGTGACATGAATAATAATTTTCGTTAGCTGTGGACTGACGGGTGGCAGATATAGTTGGGAGGGTTGGTTGAATTTTTATGAGCCATTATTTACAATTTATTGCTCACTATTGTTCAACATTAAAATTTCCACTATATAATGCGGGACGCTTGCCTTATGGTAACGCATGATTTTTTCAAACAGAAGTAATGCAGGCTTGACAGAAGGTTTGATTTTTTACTTCAGAGCTTAGTCTAAGGTTGCTGTTAGATTATGATTCTTTTGAGGATGAGGATAAATAAGTACATTTCAAAATTAGGTAATCCTTAGCCTCAAATAAATCACAATCTACCAACAGCCTTAAATTTTGCTCTTAACTCTTAAGTAAAAAATCTTACCTTCTATTAAGCCTGCATTACTTCCGATTGACAATCATGTCTAAACATTAAAGCAAGCTTCTCTTGTAATTATTTTGGTTTAATATTTTTAATATAATGTACATAGGTTCTCTTGTAAATTGTATTTGTTATAAATGTTCTTTTAATTTATTGTTGTGTTTTTTATATTGTACATAGTCATTAAAATTGTGTTTATCAAATTCTATTAAATGTTCTTTTAATTATTTTTTATTTTTCAAAATACGCAATGTTCACGCAGAGAGTATGCACATCATACGCATGGTGTGCGCATTGTATACCCATATATTACGCACAGCATACGCATAGATTACGCACAATATAATATTGAACATATCCAGTACTCATACTATAATCAGAAAATCATATGTTTTATTAAATATTAATACAAAATCATACATTAAGTTACAACTGCTTCAACTGCTAATTTACAAATACTTTAGAAGAAGTTTTACAAAATACGCAGAAAATACGCATAGATTACGTCTTACACACGCAGTATATACACCTTAAATACGCATTATATACACAGTATAAACGCATAAAATACGCACAATATAAAACTAAACACATCCAGAAAATTTATCGACGGCTCGACATTATATAATACTGAACACATCCAGTACGCATACTAAATGTAAAACCCCTCCAAAGCTGTTTTTTTGAGTGCTGTTAGTCCCGGACGAATTGGCCTTAGTCCCGGACGAACTGAAGAAAATTGTGAAGAATCTGTCAATTTCGTCTGTACGAACCTGGAAGGGTCGGAACGAACCGTCAGGACGAACCAAACAGAGAGTTTCATCCAGGGATGAAGAAATTGGAATTTATGTTCGTCTGGACGATTTGAGTTCAGAGGACATCGTCCGGGATGATCTTGCTTAATAAATATCTGAATAGTGTCGTTTTTGAAGAGAGAGAAAGTCTAGGAGAGAGAAAAACGAAGGGAAAAGAAGAAAAGTGAATTTTTGGGCGACTTCGACTCATTTTCGTCCGTCGCCGTAGTTGAAAAAGTTGATTGACTCAAGGTAAGACACATTCCGTCTTTCTCAATTTTCAGAAATGAGAATTTTGATGACTTTTCTGTCTCGATTTTTATTTCCGTTAGCGAATAATTGATTTTATTTCGCACTGATAAATGTTTTACCGCGTAACTTTTGGTATGTTTATGAGATGATAATTGTGCACGTTTTGAGTATTTTCTTGAAGATTTTTACCGAATATTTTGAATTCTGCGGCGTTTTAATTTAATTGCAAGTTATCAAGATGTTGAAAAATGTTATGTCAGTACAATGAAAGTCTTATAATGTTGTTGTGAATATTCTGTGATAATTTGGTAAATTTCTGAATCTGTGAATTTTGTGTAAATTCTGTATACTGCCGTTATGTTGTTGATTTTTTGTATGAATTCTGATTTTTCTGAATTGATACATTAAATGAATTGAAGTGTTTGTATGCTATTAGAAGGGAGTTATAAGGGGTCAGGATCCTTTGAGATTCTGTCTGTATCAGGGAAATTTGAAATGAGCTCTAAAATTTGAAAATAAGTTATGTTCCGGAATTCCGAATATCTGTTCTGTTCTGTTCTGGTGCTATAAGCACAAAGGGAGGCATAAAAGGTCAGAATCCGTTGAGATTCTGTCAGTGTCTGGGAAGGGAGGCATAAGGGGCCAGAATCCGTTGAGATTCTGTCAGGGTCAGGGAATCTGATACGAATTATCTGATATGAATGTGATTTTATGTGATTTCTGATTTTTGTACGATTCTGGTTATTCCATACGATTCTGTCCGCTCTGGGACATGAAAGCTTTATGATATCTGTTTTGAACTCTGATTTGAAATGTCTTCAGTTTTCTGTATCAGTTGTTTGATTTCTGTTGATCAAGTATCTGTTCTGTCTGTTCTACGATTTCCGTACGGCTATTTTTTGAAGTATTTTATGATATGAATTTCTAATTATTTTGATTGGTGAGTGATGTCTTGCTGAGCTGTTAGCTCATCCTTGTTTTCTACGTGGTTTTCAAGTTCTGGGAAAGAAATGGAGGTTTTGGACTAGAAGTTCTGTGTCTGATTTGAGATTAGGTATTTTTGTACATTTGATTTTTGTACAGTCATGACTTTTCTGTTCTGTTATGTTATTTCTGTCTGAAGCCATGGATTGTATTGTATATGATTGTTTTGATGAAAGAAAAGATAGATGAACTGTTCTGTATTTGGATGTTTATAGTAGCTATGTGTTTTTCTGTCTATTTAATATTTGGAAGAAAGTTTCAAGCAAATTCCAAAGGTAGATCATGGATTTTCAATGGTTGTGTTGCGACCCGATGCGAGCGGGATCCGTCCCGATCGGGTTGGGTCGTGACACTAAACCCTAAATGAGAGCTGCTCTCTTCACCTTTTGCTTAGAGATTTCTTCTACTGTGAGTTGGGTTGCTATCTTCTCTGTCCGATCGGCGGCCGCTTCTGTCCGAGGCTGCTGTCTTCTCCGACCTGCATCAGGTCATAGAAAAGATTAGTAAGAACTCGTTCACTTCCTATTTTTGCTCAATCAGAATGGTCAGAAATAAGGATAAAGCTGCATCAGGTCATAGAAAAGATCCAGTATGGAAACATAGCACTCAGGTGGATGTAGGAGACAATGATAAAACATATGTCTATTTGAAATACAATTACTGTGATAAAGTTGTGAAAGGTGGTGTGACTAGGATGAAGGAACACCTTTCAGGTTCTTACAAAAATGTTGCTCCATGCTCCAAAGTTCCTGATACTGTAAGGGATGAGATAAAGTCATACATGAATAAGTCTACCACATCAAAACATCTTGCACAGAAGCAATTTGAGGACATAGTTGATGTTGGATTTTACTACGGGAGTAAGTGCAGCGTTAGGGATTCATCTTCTTTTATGAAACCCATTTCATCTAGGAGTGCTAGAGGGCTTATAGATCATTATATAGTTGACACATCAGAGGATAGGCCTTCTACTACACAGAAGATGGCCCCAAAAAATGCAAGGGAGGCGCGGAGAAGAGTGTGTAAGGATATAAGCAGATTCTTCTACGAAAATGCAATTCCATTTAATGTTACAACATCACCTGCTTATTACAACATGATTCGTTCAGTTGGAGCATTTGGGAGAGGGTTCAAATCTCCAACCATGTATGATTTAAGAACATGGATTTTGAAGGAGTTAGAAAGCACTGATAAAAGCATCGAAGAAATTAAGAAGACTTGAGCCCAAACATGAGTAATAATTATGTCAGATGGATGGTCTAATATCAAACATAGAAGTCTGATCAACTTCCTTATTAATAATCCTTATGGTACTGTGTTTTTAAGGTCAATTGAAGCATCTGAGCAGGTCAAAGATGCTGAGTTCATATTTGGATTATTAGATAGCATTATTGATGAGGTTGAAGAACATTTGGTTGTACAAATTATGATAGATAATGCAAGTTCTTATAAGGCTGCAGGTAATAAACTTATGGAGAAGAAGAAACATTTGTACTGGACTCCATGTGCTGCACATTGCATAGATCTGATTCTTGAGAAGCTTGGGGAGCTACCTCAACATAAAAATGCACTCACTAAAGCCAAAAAAATAATCAAGTTTATTTACAACCACTCTTGGGTTCTAGCTCTTATGAGAAAATTTTCGAAGAAAGAAATTCTAAGGCCAGCCGCAACAAGATTTGCCACCGCTTACTTGACCTTAGAGAGCATGCTGGATGCTAGGCAACCTTTAGAGGCTATGTTCACATCTACACAGTAGTTGAGTTTTGCTTGGGCGAAGAAGGCTGAGGAAAAAGAGATTAGAAAGATTATTTTAAATGACAAATTTTTGCAAAGTGTCTTATATGCAATTACAACCACTAGACCTTTTGTTCATATTTTAAGGATGGTGGATGCTGAGAAGAAGCCTGCAATGAGTTTCATCTACAATGTCATGGATGAAGCCAAAGAGATGATTGCCTCCAACTTAGGAGGCAGTGAGGGAAGCTTTAGGAAAATTTGGAATATTATTAATGATAGGTGGGAACTACAGCTTCACCGATACTTACATGCCGCTGGATACTACCTAAACCCTCAGTATCAATATGCAGAGAATAAGTCTACAAACTCTGAAATAAAGTTGGGATTATATCATTGCATGGATCGTCTAATAAGTGATGCAACTGATAGATCAAATGCTGATTTGCAATTGGTACCTTTTAGGAACAAAGAAGATTTTTTTGGATTATAATAAGCAAAAGATACAATTGCCAAACAATCTCCAGTTGAGTGGTGGATTCAATTTGGTGATAGGACTCCAGAATTACATCACTTTGCATTGAAAGTTTTGGGCTTGACATGCTCTTCATCTGGCTGTGAAAGAAATTGAAGTACCTACAACCAAGTACATACAAAGAGGAGAAATCACTTGTCGACATTGAGGATGAACTCACTGGTGTACATTATGTACAATAGGAGACTCAGAGATAGAAATTTGAAGAAAAAAAGGATTAATGGATGATGAAGATCTTTTGCTTTGCGATGATGTGGCATCTGATGATGAGTGGTTTGTAGGTGATGAAGTTGAAGTGATGCCGTCCGAATTACAAGATGAAGATTTAAATATTGATTTCTTTGATGGTCTTAAAGCATCAACATCCACCACAATTTAAGAACAAATAAAAAAAAGTATAGAAATAATATAGTTTTCTTTTCTTAAAGTTTTATTAATATATTACACTATTATTCATTATGATATTGTTAAAAAATATTTAGGGAAGAGGAAGATAACTGATAATGAAGAAGAATAAGCTTATTGGGAGATATTGGACTCTATAGGAGAGGGGGAAGAGGAGAGAGCAGTTCATCATAATGATGATTCAAATGAAGACCCCCTTAGTGATGAGTGATGACTGATGAGTGATGACAGTGCTGATGACTAGTGAGTTCTTATGTGATATGTCTTCCTTATTTATTCTCAAAGATGTGGTAAGTAACATTTTTATGTTTTATATATTATTTATTCATTAGTATATACAAAATTTATTATTTTATGTTTACGCAATTTTTTGATTTTGAGGCTTACGCCTCGCCTCACGAACGAAAAACGCCTCAATACCCGAATACACAATTTAAACATTGTTTAAAATCAATTATTATGTAAATTCATTCTCATTTCTTAGTTTTTAAGAGAATAATGTTTAGAGAGGTTTTTGAGATTATCTTTCAATACATAATCAACCTTGTTAATGGGACCTTGGTGTTTTATTATAGGTCCAAAAAAGAAATTCTTACAGGCCAAGTTGGTGAAGAGATCTAAATTTGGCATTTCATGCAAGTAAATAAAAGTAACGCCTTTAAGGGATGTGAAATAGAAATAAGATTAGGTATTACATTTTTTAATGTTGATTGAACCTTGTCTATTCATTATTTGGCCCTTAAATGCTCTCCTATGAAGTTGTTAAGTTTGTTGACTGAATATGGAATGAGGGTGAGAGGGTGGGAGGTATGGCACTTGAGGAAGCCAATTTATTAGTTTGTTTGATGAAAAAGAACTGTAAAACAAAATCAAAAGACAAAGGGGATTAGGAATATGCTTATCTCCTCCTCTTGGCTTATAGAATGGTTGGCACTTGGCCCCATCCTTGAATGTGGTGCGGCCAACCATCTCTTTGTAAGATAGAAAAATTGGTGTTTCGCTCCTTTTTGTGTTATGTGATGTTTTGTATGTAGCTTTATATGTTCTTGTAATGCCGAGGTAGTGAAGACATCTCGATCTTGGGGGCCCATGATAAGGTTTGGATGATTTTTGCTTGGTAATATAGCATAAGGGGTGTGCTTCTTTTTTTGTTCCATGGTGTTTTGTATGTAGCTTTAGGTGTGCTCATAAGGCTCTAGTACCCAACAATTATTGTTTGAGCTGTGGCCTAAAGTTGTAGATTTGTGATTCATACCATAAGTACTATCTTACTAATTGTGTGCGGAGGGCTTGCTAGATCTTGGCTTCTCTATTGACTAAATTGGTTCTTGCAACTCAGTATTAATATTGAGAGATATGCCTCTTCCTAACATGATTTTGAATGTTATCTGACTTGATCTCTTCTATCCTCCATCTTATTGGACTTGTTGCAACTAAGTTAGAGTTAATAATGAATAATTTATGATAATTTTCTTTTCACTTCTGAGAACTTGCTTTTGCTGGTTAGGGAACTGATGCAGAACATATATGAAAATTTGATTTAGATAAGGATTTTACGCGCTTATTAAGTAAGAGCTAATTAATTAAAGCTTTGTGATGACTCAAACAAAGAAATAAAACTAAAGAACGGTAAACACAAGCTTAGGCCAAGTTACTTGCAAAAAGTAAAAGCCACATACTAATCAATTGATCTAGACGTTGCAAACAAAATGAGTTTCAACAAGAAATCCCTAATCTAACAATAAGAGTAGTGCTATGAAAGATCTCTTAAGCAATTCCTACTAAATACTAAACTTGTAGCGGAGCTTGGCAAGACTTTGTATGAATCAAATAAAACTATAAGCGAGGATAAACAAAGAAGGTAAGAGTTCACCCTTTGCTAAGTTTCGACCTCCTCGCAAGCTTGGACAGCAGTTGGCGGCTTCCTGGATGGCTCGGGCAGCAACAACCCCAACCCGAACTGTGGACAGCAAGCAGCCACACCTGGGGCAGCGATTTCCCGACAGATTCAGGCAGCAACAGTGGCTTTCCAAGGGGCTGGACGGCATGGAACTCTTGCTGGAGTCACTGGACAGTAGGCAGGTGCTCTTGAGAAAAGCATTGATAGCAGTTTTGGCACTTGGAAAAACTCTGGACAGCAAATTTGGATAGCAACGGGTGCAGAACAAATCCTCGGCAGTAGTTTTGTGAACCTTCAGGTTGAGGAAAAATCAAGAGCAGGTGCAGAAAGTTCTGGCAGCAGACTTGGAGTGCAGGAAAACTCAAACCGCATGGAGTTTATGAAGAATTTAGAGAAGGTAAACCTAGTAAAATTACTAGGGAGGGAGGCGGGCAAGTGTGGCCAGGTTTTGGAATTGTTTCCAACTTGAAGGGGGCTGAATTTTGGGAACAAAAAATTTGAAGTGGGCCTTGGTGATTCCGGTCAAGTGAAGGGGAAAAGAATTTGAATCGTTTCCATTAGAGGGGGTGGGTTTTAGGAAACAAATCCAATTCAATTCCTTAGAGGGGGGCTGGCAGCTTTTAGAGGGGCAATAAGGATTAAATGCAAGGGCTTAATGCTTGCTTAATTAGGGAAGTAAAATTAAATCCTCTTCAATCAAATATTGAATTGAGGACGAGGTTTAAAATTTTCCTAAAATAGACTTTGTATTTTAGGAACGATTTTGAAATTCAAATCACTTGGATTTGAATTCAAAAATCTCTTCCTAATTTATTCAATCTAGATTAGGAAATATTTGAAGACCAAAGGAAGGGAACTTCACAGGAGGCCGGCGGCTAGGATGGATGGCCGCTGGTTTTGGTAGTGGGAAGGTGAAGTCGGTTGGGTGAAGAGGGGATGGGTTCGGTGGGGGTGTGGGGTTTGGCCGTGAGAGGGGTAAAGGGGATATGGCCGGCGGCTTAGGGATTTCGGGGAAGTCTAGGCCGGCTGTTAGGAGAAGAGGGGAAGGAGAAGAAGATAGAGAAATAAAACCACGAACCCATTAAATAGCCAAATACATGAAGGGGAAATAACAAAGACACAATTGCCCCTAGGGCATACATAAGACAAAGCCCTCAAGTGAGGGTAGAAAGGGAAAATGAGCAATAATAAATCAAATACATAAAATAGATCAAAATAAAAGGCACGATCGTAGCCGTAGATTTCTGATGTCCTCATCAGGAACTCTCCTCTTTGGCTTATTTGGCACCATGATAGCGTTTATTATGTTACTTGTGTTAAACATGTTGAGAAATCAACAACATTGATTGTGTCTTATGCATTGTAGTCGCTGGATATATCAATCTTGTATGCATTATCATTTATGTGCTTAGTTATTCTGAATGGACCATCGGCCTTGGGTTTGAGTTTTCCAAAAGTTCTAGGAAGAAACCTTTCTTTTTGTAGAAAAATTCGAAGGAGTTCTCCTTCATTAAACTTTTCCATGTTCTTAGATTTATTTGCTTGTTTTTGGACTCACCATTTTGTTTTAAAATTTCGTGTTGCACTTGTTTATGTAACTTTTAATTTCCTTGACTCGGGTGTCAACATCACTGTTGCATTCAACAGAGGGTAGCGCACGTATTTATTCCACATTTCCACGAGGAAGAGTGTATTACAACCATGCACAATCTCAAATTTACTTCGATTGGACGATTGATTTACTACTAAAGAATCATAAGCAAAACTCCATTTGCATTAGAATTTGGTCCTATTGATGAATATTTTTGCTAACGAAACATCTCAACAAATTCCCAAGATTATGGTTACCTGTTGCGATTTGTTCATCTAATTAGGGTTGCACGACTAAGCTAAATTGTAACATTGTACCCATTTTACTCCATAATGTCCTCCAAAAATGGCATAGAATTTTGGCATTATGATGGAGCTGATGGTCTTTGGAATACCATGAAGTCAGAATATCTTCTTGAAATACAATTTAGCAACACGTGGCACATCAAGTTTTTTATTGCATGATATGAAATGCATCATTTTAGAGAATCTATCCACCACTATTAAGATGACATCTTTATTTCATTGCATTGGGGAAGTTCCACAATGAAGTCCGTTCACATTGTACCATAGAAGTTCTAGAATGGCTAGCAGTGTGTATAGACTTGAGTTTTAGCAAGATTGCATGTTCGTATGTCCTCTTGTTTGGAATTAGCCAAAAGAAATTTTTGCGAGTTAGTGCGAGTGTTTTATCATAGCCAAAGTGGTCGGCCATTCTACTATTGTGACATTCATACAATATAGCTTTCCTTAATGAGCATTGTGGAATTCATAGACAGTTTCCATAATATAAATATCTATCTTCCATATGAAAATGTCCATAGGCGCCCGATGATGTTTATGCCTTTTTTTTTTCAAAATCAGCATTTACTCCATATAGCTCTGTCACTACCCGGCCCTGATGCTCGATCTAATGAGGCGGGTACGAAAAGTCGGACGCTAATATTCATTAAACATTATACTACATCATTCATGTTTAAGAGCCACAAAAAAAAAAAAATAACACAAAATATATTTTACTTCTGTCATTTGCACGCCGCCTTCTGTAAACATGTTCTTCTCTTTTAGTCATTTCTTTTCTTAAGAACTTACCTGAAACATTTAAACTCGTGGGTTGAGTTTACTAAATAAACTCAGTGGGTAATTATATAAATTAATCACTATAATTATAGATTAAGATATCTTCTATCCTTTCTTAATCATGTTTCTTTCATTTCATTAACTTAATATTTCTTCGGATATTTTTAATTTGAAACATTTGTTATCTTTAATATTTCATTTATATTTTCTTTTCCCATTTAATTTGCACAGGAGCACCGTCTCAAAGTACCCAAAGGTACAACCTTTTCCATTTGATTTCCTTTTCCCATTTCCATGGAAATTTTCTTTTCCTTTTTCGTGCACGAGTACGGCGTCCCCAGCCAGTACCATAA
The DNA here is from genome assembly GCA_016618105.1 of Dendrobium huoshanense. Taxonomy (NCBI): domain Eukaryota; kingdom Viridiplantae; phylum Streptophyta; class Magnoliopsida; order Asparagales; family Orchidaceae; genus Dendrobium; species Dendrobium huoshanense. The sequence continues at coordinate 35,365,914 of CM028355.1, forward strand.
GGGGGTGACTCCTATCGTTTTCAATACCCTTTTCCTTTATTCTCTTTTTTTTTTTCTTTTCTCATTTTCATCATTATTGTTACAATTGCATACAACATATCTTACCTGTATCTCTATAAATATTACTTATCATTTGCATATACGAATCATATACATGTGTATGTTTTCTTTCTAAACTTTATTTTCTATTTCTTTGATATACTCATTACATATCCTGTTTCTTTTCCAAAATTGTACTCATACATGTCGTTGCTTATTTTAGTTAATCATTTCCAAAAGTAGGAGAAATCATAAATCTAAATAATTTCATATATACTTTTTTTTAAATGAAAATAGATTTGAAATAAAGAAATTTAAACTTTTATAAATACCCACTTTAATCCTTCAAATTTCTCAATCCTTAGAGCAACCTCAACTTCAAGTTCCTACAACATCCATAAAATATAACTTATATAAAAACGTGCTTTTATAATAAAATTGAAATAACTTGTATAATAGGAGAGTCACTTACAAAGGAAAAATGGAGATTTTCTCAAAATCCCTAAACCCTTCTCTCCTAAAATTCCTTTTCTCTTCGCTTCAATCGTTTCCTTATCCTTCAAGGAACATATCGCTCACTTTAAACGAAGTAGAAGAAGAAATTTATATAAAAATCCGAAAGAAATTCAACAAACCTTCTTCTTTTAATCCTTCTCGTCCGTTTCTATTGTTCTTCAAATTTCTCTCAAAATAACACTCTGATAACGATAAGAATGAAAAGGAATCGTTATTTCTTATCCTAGAAGGCAATCATTTGCTAAAATTGGAGAAAGAAGAAACCTACCTCGCTCTCGCGTGAAGCCCGACCGTCCGCCCTTCTCTGTTCGTGAAACTGCTTCTGTTTCGCGAATAGATCCGTCCGCCTATTAGTATAGGTTCGGCCGGTTCAACTGAACCGGCCGGGGCCGAACCGGTTATTACATGCTCCTTCTGAACTTCAAAACTAACAGCTTTAGCTTGTAATGTCATCGTGAGAAGATGACGTCTGCTCAATGCATCCACCTGGTTAAGTTGATCAGATTTATATTTTAGGACATAGAAAAAAAGGTGATAAAAAGTGTCTTCCTTTGAATTTGTTTTGGGTGTCTAAAATCTTGAACGGCTCATGATTTGTAAAAAGAACAAATTCATTTGGTAAAAGATAGCGGCTTCATTGACCAAGGTTATAGATGATGGCGTAAAACTCTTTGTCATGCTTCTAAGAGTTTCATTTAGCTTTTCACTAGGTCGAAAACGAGAAAGACAACATTGGATTAGTGGTCACTCGCTATTTTAATGCCTCAAAACTAGGTGCTACAGCCTCTGACCACCAGAATTTTTCAGCTTTGAGGATTTTGGTGAGAGTTATAGCCAACAAATTGAATTCCTTTACGAAACTATGGTAAAATGACATCAAACTATGAAACTATTGCAGCTGAGTAAATGACTGAGGTATAGGCCAATCAGTATTGCTACATAGTTGGTTGGATTCATTTCAATTCTAGCAACGGAAAGAACATGGCCCAGCAAATTAATGTTTGGAGTCAAGAATTGGCATTTACTTGGAAGAGCAAATAATTACTGGTCATGGAGCACTTCTAAAACCAACTGCAAGTGCTATAAGCGATCTTCTAACATGACAAGATATTGTCCAAGTATACGACCACAAACCTACCCAAAAAAGGATGAAAGGCTTGGTTCATAAGCTACATAAACATGCTCATTGCGTTGGATAATCCAGATGGCATCATAGTCCACTCATACAATACCTCACATGTCTTGAAAGCTATTTTTTGTTGCATTCACATCTAATGATATCCACTGCACAAATCAATTTTGGAGAAGAGGGATGAGCCATGTAGCTCATCAAATAGATAATCCATAGGAAGAATGAGGAATCTGTGTTTAACTGTAATCTTAGTCACTGCCTAACTGTTGATGCACTTTTCCTTTTGTACAAGAAGAGTAGGAACAACACAGGGCTTGCTCTAACCAGTCCATCGGAAATCAATTCCTCGACCTACCATTGCAATCGGACATATTCCTATGGTCAGAATTGGTAAGCCAGCTGGTGTGGGATACCATCTCCTGGAATGAATTCAACCACATGTACATCTCGCAGGTGTGGAAGACCCGCAGGAATGTCTTTTGTAAAGACATTTTTGAGTTGTTGCAACATAGGCCATACATCTTTTGAAATTTATACAACCATCAAGACCTTTGTGGAAGGTCACCTGCTCTCCTTGTCTCTGCTTCTTATTACCATCGGTATGGCCTAACACTGCGTCTTGAGTCTTGGGATTTTTGCAACCAATTTGTTGGTATCAACCATGGACTGATTTCTAGTTCAAATTTTTACCATGTTGGAGCTTTGCTTCCTACATGTTAGGTCTAATGCTTAGAAATATCTAATCTACCTTGTTTGCAGTTTTAAGAATTTTTTTAAAACCTAGTAAAGTGTCCTTGGGATTTTAGCCAAATTTGTTGGTCAAGGTACACCAAGAGGGATGTGAATTGGGTCTACAATGGAGTACTTTGATGTTAGAGAGATTCAAAACCAAGAATTTGATGTTTTTTCACCATATTTTTATGTTTTCAATTTAATGTTAGTACCCTTATATTTGAATGCACAAGTGTTTGTTTTGTAATAATATAGCTTAAAGTTCAGGTTGACCTACCAGAATACTAACAACATTCATGGGAAGTACGTAACAACATATTATATCAAAAGAGCTATCCAATCGATATTATTTTGTCACATATTATATCAAAATAGCTACCCAATAAGACATTGTTAACACATAATTTGAAAGGACTTGGATGTATTCAGCCTTATGATTGCTAGTCAAGGTAGCTTTAGATATCCTGTTTATAGTACTTCCAACATCTATGAATCACTGTATCTTCTATTATTTCCTGACTCATATACGTGGAAGATATGAGTTCTCTTCCAATTTTCACCAACATGGGAACAAGCAAGCATAAATCTTACAACAGTTGAATCATCAAGTCTAACTGCTCATATCCTAAATATGATTAATAATCTTTTACATCCTCATGTGGATCACCACTTGAACAATACTCTAACCTAAAGTACTCGAGCTCTATGTTACGACTCGGCCAAGAAGCTTAAATTAATGAGGTGTGAATAGATGGTTGGACTTACATCACAATTCTTTTAATAATAATAATAATAATTCAATAAACTAAAGTGAAAAAAATCAAAATGGTTCCTTAACTCTTCATGAAGGACCTTTGGTCCCTCAAGTTTTTAAGAATGAACTAAAATAGTTTTATGGTGGGGCTATTTTAGTCCCTCTTTAAAGAGTTGAATGATCAAAATGATATTTTAATATAGTTAGGGGTCATTTTGGTCCTTCATAAAGAATCAATGGATCATTTTAGTCACTTTCTCATAGACTAAATATCCAAATTTAACTGAAGAGCTATTAAAATATTTTTCAGTCTAAATATATAGTAAAATAGATCTTTTTATTTTCATTTGATCATCTTCTTCTATATACAAAATCTTATCAGTCAATCATTTAATCAGCATGAGATTTGCCTGAAAATTTTAATTTAATAATTTGAGATTCAATAACAAACTCAGTGGTTATAGAATAGTAATAAAAAATGCATATAAATAATCATACACATATATTAAACTTTTCACTTAACATACATTTAATATAAATATAAATACTATAATTTATTGATGGTAAAGCAACATCAACATCAAGCCTTTATCGTGCTACATGGGATAAATTGATTGATAAAATATTCTTCAATTTTTTTTTTTAATTTATTCTTTCAATAGTTCATTTATTATAGGAACACCATCTAAATAGTACCAATTAAGATATTTTTATTTTCATTTCTTTTTTTATTTATCGAGCACGGATACATTGCGTCTTCAACTGGTATCATAAGAGGAAGAATTCCTATATTTGCATGTATATGCCTTTTTTATTTTTTTTTTAATATTACATTTCCATATTATAATTCATTGTAGTCATTTTTTTTTATTACATATCAATCTACATAAGCAGTTTTCACATTTATATACACCATTGTGTAACTTTGATTGTTTAGTTTTCTTAATTTAATGCATCACAAATACTTTAAAATTTAACAAGTACACATGCATGATACATTATCAAATAATTTGATGGGGACATCAGATCATCATGGAAAGTTTACCAGCGACGTGGCCGCCGATCTACGGCCACGATCGATTCGTTATATTTTTGAGTCGATGTATTTTATTTTCATGCATTTTATTATTTGCTTATGTGTGTTTATTTATTTTCCCTTTGTACCGTTTTGTATGGGAGTGGTCATGTGTAAGCCTAAGGGCATTTGTGTCATGTCAGTTAGAGTCTTTTGTATGAGGCTATTTAAAGCCCCTTTGTTTTATTTTCAAGGGAATGAATGAATGATTGATTATGAAAATTTCTTCTTGCATGAACATTGAGAGCTTGAGAGTTCCAATGGAGAGAGCTTCCTAGGAGAGGAAGAAGATTGGCGTAAAACCCACCAACCTAGATAAGTCGGGTTCGTGGTTCCTTCTCGTATATCTTTCCTTTGTCCTTCCTCTTTCTCTTTTCTTTCTTTCCTCCCACCTAGCCGCCGATTTTCCCCTCTTCACCCGACCACTCCACCCCTCTCTACACCCACGGTCAAATTTTCCCCAAACCTCCATAAAGCCGCCGGCCACCATTCCAATGACCACCGGCCATCTCCACTTCATTACCCCTAGAAGTTTCCTAATTTAGATTGATCAAAGTTGGATAAATTTTGAAATTCAAATTCAATTGATTTGAAATTCAAAACTTTCCTAATCTTCAACTTCTATTTTAGGAAAGTTCATTCATATAATCCTATTTGAATTTTGAATGAGAGAGAATTTGATTACAGCTTTCTAATTTCATAAATCCAAATTTGGAAGCTATATTAACTCCCTAAATCTCTTCCTGTTTCCCTTGGATATTGCCGCTGGCCCCCTCTTCCATATCTCAGCAATCTCCATTTAGTTATTTCCTAACTCTAAGCCCCTTATTTTGGAAATAATTTTAATTCCCATAACTCCTACCTGGGCCGATTACCTCATGCATATCCTGGCTCTAAATTATTTCCTAAATCTATAAACGGGATTTAGGAAACAAAAGCCCACAGCCACTCCATCCCGTGAACTGCTCTCCCGTCACCGCCCCTCCTCTTGCCTGCATACCTAAGAAGATCTCCCAAGTCTATAGCCCGTGAAGGAAATCTGAAGGAACTCACACCCAGCCTCCTACTCCTTTTCACGGCTAGACTTCTCCATGCCCTCCTCATCCCAACCCACCAAATCCTGAGATTTTCTCTCAGGTTTCCTGTAGTAAATCTGAGATTGTTTTCTCAGATTTTATAAGACGAAGTGCGGAGCTTGCATTCTCTCTCCTATCAAGGGAAACGTCTTTCACGTTGTGACTATTCAAGAGACGTATCTTAGTTGCTTGGACGAAGACGTTGAAGGCATCGAGTGGAGGATCTCCACGTCTCCTTAAGCAAAGGTTTCCCTCTTTTTTCACTTGCATTTTATTTCTTCTAAATCTAAATTCTCAATGGATGATTGTAATCACGAAAGCGCCTTCAATTGCTCTTGCCAAGCCTAGTCATTTGTAGGAATTGAGTGTAATCTTCTATGCATCCTACGTCTCGTTGTATATTAGGGATTTAACTTGAAAACTACTATTCTGTATTGCTTCTATTTTCTTAATTATCTTGATAGTTCAAACTCGGAGCATGTGATTTAGCCTACGCAATTGATCCACTCATTTGTTTTAATTGTCGTTTGAAAATTGCTTGTAATTTTGTTCTGAAATTGTTCTAATCTATTAGTTGTGCAATGCCCACATGAATCCATAAGCATGTCATCTAAGTAGTCCTGCATCATCTGGTATCAGAGCATGGCTAGCATGCGTTACATGTGCTAGAATTCATCCTAGGCAATTACTTAGGCTTGCATATTTAATTTGGCATGCATAACATCTATAAAAACATTTTAATCTTCACTTACATTTGCTGTTCAGAAATTTCTACATACATTTAGTGAGCATTAAGTGTTGATTTTGGGTATTTAAGTGCTGCCATCTTCGTAATAACTCTTCTAGTTGTCTAGGAAAGCTTTGCACTTTGTTTTAGTTGCTGTCCAAACAATTTCTGCACCATTTAGTGTCATTTTAGGGAGTCTACTCTTGTGATAGGTGATGTCCGCTACTTTGTTTCACTCCCAAGTGACCCCAAGTGTCTAGCAATGGACCCGATAGGACTTCAAAAGAAGTTAGATGACCTAGTTAATATAGTGGACTCTATAACTAAAATGATGAAGGAGAAACATGTTGACATTCCCCACTGTAGGTATGTGCCCCAGTCGGTCAATCATGTAAGTCAGAAGGTTAACCATTATATTTATCAACCTAGTCATGAATCCAAGCCGCAACGACCTCACTTAGAGTCACATGATCGTTTGTCCACTTTTGATGGTTCATCGAACCCTTACTACTTTAAGGAGTGGATTAGACGATTAGAAGACTATTTTGAATCTCATTGTATTCATGAGTCCCAACAAGCTAACATTGCTAGGTCTCTCCTGAGTGGTCATGCTTGTCAGTTTTGGATGAGGGTAGAAGATCATAGAGAGTTTCGTGGTGAATACCCTATTTATGATTGGAAAAGCATGAGGCGAGAACTTGAGTTAAAATATCTCCCTCTCCCACCACCCACTCACCTTACCCCAACACCACCCAGTAATCTTCATCTAGAACACCATCCTGCCTCTTTTGTTGGGACAAACCGTGGACATCACTGTGGTCAAGACCACCCATACCTTAGTGACATCAGGGTTCCTGCCCCACCCTATAGGTCCTCACCTAGCCTTGATGGCCGACCCTCTATTGGGTCTTCTGTTGGATCGGTCCCATATGACTCTCCACTTGGGTCGACTCCTAGCCATCCCAGTCAGAAAACATCCCTTGAACCTAAAATTGAGTGCATCCATTTCGTGGATACTAATGATATCATTGATGACGAGGATTTCTTTGATGATGAAATTGAATTGATTGAATTAGACACTGATGTAGGATATTTAGAACCTTTGAGCATTGATACCTTAGCACATCCTAATCCTAGTCTCATCAAGGAGATCCCGTTAGAAAAGGGCTGCCCGGATGATATTAATTTGATCCCGAAAGAAACTGATCTGACCTTGAGCATATTGAAATTGAATTCGGGAGATAGTAATCTGAATCTGAATTACTCTGAGCCTAATTTGGAATATGAACATCCTCTTGTTTTATTGGAATCTGTTTTAGGAGTTGCTCCTTTAGATTTATATTTGAAAGAGTGTGTCTATCTTGATGGGACTTATCTCACCATTCCTCGTACTAACTTTAATGTTAGAGAGAATATTAGCCTTCACTTTCATGTCACCTCTCTATCTGCTATGCTCACTTCTGTTCTAGACACTATACCCCATCTTTTGAGTCCCATACCTGCTGGTGACTTCTTTGGCTATCCCATTATTGTTGTGAGTCAGGACCCATCATCTGATCATGTTCATGATTCCTCCGTTAAGTCCTCCATAGTCTTGTCCTTCCCTGTTAAGGACCATCTCTCTCATAGTTGGACAATTTTGCTAGATTACCCTGCTGCCCCTAGGAGTCTATCTAAGACCCTAGCTGAAACTCTATACGGGAATACTCTTATAGCTAAGGATGTTTTCATTGCTCCTCCTACACCTGTTCCCTTAAACAAGAAAATCTTGTGTCCTCTCATTTTGTGTTTGATCCACCTTTATTCATATTGATGTGCATTTGTGAGTCAATATGTGTGTGTCGGCTTCATCCAAAATTTTCCCTCCGTTTAAAAAACTTTGTGAGAGTCCACAATTCATGTCAATCATCATACAGTCCGAGTCTCTTGCATTCTCATTTGCACTGCATCTGCATGACTTTCATAAGGACATTGCACAACAAATTGAAAAGAATAACCAAGAATACAAATTACATGCAGATTTAAAACGTCGATTTAAAACTTTTGAGGTTGGTGATTTTGTTATGGTATGGATTTGTCTGGAATGGTTCCCTCCAGGAACATTTAAGAAATTGCATGCAAAGAGTGCTGGACATTTCAAAATACTTAAGAAAATTAATGACAATGCTTACATAGTAGATCTGCCCGCAGATTTCAATATAAATCTCTCTTTTAACATAGAAGACTTAGTGACATATGAAGGTCTTGATTTTAACCCACAAAATCCACTATCAAAACAGCCTTGTGTGAACCCACCCTGTGAGATCCCAAACCTACCTCCACTACCAAATATTCCCAAATGTCCTATAGCAGAGCAAGTGGAGGCAGTCTTAAGTGATGAGATCATATCCACAAGAGAAGGAGGACGAAGAAGATATTTGATCAGGTGGAAAGGGAAGCCCGAGTCAGAGGATACGTGGCTAGATCGCGAGGAGTTGCAGCAGATCGACCCAGATGCACTAGAGATCTACGAGAGCGCAAGAGATTCTTACTCGACGGAGTCGAGTTTTCTCCCACCCCGGGAGAATGATGGGGACATCAGATCATCATGGAAAGTTTACCAGCGACGTGGCCGCCGATCTACGGCCACGATCGATTCGTTATATTTTTGAGTCGATGTATTTTATTTTCATGCATTTTATTATTTGCTTATGTGTGTTTATTTATTTTTCCTTTGTACCCTTTTGTATGGGAGTGGTCATGTGTAAGCCTAAGGGCATTTGTGTCATGTCAGTTAGAGTCTTTTGTATGAGGCTATTTAAAGCCCCTTTATTTTATTTTCAAGGGAATGAATGAATGATTGATTATGAAAATTCCTTCTTACATGAACATTGAGAGCTTGAGAGTTTCAATGGAGAGAGCTTCCTAGGAGAGGAAGAAGATTGGCGTAATACCCACCAACCTAGATAAGTCGGGTTCGTGGTTCCTTCTCGTATATCTTTCCTTTGTCCTCGCTCTTTCTCTTTTCTTTCTTTCCTCCCACCTAGCCGCCGATTTTCCCCTCTTCACCCGACCACTCTACCCCTCTCCACACCCACGGTCAAATTTTCCCCAAACCTCCATAAAGCCGCCGGCCACCATTCCAATGACCACCGGCCATCTCCACTTCATTACCCCTAGAAGTTTCCTAATTTAGATTGATCAAAGTTGGATAAATTTTGAAATTCAAATTCAATTGATTTGAAATTCAAAACTTTCCTAATCTTCAACTTCTATTTTAGGAAAGTTCATTCATACAATCCTATTTGAATTTTGAATGAGAGAGGATTTGATTACAGCTTTCTAATTTCATAAATCCAAATTTGGAAGCTATATTAACTCCCTAAATCTCTTCCTGTTTCCCTTGGATATTGCCGCTGGCCCCCTCTTCCATATCTCAGCAATCTCCATTTAGTTATTTCCTAACTCTAAGCCCCTTATTTTGGAAATAATTTTAATTCCCGTAACTCCTACCTGGGCAGATTACCTCATGCATATCCTGGCTCTAAATTATTTCCTAAATCTATAAACGAGATTTAGGAAACAAAAGCCCACAGCCACTCCATCCTGTGAACTGCTCTCCCGTCACCGCCCCTCCTCTTGCCTGCATACATGAGAAGATCTCCCAAGTCTATAGCCCGTGAAGGAAATCTGAAGGAACTCACACCCAGCCTCCTACTCCTTTTCACGGCTAGACTTCTCCATGCTCTCCTCATCCCAACCCACCAAATATTGAGATTTTCTCTCAGGTTTCCTGTAGTAAATCTGAGATTGTTTTCTCCGATTTTATAAGACGAAGTGCGGAGCTTGCATTCTCTCTCCTATCAAGGGAAACGTCTTTCACGTTGTGACTATTCAAGAGACGTATCTTAGTTGCTTGGACGAAGACGTTGAAGGCATCGAGTGGAGGATCTCCACGTCTCCTTAAGCAAAAGTTTCCCTCTTTTTTCACTTGCATTTTATTTCTTCTAAATCTAAATTCTCAATGGATGATTGTAATCACGAAAGCGCCTTCAATTGCTCTTGCCAAGCCTAGTCATTTGTAGGAATTGAGTGTAATCTTCTATGCATCTTACGTCTCATTGTTAGATTAGGGATTTAACTTGAAAACTACTATTCTGTATTGCTTCTATTTTCTTAATTATCTTGATAGTTCAAACTCGGAGCATGTGATTTAAGCCTACGCAATTGATCCACTCATTTGTTTTAATTGTCGTTTGAAAATTGCTTGTAATTTTGTTCCGAAATTGTTCTAATCTATTAGTTGTGCAATGCCCACATGAATCCATAAGCATGTCATCTAAGTAGTCCTGCATCATAATTGTATTAAAATTATAATAAAAATATAATTGCTATAAAATAAAGCATCTTTTCGTGTGCTGGAACCCTTCCAAAATAAAGAACACAGTTATGTAAATCCACACAATTATTTTAGAATCATATCTTAATTACTTCAAATTAAATCTGCATTAACATATTTAACTCTTCCCTAATGTTTCTTTGAGAACCTTAGCTTGATTACGATATTTCATCACAAGTCACAACTCAACAATTAAATATTTTTTCACTATTTAAAAATAATATTTATTTGCATTAAATATTGCTGGACTAAATTCTGAAGAAGTCAAATGTTGTCAAAGTAGCATCGAACAAATTAGACGTTGTTAAAGACAATTTCAAATGCATCGGATATCATTAAAACAAACATTGAATGTTTCTAATTTATTACTCCATAATCATAATTACATCATCTATTTTTAATCTCTAAAATAATTGAAATTAAATATCCTTAAATTAAAATTAATTTTCTTTCCTCCTCTTGGAGTTGAGATTTTCAGCAACTGTTTCAATAAAAAAAATAAAAAAATATTTATTTCTTTATTTTCTAAGTTTGAATAGAAAAGAAGAAAAATTTAAATCACTTACACTTTCCCTGCGGATGAAATGGAGACTAACAAGCTCATCTTTCTTCTTCTTCCTCCTCTCGTTAAACTTTCTTCTTTTTCTTCCTCCTCTCGTTGAACACAGATCTTTCAACAAACATCAATAGTAAACAACTCTCCTCAAACTTTTCTCTTTCACAATATATCTCTCCCCCCCCACCCCCAAGTGCACGAAACTCCTCTCTTCCTCTTCTTCAGCTTCGCTCAACTGAATGAAATCAACTTATTCCTTGCAAGGAGTCGCATATGTCAGCTTGTTATCATCCCCGACCCCCCGCTCGCTGCTTTGCTCGCCGGCTCGCTTGCCCGTTGTTTCTTTTGCTAGACTTCTGTATCGAGAAAAAAATAAGGTGCCGATTTGATTGAACAGGTCTAAAACAGCCGCTTATTACATTCCAGAACATAATAAGGGAGTTGGGGTGCAATTTGATCTGTTTGATTATATATCTTGGTCTATTAGAATTTCTAACAGATGGCATCTCTTCTCCCTAAGAGAAATAGCAATAATTTTAGGAAAATGTTATGCTTATCTAATATTATGCCTAAATTGTGCATGCGTGGCAAAACCAGGATCTAGGAAGGGGGTCCTAGAACTGATCTGGTCATCTTTTACCTTTCTTCTTAGGTATTTTTCAATTTCTATGGATTTTTATGTATCTTATAGTGTACTATTTTGGTAAGGTTCTAATTCAATCTTTATTTCAAAGTACAAACTTTTTTGAATTTAATTTTATCACCAAATCTTCTTCCCTTCAAATCTAGAAGCTCTTCAAATTTATTTAAATATTCAATCAAAATGAGATAATGTGGTGTAAATTGTTGATACCAAACAAACATACTCATTTTTGTTTCAACCTAATAGGGACCATTATGATTATTTGCCACAAGTTGACTATGGCCATGGTCATATTTGACAAGATCATTTCTAGGCAGCTTATAAGAAAGATAATGCTTTTTCTTTGGAAAAATATTAGTTAAGTTCTTGGAGATTTTTGTTCAAGGATCCAATCTAAGTGCACTTTGAAGAGTTTTAATTTATGTTATCAATAGATATAAATCTAGAAATGATAACATAAGTTAGATTTTGTTAGTAGGTGGCTAATTAGTTGTAATGTTAGAAGTTGGCCTCTTAAAGAGGATTGTTCCCTATTATTATTTAGAGTGCTCATTCTCTTCAGTTTCTCAAAATTTTTTTTAAGACTATGAACTGTTGCAAGTATATTGATTTCTCACGGATGCGTGTCTATGTCTCTAATCTGGTAAAAATATATTTATTTTAGATTCCACAGGCACTACATAGTGTAGCCTTTTTTGTTTTTTCATTTATATGCTCTTTTAGCTGTTTACCAGTAAGCTATATGATGCAGATGATTTAACAGCATATGATGAAAAGAATGCATAAACTTATGTTAGCTATAAGAAAAAAGAAAATCTAGTGTGCAATTTTCTGATATTCCCATGTTGAGATATTATGCAAATTATTTTACAAATTTAGAAAATAGTAACATTTATCAACAAAAATTTTCTATTTTTTTTTAAATGAAGTTAATTTCATAACATGCTTAATTATTTTATGTAATTTATTTGTAGGATAATTGATTTTTTTTTTTTTTGTACATGTAATATATTTAGGATTAAGATTAGGATTTTTTATTTTTATTTTTCTTATAGCTATGGATGGAAGGGAAACTGGTATGAATTATGTTGGGTGGATGATGGTTTATAGATAAGGACAAGAGTGTGGAAATGTTAATGGTGAAGGACAAATTGATGCATTCAAAAATTCGCTCAAATACTAATGGATTGACGTGTTGATGGAGGGGATCTTCTTCTTGATATTCATGTCTTAAATTTGTTGTGCTCTCCCTTGAATTCAATATCTGATTGAGAGAGGATTGATATAGCCTTGCAGAATTCCTCACTGAATAGTTAATTTTCTGTTTATGCTACAACCTTTTTTTTTTTTTTTTGCATAATGAAATAGTGTGGTGAAGTTTTAAATACCAACGTGTCTATAATATGGATCAATTGGAAGTAAGGCAACAACTGATATTGTATGAATTGGAAGTAAGGCAACAAATGAAAATTTTCGTTGGTCAACTTCTTAAAATTACTGATTCCTATATCAATTTTCTGCCTATGGCTGCTGTTTGGCTTACACAAACCATTTTAAGCATGCTTTAATAGATACTAAGCTTGTTTTTTGCAGCTCCCGTTGTCTCCATTTCAGAGAATTGCTGAGTCTCCACAAACCCACCAGTTGTGGGTAAACGACCCTCGGAGCCCTTCAGAATTTTCTGCCAATAAGGGGATTCCCACTTTGATAACATGGTATCATGGGGGAAATGATGTTGCATTGGAAGGTTCATGGGACAACTGGTCTTCTAGGTATGGAAGGAAACATTCATAGTTGTTTTGGTCCCAAATAATGTATAAATATCAGATACAATCCGCAGGAAAGCGTTGCACAGATCTGGAAAAGACCACTGTATCCTGCTGGTACTCTCCTCAGGAATATATCACTACAAGTTCATCGTAGACGGAGAATGGAAGTTCATTCCAGAACTTCCTCACATGACTGATTTCACAGGGCGTACAGCGAACATCCTTCAAGTTACTGTGAGTGCCCCTTCTCAAATTCATGATTGTAGCATAGAAAAGTCCACTTCTTTTCTTACGTTCTTGTTTGGATTGGTGGTGCAAGGAATATGTTCCTGAGAATCTAGAGAGCATTTCTGAATTTGAAGCTCCTGCATCACCAGAATCTAGCTACGGGAGGATACTTCCGGTAGATGATGACTTTGCTAAGGAACCTCCTGCCTTGCCCCCACAGCTTCCTCTCATACTACCAGGTTCGAAGAGCTTGGAGTTGGACTCGTCATCCAGGAAAGAACATCATGTAGAGCTCAACCATCTCTTCGTTGAAAAGGGGTGGGCTTCACAGTCACTTGTCGCTCTTAATTTTACCCACAGATTCCATTCCAAGTATGTGACCGTTGCTCTCTACAAGCCTCTTTAACAATTAGCAAGGCGACCTTTCTTGCGAGCCTCTTGTATAGGTCAGTAAAAGTCCCATATGTAAAGTTTGGCAACTCTCGTAGAGATGAAAGGAAAGCAGAAATCTTTCCTTATGTGCATGATGTCCTTCGTTTTCCGTTTCTGTTTTTTCAATGTGTATTGCTTTCTATCTAGAAATGAAAAAGATTTTAGAATGATAAGGTCATAAATTATAAGCTGCAAATATAATTTTAACCTTGTGATGAGAAGAGGACGGTTTTACTGTGGTAAAGATATGACCGTTGCAGGTGAGATTTTCGTAAATCGTAATGGAGTTTGGATGGCCTCTCAAGAAAAGGAATTTTTATTTGGTCCGGTGTAAGGATGCAGAGGAACATCCGGTTATAGGCAAAATTCCGCCTATACCGAGGTGTACCGAGTTTTTTTAAACTCGGTACACCTCGGTATAGGCGGGATTTTGCCTACAACCGGATGTTCCTCTGCATCCGGTCGGAGGACGTAATAATTGTTCCAAGAAAAGAGGGAATTTTTATTCTCCTGATGGAGGTCTCGAGTCCACTAAAATTGAGCCACGTGGATCCCAACGATTCCATCATTTCTATTTAGCATGTTTTTCCTACTTACTGTGCGGCCCGACGATCCGATCCAAACTGATGCAAAAAATAATGAATTTTTTCGGCTTAGGCTAATAAATAATGAATAATTTACAAAATCCTTCAACCCAATAGAATGGAGGATCAAATGTTTGCCGTTCTCTTGAATTGAATCTCATTACCTCGATCTGGTCCGTCTTGAAGCCTACATTCGGCTATTGTACTAAGTCTTCCTAATGGCAAAAGGCTATATCCAATAGTGAGTATTTAATTGGAAGATATGTTCTCCCCAACATGAAGATGATTGTTGCTACGAAAGATTGACTAAAGATCACTTACAATAATTTGGATGCATTATTAAAAGAAATAAAACAAGACTAATTCGTAGATATAAAGAAACAAACTGATGTGATGCAATGGGGAGTTACACAAGAATTTTAAAAGAGAATTAAATGTTAGCTCCACAAATTATATGATCATGCATCAAAGTCAAGTAAATCAAAAGTAATTCGCGGTGATTAATTTGCTAGGCAAAGAAGATACAACGAGCGAGCTAAATCCTTTAAGCAAATGCGAAAGAAAACATAAAACAAAGGCTAGTAAATAAAATCCCACAGTTAATACCAAGTTGTTCACACTTTGAGGCCTTTAATACTCTCTTCCTACGGAGACTAAGTTGAGCGACGGAAGATTGTCCAAGCTAGCATGGAGGTTGCCACTAAGATGGAAGCACCAAGGAACGTTGCCGTGGAAGAGGATCTCGGAGGCGGAGGAGGCACGGTAGATCGACCTTTGATAATCCAAGTGTAGACGGAGAAGTGTTCGTCAATAGAGTCTATAAGCGTTGGCAAGATGCGGCCCAAATAGTCTTCGACGGTATCGTTGAAGTCAAATCCGACGTCAAAGAATTGTGACCGCAAGACGTTGACTCTTCCGTTGTGGTCGTATTCAAAACCGTAATTCCACTCGGGTTCGTCCATGCATCCTTGGAGTGGATCCGAATGGTTGCCGCAAGCAAGGTCTTCCCCCAAAGAGAGCAAGTGGGGCGGCGGCTTGGCCAAGGGAGGGGGAGATCCGGCGGGAGAGCAAGAAAGGGGGAGGGGACGGCTGGGTGAGAAGAAACTAAAATTTTCTTTCAGTTTTTGTGAGATTAGGAGGGAGGGATTTAGGGATTTAAAATTCCAATTAATGCAATTAATGCCTTAATTGAGAATTTTCAATTAGGGAGGGATTATGGGATAAAACTGAATTTATTTTCAGTTTTAAAAAGGATTGGAGGGAAAGTTATAATCCTAATTTGAATTTCAATTAGGATTTAAGAGGAGTAATTGCTCCTTAATGGATTTTCCCATAAGGGGGCTGGCGGCATGGGCTAATGAGGGAGGGAATTGGGGGAGAGAGGAAGGGGGTTTCCAAGTAGGATTTGATGACTAGGAAAACATGAAAATAAATCCACTCTCATGAAAGTTTATTTTGGGATTGATTTTCAAAAACTTTCCAAAAAACAAATTTGGAAAGAAATTGGAATTTGAAAATCAAATTTCAATGAAGGGGAAAGAGGTGGTGGAGTGGCGGTGGTGGAGGGGGAGGGTGGTCGTCGGCGCGGTGGTGGGTGGCGGTGGAAGCTTGGCCGGCGGTGGGGAGGAAAGGCCTTGGGGCCGGCGGTAAGAGCAAATGGTCGGGAGATTTTAGAAGAAAATTGTAGTAAAATAAAAGATTATACTAAGCCAAAAGAAAAGATAATTTGAGAACTCACTAAGAGATCTCAATGGGAGCACTCACCAAGAGAACTCCATGCACTCACAAAGAGAACAAATTGTGAAAAAATTTCATTCATTCAATAATAATCTCATACAAGATATCATGACCATATAAATAGGCTCCAAAGAAAATAAAGTGCAAAAGTCTAAAATGCCCCTTGGGGCTACAAAAGCAACTACTACCCGCAGGGGTAAAATGGGAAACTACGAAAATAAAAGCATAATAATAAAACTGAAGGTACAAGTAAAAATCAATAATAAAGACTTGCAATCATGGCCGTCGATCTCCGTGGTCGTTTATGATAGATGCGCCGAAATCTCCTATCGATGACCTCATCACAAACAGCTAGCATTCAAAAGATAGAAGCAATAAATCAAAGAAGTGTGATTAATCTTGTAATTTGGTTACAAAACATCAGCAATAATTTCTACTTGGGGAAGGTTAAATGAAGCTTGGGAGGCATGAACCAGGAGGGTGGTGGCCAAATTACTTGTTGATCAGAATCCGGAGGGAAAAATCTCTCTATAGTTTCATTCTTGATGTCATAAACACCAACATCCCATGCCTTCCTTTGTTGAACCAAATCACATTGTCCATAAGAATCATCAGTGAAATAAACACAATTCGGTCTCAATTCAGAATTCTCTGAAATAGAAACAACCAACGTATGATTACAACCAATAAATAATGAATAATTTCCTATGTCTTGCACTTTATCCCAGCAGGATAGAGGATCATATGTTGCATCCGGTCCTGATTTGAATCCCATTACATCCGGTGCTGATTTGAATCTCATTACCTCGATATGTTGTGTTTCTACACCAACAATTGGACTATTGTATTCATCTTCACATCCGGTACCTTTGGCCGTGTAAGACTTTGATGTTCTCTGGATTTGAAGCAACTCGCCGTCCAAGAAAACAAGATATTTAATGGGACATATATCTTGTATGTGGATATTCAAAGGTGAAATACATATTTTGGGTATTGGTGAAATACATACTAGGGGTCTTGGCCTTAATGGAGGATAAATTCTGAAGTTAGGGAGGTCGTAACCGATTACGGATCCATCTTTGGCCACAACGTAGAGGAGTTGATCCTCGTGGCAGTAGACGGCGTCCATGAAAGCCCCAAACCCTGGAAATATCTCAACATGGACCCAACGAGGATCTTCAGGTCGGGCCAAAGCCATGCAACCTTCTGAGAAGTAAAAGGCGACGGCCACGACATTGGGTGGATTGACGTCAGTTATGCACATGTGATTTGGTGGAGCGTCAGTTATGATTACCCTCCGAATAAACGCGTCGCGGAAGATGTTTGCCGGATATGACCGGTTAGTCCTGTGGTTGACGAACTCCAAAATAACGCCGTCGGAGCCATCCTTGATGGCTTCTATGTTGGTGGAGATGTTGAGAAGGGATGGGAGGCGGAACTCCTTGTGGGTGAGAGGGTTCAAAATGCGGGGCTGAAGCGCTAGGTCTAGTGTAACCAACCAGCCACCGTCCGGAGATGATCCGACGCAGCGCCGTCCGACCATCTCAGGCAGAAAAGATATGATTCCCTTGTCTAATTTGTTTATGATATGGAATGATAAATAGTCGGCTTCCTCTTTGTGTTTGTTAGGAAGGAGCAACCACGGCATGGAGTTATCCACATGTACTAGGGGGTTTGGCGGCCGTGGTGGGTAACCCCTCAACGGTCGTCCGAGAATCCAAGCCCAGTGACTGCAGACGGCAGAAATGCAAGCTCTGTTTTTTATGTGGAGACGCTCGACTACCATAAGTAGGAGCTCAGGCAATAAAGTCGACCACTTTGGCACAGGCAAAGATGACATTTTCTCTGTTGGAACTTTCACCGGACCTAACGTAAACAATAATAACGGAGGGGAAGGAGGATGAAGGATACCTTTGTGAGAGCAGAGAGGATCAGCTTCAGCAATCAGATGGCTGGAGCAGAATGTTTCGGGCTGCACGGCGTGAGGAGGAAGCGTCGAGAGAGAGTGCGGGAGAATAGAGAAAGAAAGCCTCACCTTGTTCTTACTTAACGACGCGGGCAGATGGCAAAGATCGCGGGCGAGGAGGAAGAGCCAAGTGGGACGTACGTAGAACAACTTAGGACCTCCTAACTCACGCGGAGGCAGTTACCTTGAGCCAACTGCTTACTTAAAAAAGAGAGAGACATTTAGGCCTCGTTTGGTATCTGCCCTCCTTCTAAGTTGGTAATGTAACGGTTAATGAAGAAACAAAGGTATGGTAGAGGGAATAAGCAGTATTCTTCCGCCTTTTCAGATATGCAAAAATAGGCCGTTCTAAACAAATGTATTTTACAGAAGTAGTATTACCAAATAGAAAACTGCAACTGTTTTTACCGATTAAACTGAAAACGGCATAAAAACACTCTCAAACGAGGCCTTAGGCCATTTAAGGCAAATTCACACACACAATACATATACAAAGACTCGAACCCAAGACCTAAAACCGAGTTTCATTAATGATATATTGTTTGAGTAACAGCTCATTTTGTTGGTTAAGGTTTTTGAAAAATTTTTAAGTCGTTGTGGAGAAAATAGGGTTTTAGGAATAATGTTTTATATAATGGAGTTATTACATAATATTATTTGGTTAAATTATTTTTTATATGCTTATTCAAACTTTAAACTGAATAATTAGTGTTTGATACAATTAATAATTTTAGTTTTTTTAATCAGAAATGCCGAAACTACTCATATATTGAATTCAAATATACTTAATATTTTTTTTTTATTTTTTACATAAATAAAAATATACATATAATTTAAGAAAGTTTTTTTCTATTATCATAGATTTTGACATTTATAAGCAAATTCGAAAAAATTCAAAAAATATCAGCACTTTTGTTGAAGGAAATTAAACTTTTAGTACAATCCATTCATCAATGCAAATGGTGGTGTTCTTAGCCGAGGGATTGATGTGCACAAGCTCATATCTCTACATTTTGCGCTATTTTTTCCATTTGAATCAAATCATCAAAGACATGTAACTTTGCCTGAAGGAGGGAGAGGAAACATTTGTCAAAACTTATCATATTCTGCATGATTACAATGAACCTGATAACAATATGAATGTTTTTGCTTCCTTCATATAAGCACAGAAATCCTTTGAGGCTCTCTGAAAATTGTTATCTTTAAAAAAAGTTGTTTTTTTTCTTCTTTTTTATAACATAAGATATCAAACTTTTTCATAGAGTAAAAATTCCTGTTTCTTAGTTACATTAGCAATCCATCAAAGAAAGATCAAAATACATAAATCTCATATTGAAAGAAAAAGATCAAATAACCACTGTTGTTGATATATCCTCGAAAAATTATCTTGATCGAGCATGAATTTCGAGGCAAAAATCGAGTTGGAAACTTCAAAAATTAAATCTGGGATCCCCTGAACTTTGATTTCAGCAAACTTATAGTTGAACTGATCGTCTCGGAAAGACGAACGCAACGACACCAAATTCGACTCAATCCGAGCTCAAATGGGTCCAAATCAAGGACCCAAAGCGCTGTTGAAAGGTTCGAACCACAATTTGATTTACCAAACGGTTTCCAAACATGACGTGCTTATAGTCGAATCGAGCGGCTCGATGAGACAAATCCAAAGAGCCCAAGATTGCCAAATTTCGACATCATTAAGACCTTCAAATGTCTGACGAACGGTCCACGATCAAGGGATTCAATATCGGCCCTCCATTCAAACCACTCCCGATTCGCCCATGATCTCTCACCTATTTACAAGCCATGTCACTCAAGAAATCTATAAATAGACTCCTAATTTCTCATGAACGGGGGGGGAGCCAGGGCCCAAGACAGAACAAGAAGAAGAAGAAGAGAATGATAGGAGGGAAGAAACTCCTCGACCACCACCACCGGGATTCTGCCCGACGCCGGAATTTTGCCTGACGCCAGAATTCTGTCTGATGTTCAAGCAACGTCGATGTTCTTCCTGACGTTCAAGCAACGCCAGAATTCTGCCCGACTTCCAAGTGACGCCGGAATTCCGCCCGACCTCTAAGTGACGCCGAAATTCCGCCTGATCTCCAAGTGACTGTGGAGTTCTGCCCAAATACTTTATAACGCCGGAGTTCTCCCCGGCCGACGACTAACGTCGGACTTCTAACCGATGACGGACCTCCGCTTGTCGCCAAATTTTTACCCAACACTGGACTTCAAACTATTGTCGGACTTTCACCTAGACATCTATCTGATGTTGAATTTCAGTCCATTGATAGACTTTTACCAGAAACAATCCTTTCCGACCTTCGTCGCCCGTCGACTACAATCCTTCCGACCTCCGTCGCACGCCGACTACAGTCCTCCTAACTTACGTCGCCCACTGACTATAGTCCTTCTGACCTCCATCGCCAGCCGTTACGGTCCTTCAGACTTACATCACCGGCCAACTACAATCCTTCCGATCTTCGTTGCCCGCCGACTACGGTCCTTCCGACCTCTGTCGCCAGCCGACTATGGTCCTTCCGACCTCCGTCACCCACCGACTACGGTCCTTCCGACCTCCGTCGCCAGCCGACTATGGTCCTCTTGACTTATGTCGCCCACTGACTATAGTCCTTTCGACCTCTGTCACCAGCCGACTACAATCTTTCAGACTTACGTCGCCTGTCAACTACAGTCCTTCCGACCTTCGTCGCCCGCCGACTACGGTCCTTCCGACCTCTTTCGCCAGCTGATTACGGTCCTCCTGACTTATGTCGCCCACCGACTACGATCCTTCCGACCTCCGTCACCAGCCGACTATAGTCCTCCTGACTTATGTCGCCCACCGACTACAGTCCTTCCGACCTCCGTCACTAGCCGACTACGGTCCTTCTAACTTATGTCGACCACCGACTACAGTCCTGTCTACGGTTTCTATGATCTCCGTCGCCCACCGACTACAGTTCTTCTGACCTCCATCATCAGACTATTGTCCTTCTAAGTAACAAACACATCAACAATGATGCTTTGTATTTTCACCATGTAATGTACTCTATAAGATGTACTGATATCAAGCTAAGGCCTTCCCCCGAGGAAGGACCTCATTTGTAATCAACTACAATACTAGTGGATTCATTTATACTGGACCAGGACCCTGTGGTTTTTCCCCCCTATTCAGGGGTTTTCCACGTAAAAATCTTTGTGTCTCTATTGAATGATGCACCCTCTCTCTTATCTAATTGCGTGCTTGATTTTCTTACAATGCTAAGATGGTAAAGTATATATTTCTCTACCGCCACGAATACTCTTGGATGCAAAAGTTTGACGCCGTCTATGAGAACATCGTTCTCGACCGGGGGGCAATTATTGTTCCATTCTCAAAAAATCACTCTTATCAACTTTCTGACATCCGTCATTGCTGCATCAGTTTTAGAAGAATCAAATGTGGACTGGGGGGCAACTTTGACTCCAACTATGGTCAAATAGATCCTCTAATACTTTTAACATCAAGATAATATTTCAGGAAAATCCAAGCAAATGGAAGGATACTTCCAATGAATTGCAAGCTTTATATAGTCCCTTGCTGGAGTTCTACTCATTGGGCAAGGTCTTAATGTCGACCTCAAAAAGACAGTAACAGTTTAAAGATAGACCTGTTGACCTCATTTTTGTATGAGGCCACTTTAACCCTCTCTGGACACTAGACCCTAGGATTAATCCAGATTCATATCAATTCAAATCAATTCAGGGTTTTAAACCCAGTCAAACTTTAACTCAATCCAGCTCAAAACCTATACTCCAGTTCGAATCCTCATTCAACCTTCAAATCAATATCAAACCTATTTTAGGATCTATCCAATCATTAATAGTCATTCAATTGATTGCAAATGATTAAGATAATTCAAACTTAAACTTTGAAATCCAAAGTCTAGTTCAAATCTAGAAATTCAAACAAAAAAATCCGAGGTCCTAAAACCCTTTATAGGTGATTTTTTTCATCACCTTGAAACCTAGTCAATTGCCATCTGATTCAGGATCCATCAATTCCATATTGATGTGACATGTCTCTAGATCCAACCCTCCAAATTTGATATTATTTGGAGGACTTTAACACCATAAACTAAATCCAGTTTCAAAGATTGCAAAACCTTCAAATATTTACAATCTATGCCACTAGGCCTTTCACCTAGTAGATTTTGACCTTAGAGCTTTCTCCAAAGCCTCTAATCACTTCCAGACCTTTGATCCTGACCTATTGAGCAGTAAACTGCATTTTGGTGGACCTATTTTGACCCTTAGTTGATCAGGGGTCAAAACGACCAAAATGCCCCTTAAGGGTAATTTTGGAGTTTTTTTTAGGCTTCAACATCCCCTTTTCAAATCAAACCCCAAAACATCTTCCATTGCATCCTAATTATCACTAGGAGTGCAATGTTCTTAAGCCCTGACCCTGGTTGACCAGTTTGACCTTTTTGACCAAAATATCCCTTAGGGGCTCAAACATCGATTTCAAACCAAACGACCTCCAAATTGATTGGAACCACTTCCAGCAAGTTTCAAATATCAAACCAAACCTATTGGACCCAAACCCAGACCCTAGGTCAACCCGGTTGACCAAGTCAATCTAGGTTGACAAAACAGGCCTTTAAGGGTCAAAATAGGCATTTTGGCTAATTTAACCTCCCTAGACCTTGGAACCACTTCCAATGGTCTACAAATGTCATTTCAAATTGATTGAACTCATCTCCAGACTCACGACCCATCTGGTTGACCCAATCATCCCTTAAGGGTCTAAATATGTTATTCTAACCCATTTGACCAAATGAAGCCCTTTAAATTCTCAAAATCACTTCAATAATGATTTAAATATATACAAATCATTTGGATTAAGTCACCATGGGTTTGACTTAGTGACAAAGTAATTCCATTTTGACTTGGTCAAACTTATTCAAAGTTCCCTTAAATGCACTGAAAATATAGCCCTTAAGTGTTTAAACCGCTTTAAATCATCCAACAGCAGCTCAAAATACTCTCCATGTCACCTCATCAACCTATGTGGCATTTTGACTAGTCAAAGTGGTCAAACCTACTTAATGAATGGCTTTATCACCTTAGTAAGCCAAGCCCACTTGATAACTCAAGTTCTATGAATATTGATGGTTGGAGAGGATGTTTGATAACACTTAATATCTGCCCTTTATCATATTTTAGGTGGTAATCATGAGAGGGGGTGGGGAGAACCTCACTCTTCACTCAAGATTTTATCTTCACCCCTACCTTCCAAAAACTCTAATCCCAGCAGCCCACAACGTCTCCCAAGGCATGAACAAGCTTCTCCTCTATAACTAGGCTCCTTACAGCCATTAGAGAGCTTGCTTGCTTGAGCTAGGAACCAAAACTGAGAAGAGAGAGAAAATAATATTCCTGTAGCAGTTTTCGATCTAGCCGTCAAAGGTTCTTGGGTCCTTTAGCAAAGTTGTAGAGAATATCTAGAGCTTTCCAACGAGCCTAAGAACATCAAAATCTGTCCACAAGATTGTAAGATATCACAACTTTTATCTAAAACTTTGATTTGAAACTGCAACAAATTTACAATACATGAAGCCTCCAAACTTCAGGTGTTGGAAGAATATATTGCCCTCAAGCTACGTTTCAAATTTAGTTGAGTATTTTAAGAGATATGAGCATTTAAAGTTTTCTAGTCAAAATGAACTAGACAAGATCTGGACCATCCGATCGAAGATCAGACGACCCAGATCTGACCATACCACACGTGTTTTCCCTGGGATTCGAATGCTCTAGATATCCTCTGAGCCTTTTTTTATTTGGTTAAAACCCACAGAGGGGCCTACGTGTTAATTTCAAAATTTCGGTTACAGCGTCCTTAGAAGAAACCTCCAGCTCTCTAATGCTCGAATGAGCTACACACAAAAAAGAAATAAAACCTACGAGCTAGTGGTTTCTTTTCCTAAAATTACAAGAAATGCAAAAAAAAGAGATCGGACTGTAAGCAGACATCACCCAAAAAAGGAAGATCATAATAGTCTCGTTCAGTACCTTCTTCCTACACAACAGAGTACTAACAAAAAACACGAAATAAAAGCAAACAACACAAATTACCTTGCACTTGTATAAGTCTCTAAAATATAAAATATTCCTGCAAGAAATACTCCAAAGATCCAAATCAGTTATATAGCATTTAAAACTAAAGTTAAACTTGAAATTTAAACTGATCTTGTAGAGGAAGTAACCCAGCAGCCCCATGTTCACCTAGGTACAACAAATAAACATCTGATGACTAATCTTCCTCAAATCCACAAAAATATACCAATTATAAAGGCAACAATACTTAACAACACAAAGCCAAACCCAGGTAACACGAAAACCCCACTGGATCCTAATCAATCTACAGATATCCCTATCCCAAGCATAAATACAAAACCAGAACTGAATCAACAGCTCTAAATTCCAGATCTCAGACCACCTAAACAGAGAACCTGGACACAGCAACCTCAAGTCGCCAGAAATAGAAGTGAACTTCATAACATTAGAAATAATGACTCTATAGATAAACCAAAGGATCCAGATCACAACAAAGGCATAATAGACCATGAAGGTAGAAATAATCCAATTCCTAGGAACAAAAGGAAAAGATCTTAAGAGCCGAAAACAAACCATCTCGAGACCCAGAACAACAAAACCAAAAAATAAAAAACTCAAAAACATAATATCAGCTCGATCTAATATAAGGAAGACCAATTTTGTCCAGATTTACCAAACCTTTTAAAGTATGAGGTAAGGAATTCACATCAAACTTCGTTTCCTCCTCCAATTTGCTCCCAAGTTTAGCCAAACAATCAGCGCACGCATTACCTTCTCTAAAGTTAATGCTTAATAGTGTAATTCATAGTAGACAAAGCCAACCGAATTTTCCTGGTAATATAAAATAACTGAGGATGAAACACATTAATATTGTTAATAATCTGAATAACATTTAAAGCATCCACCTCAATCTCAATATTAAAAAAAACCTCTGTTACTACAAAAAAGAAGACCCTTGAGCAAACCCATAAGCTCAGAAAAAATGACCAAGCACGGAGATAAAGGGCCCGCATAAGCCACAAAAACTTTGCCAAAATTGTCCCTAATAATACCCCCATACCCAGCAAAATAACGATCCACAGAACCATCATAATTAAGCTTCAGGTAAGGTGATAGCGGTTTAAACCATCTCACAACTCTAGCATTTCTGATAAAGTCCTCAGAAGTAATCGGAATACCCAGCTTCTCACACAAACTATTACAATTACTTAAACTTTTTCTCAAAATAAGCTTACCAGCAAATAATTGAAGCAATTTATGATTAATATTGGAGATAATCACCTTATCCTCCATCTTAATCCCATTATGTTTAGCTTCATTACGAGCCTTCCAAAGGAACCAAAAAATAATAATAGGCAATAAGTTAAGCACATGACCTTTGATCGAGGTAATCCAATCAGCTAAAAAAGACTGAACAGTAAAACTAGAAATAGAGTTAATAGCAGGAAAGGGTTTGTTAACAATCATAATATAATACCTCCACACTTTTTTAGCACTATTACCATAAAGAAAAACATGATCAATACTTTCAATATTAGAACAACAATGACATTTAGAAGGCAAGTAAAAACCTTTATTCCACAGCCTAACATCAACCGGTAAAAAACCCTTAAGACACCTCCAAGCTAGAATAGAATAAGATAGGGGAATATTATTATGCCAAATATTACCATAAATTCTAGAAGCCTCCTTCTTAATTCTAAACACATCCCAAACCATTTTAATTTTAAAAACACCATCAGTAGAACAATTAAACATAATACGATCATCATCACAAATACTCAAAGGGATGCTCAAGATCTGATTTAAAATGATGTCAGGTAATAAGTGAGACAACTTATTAATATTCCAATTACCATTTTCAATAAAATAACTCACCTTAGTAGCAAGAAGAGTATGAGAAGAAAGCATGCTGTCAATCAAACCCATACCTAACCAATTATCTTGCCAAAAGAAAATATCCCCTTTACCCAAGCCCCATTGAATAAACTTTTCCGCAACCCAACTGATGTTACATAACCACTTCCAAATAAAAGAATCTGACTTCCTAAACATGCAACTAATAGGGTGTTTCTCTTTACAATACTTGGCATGCATGAAGTTAGCCCATAAACTGCTATTAGCTCTAAAGGAAAATCAGAGTTTATAAGAAAAGGCCGTAACCATGTCCAAAATACTTTTACACCCAAGACCACCTTCATTAAGAGGGCCACAATTGTTAAGCCAAGAAGACCACAAAATGCAAGACCTACTATTATTAGCTCCCCAAAAAAATTTATTAATAAGCCTTTCCAATCTAAGGCAAATAGAAGGAGCAGGATTAAGAGTATGAAAAATGAAAATAGGGATTGAATTTAACACCTGTTTGATAAGAAGCAGTCTCCCACCAAACGAGAGAAAATTCGTAGACAAATTGGTAATTTTGTTTTGAAAAGCCGTCACCATATCTTCAAGAAGCATGCTTTTCTTTCTACCCTTAAAGATAGGGGTACCCAAGTATTTAATAGGCTTGATCTGAGCTGTTGGTTCTCTCCCGTGATCGATCCAACGATCGGATCCAAGATCCGACGTGGTTAAGTGGTCCATTCAGGACCTGCCATGTGGCATTGTGCTACGTCGCTACGTCGCCGCGCCAATCATTGGGGCCGGCGGCAGATTTGACCAAATTTGGTAAAAAATAATTCAAAAAATATTCAAAATTTTCCAAAATTCATAAAAATTTTAATTTTCCACCAAATTGGACGTTCTTAGGCTCGTTGGAAAGATATTTTAATGTAATTTTTATTTAAATTAATTTTAATTTGTTTTGAGTTCTAGATTATAAGAAAATTGATTTTATTTAAATTTAGATTTTCCTAATATTTTTATAATCCAGGGATCAAAATAATCCCAAATTTTGGTGGGATGTTCTTGAGCATCTTAGGAATATTATGTGATTTTTTTAGGATCAGATGCTCTTTAATTTTCTGTGATATGAATTTTCAAGGTAAAGAGTCCATTTTGGACCCTAACAACAACAACAACATTTTGGACCCTAAATTTTGAAAATTCATAACTCTCTAGACACTTAATATTTTTTTTGTGAAATATCTGTGATGTGAATGCATGTGTTCCAGGGTTTGCCATACCAAGTTTCATGACCATCTGAACAGTAGAGACACCTAGGAAAATAATTAAGGAAATGTCTAGGTTTGGAAAATTCATAGGGGATTGTATACTCATCCAATAGGGATGAAAATTGAACATATCAAACATAGTGACATCAGGTACCCCAGATTTAAATTTCATTAAATTTGGAGGTCATTATTATAGAAAATTAAGCATGTCAAGTTTCAACCCTTTTAAGGACCCAAAAAATTCAAAAAAATATAATAAATCTAAATTAACTCTAAAAATTGTAATTAATATTTCAAACTGATCAGAGAATAGCCCTTTACCTATAAAAAATAAAATTCCTTTAATTGTACCTCTAATTAACCTTAATTTAATTTTAAATAAAAATTAATAATTAATTAAAAATAATTAAAAATTCTAAAAAAATTCCAAACACTTGGAAACACCCCCTTAAGCCATTACTGATCTTTGGGGGTGATTCCACCAAGTTTGGGATTGATTTGGATCAAAATTCTAAAATCACCTCTATTTAAACAATTAAATAATTCCAAAAAAAAAACCAAACTTTAAATATTCTTAATTAATTCCAAAAAAATCCAAACTAGCCAAACTCAATTGTATCTGATTTTAATTAAAATCTAGTATTTTATAAAGATGTCAAACTACCAAAACCTGGTCAAAGTCAAAAAGTCAACAATTCAGTCAATTGTAGTTCAAATCTAGGACTAAAGTTTGAAAGTTCATAACTTTTTATAAAAAAACTCCGAATTGAGTGTGCTTACAGTCTAACAACTCGTATTAAAATATAATATTCATGAAAAATTTAAAAACTCTAAGATTAACTCTAATCTAAAAAGTGAACTTTTGACCCCTTAGTTAACACACTTATTCCTAAAATTAGTTAATTCATTAAAATTCCAAAATTTCATAATTTGGTTAATAAAATTATCAACCAACCTTTTAAAATCAGTCACAAATTAAAATATTTGATATTAATATATCATTTAATTTTAATTAATTAAACTAATTTGATCAACCCCGATTACTACTGGGTAATCTAGGCATACGAGGCTATTAGCTTAGCTCCAAGGAAGGTGAAATAAACTTCATGGCCTCGGTGTGAAATAAAAATGGTAACTATTTAACTCTTAAAAATATATTTAAATGAGCTCTTAATATATTAATATTTAAACTTTAACATAAACTTCCCCTCAAGCCTGAACAAACCTAGAATTTTAGATAACTTCAACTAACTACCCAGCTTAGGATTTACCCCAGCCACACGACCTCTTACACACACTTTAGATGGTTTGCTAGGACAACCAATTCTAGACTTAGGTTAGGCCGGTGTTTACTTTTCTGCTGTGTGCCAGATTTTTGTGATTTTATTGCATGTTGTGGATGAAATTGCCTTGTTGTGTCTGCTTACTTTTTATTGTACTATGTGGATGGTTGATGTGTTTGGCGACTACATTACCCCTAGGATAGGTACGATCTGGATGTTCACATAGTTTTCTGCAGGTGACCACGCTCATGTAAGGCAATAAAAAGGGGCCTAAATAAATAAAATCAATTATATAAATGCTTGCACAGATGCTTCAGCTGCTAAGCCCCCAAATAAAAAAAAAAGAGTGTGGCCAGCGTGTTTATTTACTTTTTTGCACATATATAACTGCTTGGGAATAAATGCTTCTGATTCATTAACTGCTTAGGATAACCCTGTAGGAGAGTCTAGAATTTTGATTTTTATATAAATGTAATTTGTGTAAGTGTTAAATGTTGTGAAAGTGGAATTTTGAGTTGGGATACATAGGTCCAAAGCTTGGACTCCAGAGGAAAAAGGACATCCCTTAGGGGAGTAGCCCTTTTTCATTTGGAGATCCAAATTTGGATCACTTCTTCACTACCAAAAGAGAAAAGAGTGACCTTCCCCTTAAAGGAAGTGCCCTCATATCCATTTGGGTAGCTTACTACGAAGAATCCAATGAGCCTGAAAGAAAGGAACCCGAAGGAGAACAAGATTGAAGATTTAAAGATAAAAGTATCCCATTCAAAACCACTTGCATCTCTACTAGGTTTAGAATCCGAATTGTTGTTAGTGGTGCCCGGCCACTTTACTTTTTATAGACTCTGCTTTGTAATAAGCAAGACAACTTTGCCTATGACCATTTATTAATTAATTTATTTATATTTGATGTGTTGAGATGATTGCGTCTAAAATTACTTGCTTTTCTTAATTTTTTGGCATTTATGTGCCGCTTTTATTTTCGCCTGGATATATAAGACTCGTAAGGATGTGAAAGTTTTATACCCATAATTTTAAAGTTTAAAATTTTAGCGAGTCTAAATAACATATAAAGACAACGAATTTAGGGAATTAGCCAGGGTTCAACCCCAGGGTCGCATGCATATTTTTGCACTTCTTCTCTCATTGCTCCAGATAGTTTGACCTATGAGGACGAGGTGCCAGACCTGAGGAAGCCCTGTCTTCTAAAACATTATTTTATAAGTTTGTTTTTAAAATTTCAAGTATATTTGATTTGAAGTTGTTAACTAGCATGCTTCGCATTAGAAACAAATTAAAAGTGTTAAAATTTTAATTGCATTAGTCTTTAACATTTTACACCCAACATAAGTCAAAGGGCAAATTAAGAAAATCTCTAGATGTCAGCCATAGCTCTCTAAAACTTTAAATAAAATGTCCATACAACTCTTTCATAAAAGATCGGACTCATGTATTTTAAATCGATTAGGTGGTTAACTGGCTCCCCAATCCAAGCCAAGTCCAGATTTTGCACTACATTAGTTAGGTTCAGACGACTGTGGTATAGTGTTCAAATTTAGATCTAAGATCTGGGTCAGATCTTTGATTATAAGACCCCAACCTTCGGGAATATAATCCTAAATTTTTAATAAAATGCTCAACTCTAACTAAATGTCATTTTAATTCAAAATTTAAAACCTAACACTTAGCTTAGATTGGGGTACTTTTGAATTATTTCAGAATCTCTAGGTCCTACCTCTCCTTCGTTGAGTCTGGAAATAAGTGTTCAAAATTTGATCCAATCCCGATTGAAATTCCAAATTCACATCTTTGATATAACTCATAGAAAATCTTTAAAATAAAATTTCATCACTATTTTAATCGAGAGTTTTCGTAGGGGAATCTGTCTCCATACGATGTAATTAACTACAAGGGCTTGCGCTCGTAGGAAATTTAGAACCACAAACACCTGATTTTTAAAATTGATCTTTTTCAAAATTTAAATTGATTTCTTTGGGAAAAGTAAAATAGTAATGATCATCATCATCATATTCGAAGAATTATCATCAGATGATATTTCTCCCTTTGGGGAGATATATCTTTCGCTGATGAAGCCTTGGATATGAATTTAATGATCACCCTACTTGATTATCGTAGGCAGATATTTAGTTGAACCTCATCTTTCCCCTACGGGGCCATACAAAGTTCTCTTTAACATCTGGACATAATATTCAAGATAAGATTCATAATTTTAAATTTGAATCCCATTCTAAAATTCTATTTTCACCTTTCGAGGTGATATACTTTTTCTAATGAGACAATTAGATTTTAGATTTATAATTTAACTTTAATTTAAAAATTCCTAAAGAAAATCAAGCTGTTCAAAACCAGCTTTCAAAATTCCACCAACAAGACCCTTCTTTTCCTTTGATTTGGGATGCACGCGGCGTTCACCCCCTCCCAATCAAAGCAAAATTGATCCCAGGTTGTTTTGATTTAAAAAAAATATTTATTTAAGTATATATAGTTTTGAAAAATATTTAATTATCTTTGGGATTATTAAATTTAAAATTCTGATTTTGTAATAGAACTCAGGATTAGGAATGATATATCATCTCAAAAGGGTGAAGATATCATTCACTAATTGGTTCATATTACAAAACTTTAACGTTGTCCTTATTATCGTAGTCAAATCCAAGAGGAATCGTATTTGACTTCGAAAGATCAAAATAAGATTTAATCTCGTATTTGGCTAAGCTAATATGGATTGAAGATCATTAATTTCATAATTAGAATTACAATAATAACTGATATATCTCTCCGAAGAAAGAGAATATCAATCATTATTGACCGTCTAAAAATGACGATAATGATCATTGGATTTTCCCAAAAATAATTAATTAGAGATTTTGAAATATTTTTTATTTTTGAAAATTAAATCTGGGTTACTAAATCTCCTACGAGCGCAAGCCCTCGTAGTTAATTACATCGTAGGAAATCGAAATTTTCTACGAAAACTCTCGATTAAAATAGCGGTGTAAATTTCATTTAGATTTTCAAAGATCGATATCAAAGGAGAAAAAGTGTAGGAATTTTCAATAGGGATTGGTTCAAGTTTGAGCAGTTATTTTCAGAGTCAAAGGAAGAGGAGTAGGGAGTGTTTTTAAGATTCTGAATTACTTCAGAAAACACTCCAACTAATTCTAATTGTTAGGCTTGTATTTGATTGAAAGCGATGTTTAGTTTAAGTGATCAATTTTATTAGAAAGTTGGGATTCAATTCCCGAAAATTGAGGTCTTATGACCCGAGCCAGCCTCAGAACCTAAGTCTAAATTGGGGCACTAAAAGTTAGCACCCCGAACCTAGCTAGTGCAATGCGAATCTGGTCTTATCCCGGCTTGGATTGGGGAGCCAGCTAAACCACCTAAACGAATTTAAAATATGAGTCCGGTCTTTTTGTAGAGTGGTAGGGACGTTAATTAGAAAATTTTAGAGGAATGAGATCGACATCTAGAGCAGATCCTTAATTGACCCCTTAGACTTATGTTGGGTATTCGATGTCTAAGTAATGCAATTAAATATTAGACTCTTTTAAATTTGTTGCTAATGCAATGCATGCTAATTGACTCGATTGAATGCAAAAATTTATATGTAGCAGTTTAAAAATTTTGGCTTAGAAAATAGGTTTTTCCCTAGAGATTGCATAACATCCCCTTGACAGATCGGCACCCTCATAGGCCAGGTGGTCTGCCAGAACCCGCAGGCGGGGAGATGCCTAACAAGGTTGAGAAAGTATAATATGAATGTATGAAAAACCCTCGGCGAGTCCGAGCTTACTTCTTAAGACCGTTTAGAGTTTCTATCTTATCTTAAAAAATTTTATTTAATTAAAGTAGAAGAATTTTTGACAGACCCCTAAGAGCCTAAATTCGAATTCCAGGTTAAATCAAATGCGTCATGCAAATAAAAAGACTAGAAAAGCAGGAGTTCTAATGCGAAATCAATTAAATAAATTAATTAAATATATCAAATTGAATGTCCATATGGCAAGTGCCACTTATTATTACATCTCAAGAATTACAAGAAATTAAAGTGGCCGGGCACCACTGACTACAACCCGGATTTCTAATCCTAAATCAAATGATTTTTAGACTTGGGATTCTTCTCGTTGTCCAATCCTTCATCTTCTCATGAACATCTCAATTCGTCGGTTCAGGATATCCAAATGGAAAGAAACTCCCCCTTGATCGGGGTGTTATCCTTCCTCTTTGGATATTTGCAAAGTATCCTAATTTGAATTCCAAATGGAAGAAGACTCTCCCCTTTAGGAATGTCTTCACCTCTTTGGAATTTAAATTGGATATTTATATCCCAATCTCAAACCATTTTAAATAAATACAACCTTAACTGAATTAAATTTACATTGAGAGAAATAAGAAAATCTAGACTCGATCCTGCAAGGTTATCCTAATAATCAACAGTTGTATATTCAATCCCAAGCAGTTATAATATGAAAAATTTGAGATGCATTTTTTTAGCCACACTTGGTCATGCTCTTTTTATTTAAAGGGGGTCTTAAGCGCGGTAGGTACCTGTGCAAAGAGTATATATATATTTTTTATTAACTGCCTCCTTTAATTTTTAGCTCCTTGTATGAGCATGGCCACCTGCATAAGATTGCACAAGTATAATTGGCTCCTAACCTAGGGGTAAATCTAACATACAATCAATCACAGAATGCAGGAAGTAAGTAAATAAACACATCAATTCTACACTAGCAAACAACATGCAGTAAAAGCTCAAAAACTCGGCACACAACTGCAGAAAGTAAAACACCGGCCTATCCTAAAACTAGAGTCGGTGATCCTAGCAAACCATCTAAAGTGTGTGAGGTAGGTCGTGTAGTTTTGATGTGTCTTAATTAGGATTATTAGTTAAAGTTGTCTAAAGTTCAATTGGTTGGAAGGTTTAAGGGATTTAAGTTTGAATTCAAATATTAATGGCTTAAGATTAATTTTAAGATTTATTTAATTATTTGTTGGATATCACCTTTGTTTCACACCGAGGCCGTGAAGTTTATTTCACCTTCCTTGGGGCTAAGTTAATAGCCTCGTAGGCCTGGGTTACCCAGTGGTACCCGATATAATTAAGTATTTTAGATTCTTTAAGGCTTAAGAGTCATAGAACTTTATTAGAAATATTTGGTTACTGATTTTAGAAGTTAATTAATTTAAATTTGCCATTAATCGATTCGTGGCGTTGTGCCACCAGGCTCGAGGAACCAGCCTCCTTAGGACACTTAGCCCCGCAGCCCGGAGTAGTCCAGCCGATAAACCAAATTAATGTAATTTAAATTAGAGGTTTTAAAAGGTTAGATTATTAATAATTAATCTATTTTTAAGGGTTAACACCCCTTGGAATCCATTCGTGGCGTTGTGCCACCAGGCTCGAGGAACCAGCCTCCTTAGGACACTTAGCCCCGCAGCCCGGAGTAGTTCAGCCAATAAACTTCATCTTTAGGATGGTTGTTGTGTTTTAAAATGTTTGTTGAATGTTTTAAACATTAAATTAACATTTTCTGGAGTTTTAGAATGATTTTGAACTTTATGAATTTTTGAATATTTTAATCATTTAATTAAAGGGTCGAAAATTGACTTTTTAATTAAGGTTAAATTCTGGACAGCTAGCATTTTATTAAAATATTATCAAACTAAAATGTTTTTTAAGGATTGAGAGATCCACTAATTTTCCAAATTTATTTGAAAATAAATTTTTAATTTTTTAAAATATTTAATATAATATTTAATTACACAATAATTAAATGTTAAATATAATCAAATAATTGAGATTAATGAAACTAAATTGAGTTTTAAATCGAAATTCTTAATTTTCTGAAAATTTTGATATACTATTTGAATTTTTATGAATTAAATTGAATTTATATGAAATTTTTAAAGTTTTTAAAGCAATTAAATGAATTTAAATAATTCAAAATTAATTAGTATTTAAAATAATATCTAAATTAAGTTTAATTAAATATAGGCTATTTTTCTGAAATTTTAGGATTATTTAAAATAATTTTCACTTAATAATCTTAAAATTATTTAAATTTAAGTTTAATTAAGTATTAATTAAATGTTTATACAATTTAAAATTAATTAAATATAATATATCTTTAATTTAATTTAATTTAAAAATAATAACCTCTGATTAAAATGATATTAAATCTTAATATTTTGAAATGAACAATATTTAATAAATTTTAATTGATTATTAATAAAAAATAATCAAATATTTAATAAATAAAATAATTTAAAATATAGTTAATATTTTAAAATAAAATGTTTAATTTTCTGGAAATATAATATATATATATATATATATATATATATATATATTAAAATTAATTTTATAAATTTTTTATATAAAAAAGAACTAAAAATGATTTTAAAAATGAATTTTAACTCCTTTTTAGATATCTGGTGGCATAATGCCACGTGGAGTGCTCTGGTTTGTCCAGCACATCCGGCGGCTGTGAGTGGGACACGTGCCGTGCTCTGGTTCGCGGGATCAAATCGTGGCGGCGGGGGACACGCGGCACAGCGCTATTCGCTGGCTCAAAATCGCGGCGGCGGGGGACACGCGGCACAGCGCTATTCGCTGGCTCAAAACCGCGGCGACGCCAATGATTGGCGGCGGCGGTCAAGCGGGGTCCACACGCTATCACTTAACCAGCTCAGCGCAAACCCACAGCCGTCCGATCGAGCGCCTAGGCCATCTGACGGCGGGGATCAAATCCCGTTGCGCGATCTCGGCTGAGCGAGATCCGACGGCGGAAGGCTCATCCGCGGTTTCGAACGCACGGTCAAGATTAAGCCAGACCGCGGTTTGAGCCATGGGATTGAATACACGTCGGATGGAAAACGTGGAATGACTCAATCGGTACCGTTGATCACGTGATCAACGGTCCAGGAACCATGCGCCTGGACCAAACTGCAAGAACGCCCTAGGATTCATTTTTTCGCTCGTTCTCTCGATCCAGTGAATCAAATGACTTAAAATTTTAAACTTAGGTTTACTAGGTGAGGAGAATCAACGGGGATATGCTTAAAATATCAAATGATAGCTAAATAAAATACTAATTAAATCTATGTGTCTTAAGCTAAGTTGAGGGATTTACATTGATTTAATGGACGGTTTACACCGCTATTGGACTCTCTGAGCTTGTAGACTGTCCACGATTAAGTTTCCAGTTGAATCCAAGCTCTGACACGCCACGAATCTCCTGGAATAAGCTTTGGACGGATTGGGTGTTGAGCTCGCCGGAAGATCGCCGGAGGCAGCTTTGACCGGAGGGATTTGGGTGGAGAAATGTCAAGGGAGTCTAGTAGAGCTCTGGAGGACTGGAGGCTGGATATAGGAAGGCTTGGATAGAGAGATAGAGTTAGGGCATGAATCCGGCTCACAAAACGTTTTCCCCCTATTCAAACGTCTCCAGATCAAATCAAGGGCTGGGATTAACATGGGGAGCTCCTGGATGCTTGACATCTGTCCAGGGAGTAGGTGGGAGCAGCAGCCAAGGACATAGAGAGGACATCCTATGTGGAAAGGGTGTTTTGTCCTCTATTTGGACACATGGAGTAATGGGGGCTGTTAGATCAAGATCAAAGGGCTGGAGTGAGTCCTAGGAAGCTTCTAGAGCATGCTCAAATAGCTGGAGTGATTTAGATTAGGAGGGATTAATTTTAATGGATTAATTAAGGCTCTAAAGGGCTCATTTGACCATTTGTTGACTGGTTTGACCAGTCAACAGCCAAGTGGACAGCTGAGGTGGCATTGGGGACCTTTTGGAATTAAATAAAATTGCTGGAATGAATTGATGAGGAGTGGGCTAGCTTGAGTCAAGCCATTTGAGGCATTCAAGCCTCTTAAAGGGATTTGTTGACTATGTTGACCAGTCAATGGGTCAACAATAGGTGATGTGGCAGCTAGGGCCACTTGAGGGATTAATTAAAATACCTTGGATAGGATTTGCCCAAGATTTAAATGCATCTGGAATTTAATTTAAAATGAAAGGGCTTAAAGGTTGATTTTGGTCAACCTAGGTTGACTGGGTCAACCAGATTGAACCAAGGTGCGAGTCTGGTCTGGACAGGTTTGAAATGATATTTGGAGACCATTGGAGGTGGTCCCAAGGTCTGTAAAGGTCAATTTGGTCAAAATGCATGTTCTGACCCTTGAGGGCTTGTTTGGTCAACCTAGGTTGACTTGGTCAACTAGGTTGACCCAGTGTCTGGGTTTGGGTCGAGCAGGTTTCAAATGACATTTCAAGACTAATGGAAATGGTTGGATGGCCTATAGAGGTCATTTGGGTCAAAACACATGTTTGGACCCTTAAAGGGCCTCTTGGGTCAAACCTGTTGACTTGGTCAACCAGGTTGACCCAGAGATTGGGAATAGGTTCAAAACATTTGAAATGACATTTGAAACTTGTTGGAGGTGGTTGCATTCAATTTGGAGTTCATTTGGTTTGAAATCACCATTTGAGCCCCATAGGGGTATTTTGGTCATTTTGACCCCTGGTCAACTGGGGGTCAAAGTGGGTCCAGAAAAATATAGTTTAATATTCAACATATCAAGATTAAAGGTTTGGAAGTGACTAGAGGCTTTGGTGAAGGCTCTAAGGTCAGAATCTTCAAAGTGACAGGTCTAGTGGTATAGGCTGTAAATATTTGAAGGTTTTACAGCCTTTGGGTTTCGATTAGGTTTTTGAGGTTAGAGACCTCGGAATGGGCTCAAATTTGGAGGGTTTCCTCCAGGGACATGTCCCATCAGTATGCAACTGACAGACTCTGAATCGGAGGTCATTTAACTAGGTTTCAAAGTGTTTGAAAATTCAACGGAAAAGGCCTTTAGGACAAAACCTTTGGACCTTGAATTTTGATATGAAATTCTGGATTTTAAATTGGGTTTTACATTTGATCAAGTAAAAGTCTGGACTGACTTGTGATCTAAATAGATCCCAAAGTCTAACTTCTAGAAGGGTCCTGGGATCTAGAATAGATCCTAAGGTCTGAAGTCTAGAAGGATCCTAGGACCTAGAATAGATCCTAAGGTCGAGATTCTAGAAAAATTCTAGAGTTTTGAATTGATTTGGAAATTAAATTAAGGATCAAGAGTAGTCTAAGTGACCTCATACAAAAATGAGGTCAACACAGGTGGATTCGATTTAACCTCTTCCACACATGTTAACGTCATCGAGCAAAGGCTCTGACATACAACCTTGGATAGGTCTTACATCATTGGTAGATTCTCTCGACCTCTTCCGTACAGGTTAACGTCGTCGAGCAAAGGCTCCGGCATACAACCTCGGATAGATCTCACATTCTTGGTGGATTCTCTCGACCTCTTCCATTTAGGTTAATATCATCGAGCAGGGCTCTGACATACAACCTCGGAATGATCTCACATCCTTGTTGGATTTTTTTGACCTCTTCTACACATGTTAACGTCATCAAGCAAAGGCTCTGACATACAATCTCGGATAGGTATCACATTCTTGGTGGATTCTCTCGACCTCTTCTACACAAGTTAAGGTCGTCGAGTAAAGGCTCTGACAGATAACCTCGAAAAGGCATTGCATCCTTGGTGGATTCTCTCGACCTCTTCCACACAGATTAATATCATCGAGCAGTGCTTTGACATACAACCTCGAATATGTCATATATCCTTAGTGGATTCTCACAACCTCTTTTATAGAGGTCAACATTATCGAGCAATGTTCTGAGTGAACAAAATTCTCTCTATAAAGATTTCATTAAAGCAAGTGGTTGATAGAATTATCACTCATGTAAAGACCATAGCAGTCTAAGAGTTCCTCAAAAAATATTGGGGGCAAGATATCAAAGCATATCTCATAAATATATAAAAAATTCAATTTTATCTAATGGACAATTCTCAACTTCATATACAATATCACTGTAGTTATATTACAGAATTGTACATCAAGTTCAAGGGTACATTTATTCTCAAACTGAAATTAAAAAGCACATTGACATTATTCGTATAAGCTACTATCATCAAGACAATCAAATATCCTTGGTGGATTCAAGTGACTTCTTATCTACAACTTCTTCTTTGAAAGAACATAACCTGATCATCATCAGGCTTCTACTTATTTAATAATGTTATTGTGTCGCCAGAATGTTGACATAACACACTTCTCCGGCCCTTTGAATCAAGGATATCTAATGTCGGTACACTTTAGCACATATAAATATTGTCTTAGCAAAATGCCACTAGACACCCGCCATCATCAAGACTTCGTCGAATTTTCGCCGGCGGTCATTCACTTCATATCGACCATCATCGACTTCTCGCTCATCTGCTACTTGCATCACACCCCCAAAATCACTCCTTCAGCTCTATACTCGGTCGGTGACTGCTAATCGGGTTCAACTCGATCGTCCATAGCCGACAGACTTCCGCTCAAATAACATCAAAATTCTCCTAGTCTACTTGCTCTCCTCCCGAATACTATTACCGTCAGATCTTCTCAAATCACCCTCACATGCAAGTAGCAATTGATCTTCTTCTGTCAAGGATCATCTTTTAAGAAGAGCTTCTTATCGCGACTCCTTCAACACAAGAGAGGGGCACTGAAGCTTGATAGGAGAATACCGTCTATCTCTGACAGTGGAATGCCTCCAATGTAAGAAGTTCACAAGAGAAAAATAAGAAAAAAAATCTCCTTCTACACAAGAGAGGGGCTCTAAAGCTCGATAGGAGATTGTCACCTATCACCAATAGTGGAATGCCTCCAATGTAAGAAGAAGTTTCAAGGAGAAGAAAATGAACGAATCCAAAAATTCCAACTTTTATACATAGAGAGGGGCCCTAAATTTTAGTAGGGGATGCCGCCTACAGCAAATAAGGGAATGCCTTAACTGTTAGAAAGTTAAAACGAGAAGGGGAAAGAAAAGAAACGATTGCAAAAAATCTAACTTCTGTACAAGAAGAGGGGTACCGATTTCAGTAGGGAAAGTCACCTACAAAAAACAACAGAATGTCTCGATTGTAAGAAGATCGACAGAGAAGAGGACAGTGGAAGAAAATTTTCTTTCTACGCTAAAGAGGGGAGCTGAATTAAGTAGGGAAAGTCACTTACGGAAAACAACGGAAGGTCTCTAAAGCCAGAAGAAGAAAAAAGGGAAGAATTTCTAACTTCTATACAAGATGAGAGATGCTAAATTGAGTACGGAAAGGCATCTACTCAAAAATAACAGAATGCCTCCACTGCCAGAAAGCCAGAAGAAGAAAAAAGAGAAACTTCCAACTTCTATATAAGAGGAGGGGCGCTAAATTGAGTAGGGAAAGTCACATACTCAAAAACAGCGAAAAATCTCAACTGTCAGAGAGTCAGAAGGAGAAAAAGAGAAGGTGCGAGTTTCCCCTGGCCCTGGGGAGCTATTTATAGCCTTTTTTGGGAAGAAAAGATAATTCCGAAGTTTTTTTGGATTTTTTAAGAATTTTTTAATTTTTCTAATTTTTTTTAGAATCTTTTGGAAAATTTAAGGAGTTTTTTTTAAAGAATTTTCTTAATACCAGTCGGCCCCACACTAAAAAAAAGGCATAACCGCGCGGTCGCACTGTTTCGCGCGCGAGCCATCGCCGGCGATCGGCGGCAAGTTGCAGCCGGCCGCTTAATCGCCTCCATGCTCCGATTTTCATCCCGGACGGTCCAAATCTGACGTTTTTGGGGTCCATGGACACGTTTTTCAACGTTCTAGACTCAAATTTGATATATTCTGAGCTCAACGAGGCCTCTATGAGCAAGTTTTTAATTTTTGGAATGCAATTTTTTGCAATTCAGCCAGTGCAAAGTGTCGACGCATGTCTTTTCGGACTCGTGGAGCTTCGACGCCCAAACATAAGGGGGCATATGATATATCCTCAAAAAATTATCTAGATCGAGCACGAAACTCGAGGCAAAAATCAAGTTGGAAACTTCAAAAATTAAATCTGGGATCATCTAAACTCTGATTTCAGCAAACTTATAATCGAACTGATCGTCTCAGAAGGATGAACCCAACAACACCAAATTCGACTCAATCTGAGCTCAAATGGGTCCAAATCAAGGACCCAAAGCACTTTTGGAAGGTTTGAACCACAAATTGACTTATTAAACGGTTATCAAACATGACGTGCTTATAGTCAAATCAAGCGGCTCATCGAGAAGAATCCAATGAGCCCAAGATCGCCAAATTTCACAATCATTAAGACCTTCAATTGCCTGACGAACGGTCCATGATCAAGGGATTCAATATCGGCCGTCCATTCAAACCACTCCTGATTCGCCCATGATCTCTCACCTATTTACAGGCCGTACCACTCCATAATTCTATAAATAAACCCTCATTTCTCATGAGGGGGGGGGGGGGGGGGGGGGGGGGGGGGGGGAGCCAGGGCCCAATAAAGATATAGAAGAAGAAGAAGAAGAAGAGAATGATAAGAGGGAAGAAACTCCTCATCGACCACAACCATCGGGATTCTGCCCGACGCCGAAATTCTACCCGACACTAGAATTCTACCTGATGCCAGAATTCTGCCTGATGCTAGAGTTCTGTCTGATGTTCAAGCAAAGTCGGAATTCTTCCTGACATTCAAGCAACGCCAGAATTCCGCTTGACTTCCAAGTGACGTCAGAATTTTGCCCGACCTCCAAATGACGCTGAAATTCTACATGATCTCCAAGTGACTTTGGAGTTCTGCCCAAATACTAATGTCGGACTCTACTTGATGACAGACCTTCGCTCGACGCCAAATTTCTACCCGACACTGGACTTTAAACTATTGTTGGGCTTTCATCTGACATATATTTGATGTTGAACTTCAGTCTATTGATGGACTTTTACCAGATACAATCCTTTCGACCTTCGTCGCCCGCCGACTACAGTCCTTCTGACCTCGGTCGCCTGCCGACTACAGTCCTCTTGACTTACGTCTCCCACCAACTACAGTCCTTTCGACCTCCGTCGCCAGCCGACTACGGTCCTTCATACTTATGTCGCCCGCCGACTACAGTCCTTCCGACCTTCATCGCCCGCCGACTACGGTCCTTTCGACCTTCATCACCTACCGACTACGGTCATTCTGACCTCTGTCCCCAACCGACTATGGTCCTTCTAACTTACATCGTCCACCGACTACGGTCCTTCCGACCTCCGTCGCAAGCTGACTACGATCCTCCTGACTTACGTCGCCCACTGACTACAGTCCTTCCGACCTCTGTTACCAGCCAACTACGGTCCTTCAGACTTACGTCGCCCGTCGACTACAGTTCTTCCGACCTTCGTCGCCCGTCGACTATGGTCCTTCTGATCTCTGTCGCCAGCCGACTACAGTCATCCTGACTTACGTCGCCCACTGACTACGATCCTTCTGACCTCTGTCACCAGCCGACTACGGTCCTCCTGACTTACGTCGCCCACCGACTACAGTCCTTCCGACCTCCGTCACCAGCTAACTACAGTCCTTCTGACTTACATCGACCACTGAGTACAATCCCAACTACTGTCTCTATGATCTCCGTCGCCCACTGATTACAATTCTTCTGACCTCCGTCATCAGATTATGGTCCTTCTAAACTAACAAACACGTTAACAATGATGGTTTTTATTTTCACCATGTAATGTACTCTACAAGATGTACTGATATCAAGCTAAGGCCTTCCCCCGAGGAAGGACCTCATTTGTAATCAACTACAATACTAGTGGATTCTTTTATACTGGGCCAGTCCTCGTGGTTTTCCCCCTATTTAGGGGTTTTCCACGTAAAAATCTTTGTGTCTCTAATGAATGACGCACCCTCTCTCTTATCTAATTGCGTGCCAAATTTTCGTACAACGCTAAGATGATAAAGTATATATTTCTCTACCGCCACAAATACTCCTGGACGCAACAGTTGTAAATCAGAACACTGATATTATGCTACAATGGAACTATTTTTTTACTTCCTACAATAACCTATAAAAATAAAATTTATGATTTATGAACCAAATTATAGCATTTCTTGAAAGTAAATAAACATCCGACTGTAGGTAGAATACTCAACCAACTAATTCATTCACAAATAGAGA
Organism: Dendrobium huoshanense; assembly: GCA_016618105.1. NCBI lineage: Eukaryota > Viridiplantae > Streptophyta > Magnoliopsida > Asparagales > Orchidaceae > Dendrobium > Dendrobium huoshanense. The sequence goes on from CM028355.1 coordinate 35,408,879, forward strand.
AGCCTACAATAACCTTAATATTCTAACTTAGTTTGAGACGCACAGTCTGCAATTGATTCATTTTGTTTTGAAACCAGTGTTTTGTCATGTCTATGTATACATACAAAAGTTATTGAAGTTCAACTCTTACAAAAAGATTCATTCTTTAATCATATGAACAACTAATACAAAAACTTACATCAATTGAACACTCAATTCACCTATAATTCAAGTAAAAAAAAAAAACTAAAAGTATATGAAAATAAAAAAATTAAAAACCACCAAATAACAAAACAAAACTATTGTTGTCTCATGTTTACTTTGGAGGAACTCATACTTGGGAACTCTCAATTTTCATTAGGAAATCTGAAATAAAATAAGAATATATTATAAGTATATCATCAATGATTTAGTATTATATTTCAACTTGATTTACTCAAAATTTTTTTTTAACACAATTTTTAAAGTATTCATGTCATGATTATTCGACAAGTTTTATGCTGGATGTCGACTACCTAACCCAACACTCCACTTTTCTCATCTAGGACTTATGACCTAGCAACGGTAATGTTTTGATGTAAGTTACATGTATAAGCAACTCATGTAACTGTATAATTGCATTGCTATAGTTTCTCTAACTTCAGCCATATCATTCGCACCTTCGCCATTAAGCAACTCTGCAGAACAATTTGTACTTCCCAAGGGTTCAACTTCTTCTTAAAGTCAGAACTACTCTGCTCCGAATGAACAAAATTTTCATCAGCATCACATTCCTCGAATTTTGGATCACTCCTTGATTGATGTCTTCTTATGTAGTTATGTAGTGCCATTGTAGCCACTATAATAATCCGCTATTTTTTAAAAGAATAGTTTGACATATTTCGTAGAATTCTCCATTTTTTTCCATAAACCAAATGCCCTTTCTATTACACTTCTTAACGAGGAATGCCTTATATTAATACCTCTCGATGCCCTATAGTTGGTCGACTTCCTCATCGGAAATCTGGTATATGATATCACGTCTCTAGATATGGCTTAAGAAAACCTTATTGCAGTACGATGTAGCCAGTGCTAACTAAATAAAATTTACCTGTTAATAAATATGTTAATTTTCTCATTACCTTTAATATAAAACAGGCTTAATAAGATTATTATTACTTATTATTACCTGATAGCAGTATATGAAAATTACATAGAGAACTTCTTAGACGAACATGTTGGAAGATACGAGCATCATGAGCTGAGCCTTCTCATCCTGCTGCCATAAATGTAAAGCACATATTAAAATCACATACTGCCATTGTTTGTGTAGGTGAATGATGCTGCCATATATATGAAATTTGATCTTCAACAGGAATATGAGTGTCTACATGAGTTCCATCCATTGTTCCAATGCATTCCTTTAAATATGACATGTACCTGGTATCATTTCTAATATGTACATGTATGTCACGAAATTCCTTATCTTCCTTTATAATATTATCAATTACTAAATTAACCAATGCTCGAAGTTCTAAAGAGAAATATATGCTTATTGTTTCTGTAGAATGCTGAAATCTTTCTGAGGTAGCTCTTATGGATTCATTGTGACTAAAAACAAATAAAGTTATTCCAAGACTTCTCTAGTAGTTGTTCTATGCGAACCACGTAATCCATAAAATGATTCTAGCTTGCAACGTAAGTTAGTAAATATAACTTGGGACATCCTAAAAGTATTATGAAACCTAACGGGATGGCCACAAAGTAAATCTAATGCACATCTATATCCACTTTTATTTGATATCAAAGAAGGCCTTTTGTTCAAATAAAGTGAAAAGTAACCATTTTGCAAAAAACTTGAGGCAACCATTATACTGCTAAATTGAATAATTGCTATGTTATCAATATTTTGCAATTTTTCATCATTACACTTGTTACTTGACCAACTCTCAGTCCTCGGACATTTTGTATCTGCAAAAAATGTCGGATATCTCTGTTACAATTTCATGGAAGTGCACGCTTACTTCTCCATAACTATAACACGTAGATCCATCGCTGTTTGTTATAAATTCTCAACCAAACTGGCAAATGGTTAAAATTGTATGTGCAGACATGACACTGTGGCTCTTCCTAATGCTTGAAAGCACATGAAAGTAAGTGCCTCCAAATTAAAATTTTGAGTCTTACACTACTCATTTATCATTGGAAGAACCTAAACTAACAATTTCAGCTAATAATGACGCCTAGCTACTAAGCACATCATTGTTGTTAGGTATACACACTAAAAAAAGGCCACATGATATAGTAACGAAACAACCAGTTTTGGGATCACATGATATAGCTACTTTGTGAATTTACACTCATTAGACTAGTACTTATAATGCTTTAATTGAGATATTCCTTTGAAAATTAAAGGTATTTCATTGTTCCAGCTAGCAATAGATGGACACAATAATACCCTACTCATTATTCATATATGGCTATGCTTTAGTACAAAATAATGGTGATGGTGTAATCAATGAGTTACCCATTGATTGCTATATAAATTTTGGGAAGAGAAAATCAAATCAAATCATTATCTTCAAGGATGGAGTGAATCTCAGTTCAACTAAGTCCTAAACATTAAGTCGGAAAGGATTATTGAGACTTGCAAGCTTCTTGATTAATAATGTTCTTGCATCTAACATACCACCCACATGTTAATATAGAGGGGCTACAATAAATATGAGCTTTTAAAAGCTACCATAGAAGACTCGTCAAATATCCAAAATGCCCCCACACATGCACCGTAATATATATGTACATATGTATACAGAAGAGGACATACAAAACACATAGAAGGGTCTTGTCGAGCATGTTATGGGTACACACGTGATGTCTAGAGATGCTGCATGTATTAATAAATAAACAAAAGTTCAAGCCCAATCTTTCTTTATGAGCAGATAGGAGCCAACACAGCTCGAACTATTAAATAAATATTCAGTCATGGTGATGACCAAAATATTTGTTTTATAAATCATATTAGGCCTTCGAAGCCTAGTAAATGAATGGTTCATCGCCAATGACATAAAACTTACAAATCCCAATCCTTTGTTGACATATTAATAGAGTCGACAATGTTCAATCCACAAATGGAAGTAACTCTAGTAACACCGATGATGGCCATATTGAATAAAAAATCTCAACCAGAGAGGTTAATTCCAAACATTCAAATACCACCCAAACACTACAAAACCCAAAAAGCTAAAAAAACCCAAACTCCAAATATTAAAAATTTGAAAAAAACTTTTAAACACTCAAAGTAAAATTCATCCACTCTCCACAACAGTTTGCTGAGGTGGACAAATTGAAACACTACTTTAGCTCACAAAGAGCTAATGTCCGATAAAAAATATTACTAAGATTCATTCTCAAAATAGTCTGATGTTATTAAGGGCGTGGCACATGTCCTCTAATAGATAAGTTTGCTACCAAATGGCACTGCAAGTAAATAGGTTATGACTCGGGGCCCCTCTGAACTGAGTGATTTTGTTGTCAAATGGCACGACGAGATAACGGTTGCGGCCAGAGCTAATATGTTCCTTAGTGGCATCAAATTCTTGAGTTATGAATCAATAAGATATAATCGATAATGTACAAAGCCTGGTTTCAAATTTATTCCCTTAGATAAATACTCACCCCATGTCTTCAAGGTCCCCTTGGATGAAGCAACCCATGACTGTTGACAATGATCCTTTTTGTCAGGTTGGGTCGACTACCTCATCTGACTAAGCATTTCAAAGGCAATTTATCTTGAACTAAAGTTTTATAGATATCCTTTGATAAAGAATGTATTAGACATTTTTTAATGTGGTTTATTATATTAAATCGTCTTTTAACTAGGTTAAATTAAATATTGATGGTTCTTTTCCTAAAGATGGGGCTGGTTATACGTGATATGATTTTTGTCTTTTCATCTCACTTTTATAGTAGCAATGTGATTATTGAGGAAGCTTTTGCTATACTTCTTAGGCTCAAATTTTGATCTTAATTAAATATAAAAAATATTTGGATTAATTCCGACTCATTAATTTTTGTCAACTTAGTTAAGAAGAATTTTTGCGAAAATGCTATTATGTTTTACATTTTTAAAAATATTACTATTTGTTTGAATAAAATTGATTTTACTATTTCTCATATTCCCAGATATAGTAATTCTTGTGATGATTGGTTGGCTAAGAAGGGTGTTCATGTTACTGATATTAAGCTCTATACAAATATGTCCAAATTTAAATTTTTGAAAGGGTTTATTAGAATGGACAAGCTCAGTTTTCCTTCTTTGAGGCATTAATGAGTCTTTATTTTCCTTCTTCTGTTTCTAATTTTTCTTTCTGTAGCTATGATTCTCTTTTGTTATGTGTTAGATTTTCTGTCTTATTTTTTTATCTGTTCTCTTTTCCATGATGTCTTCCAATTGGTTGGGTACGTCTATTGGTGCTGGTGATTTGGTGGCTCTGTTGGCGTAGTCATTTTGGTGCCATGTTTGATGATTCTATTTAGTTCTTAAATGTTTTATCCTCTGCTCTAGTTCTTGTGGTTTCCATTTTTTTCCTATGCAGATGTGCTACTGGTTCTCTTTGGCCCATATGGTTGTGTTTTTGTTTGATTCTTTGCTTGTCTATGGGCTTGTTTCATTTTCATGGAGTGTTGACCCCTATATCTCAAACCACGTGAGAAAGGACTCCAATTGGCGAATAAAACATTACGCACCTTGGCGCCATGCGTCACTTGAAAGTTCAAAAAACATCTAATTGCCAAACAGATTGTGTCGTTGCGATCAGGACGTCGAATTCTACTAGGTTGAGGCCTCTCGTAATTGAATCGGATGAGATTGGTCAAAAAAGGCGACCGACACCCAAAATTAAAGCGCGAGGCTGATCAAATGATGTCGGATCAACAAACGGACTTCGTCATTATGTTCAGAATATTGCAAATACTCAAAAACTGTATTTTATTTGTTCAATTTGGATCATCCTAATGGGTGACATGAATTTCGAGACAACGCATATTTCGAGGAAATCAGGCCTCGACGTCGCTTAGATGACGTCCGATCATGAAACAAACTATGCCATTGCGTCCGGAACGTTCTCAACATTCAAAATATACATCTTTTGTGAATAATTGGGATCAATCGTAATGGTGACATGGATCCCAAGGTAATAACACGCATATCGAGGAATTTGGCCCTCGATGTCGCCCAAACAATTTCAGATCGACAAACGGATAGTGTCATTGCATCCGGAACGTCGTCTACATTCAGAATATATATTTCATTTAATGAATTTGGATCATCCGAGATGGTGGCGAATTTCTATGCAATTCAAATATGATATAAAGGCCTGCGTAATGACGGAAACAAGGCCTCAAAAATGCTCGAATGACGTCTAATCGACAAACGGACAGCTCCATTGCGTCCGGAACGTCGTCGACATTCAAAGTACACATTTTATTTAATAAATTTGTATCATCTGAGATGGTGGCAAATTTCTAAGCAATTTAAATATGATATAAAGGTCTGCATTACGACGGAAACAAGGCCTCGAAGATGCTCGGACGACGTCCGATCGATAAATAAACAGTGCCATTACGTCCGGAACATCGTCGACATTCAGGATATACATTTTATTTAATAAATTTGGATCATCCGAGATGGTGGTGAATTTTTAGGCGATGCAAATATGATATAAAGGCCTGCGTTACGACGGAAACGAGGCCTCGAAGATGCTCGGATGACGTCCGATAGAGAAACAGACAACGCCATTGCTTCCGGAACATCATTTCCATTAAGAATCTACATTTTATTCAATCAAATTGGATTGTTTGAGGTGGTGTTGCAAATTTCAAACGTGATCCAAATTTGATGCGAAGGCACACACTACGAGGGAAATTAGCCTCGTCGGTGGCGAAACGACGTTTGATCGACAAACGGATAGTGCCATTGCGTCCGGAACGTCGTCAGCATTAGGAACATATATTTTATTTGATCAAATTGGAATGTTTGAGATGGTCACGAATTTAGAGGCAACTCACACATTGCTAGAGGAATGCACATGAACCAAGTTGATTTTTTTTAATTGATGCATCCCCGTCATTTCAGAAAGCTTATTAATAGTGACAAATCATTAAATCACTTTATATATATATATATATATATATATATATAATCCTGATGTCAAACGAAAAGCTCAAATCAAGCATTAAATTTACCTTGTATCTCTTCAGACTTTCTGCTCTAAATCTCTGCAAATATCCCTGAAATCCCGCAATGGCAGAGGTGGCCTCATCTGAATACAACTCCTCTTCGTTAAAATGAATAGAGATGAATACTTTGAGTTCTCTGTTACATTGGCAAAGCTCAAGTCCTCTCCAAAAACTCCACCACCCCGTTAACTCCTTGCTTCCACGCGTGAAAGCTAAAAAACCGCCTCTTCACAGAAATCTGGAGCATCCGAAATCTCCTTGCCTCTCTGTGAAAAGCTCCAGCTCGTCTCCCACGCACAACAACACTTTGCAATCCATATCTCTCTCTCAACTACTCTCTTCTACTCAAATGAAAGCTTAGCTGAACTCTTTTACTGCAAGCAATCAATCCATGCAAGCCCACCCAGCTTTCTCCGCAAGAAGAGAAACAAGGTGGCGACGAGGAGTTTGGCATCATCGGAGCGTTCTCTTTCTTCTCCCACCACATCTTCTTGTCTGAAACCCAAGCGCTCAAGGGAAGAGGAGCAGCAGCGTCGTCGTTGGAGGATTGCGCAAATTCAAAGGAGCTCGCTGCGGCTTGCGAGGTGAGTCAGCCGTCAGGAGATCTGGATGTGGATCTCCTCGTTGATGCTTCTGCTAATCCAGAGGATAAACAGGCTGAGGACGGCATGGAGGAGAGTTCTATAATTAATTTGTCTTCAAGAGAGACGGAGCAATTGATTAAGATACTGTCACAAAACAGAATATTATGGTTGGAAGAATTCCTAGGAGTTCCGGTAATGCATTATCATGTGCAGAAATAACAACATATTTGATGTTGGGTCTTCTCTGGAAGCGAAAGGAGATGGGAATTCTGTCAAGAAGAGAACATTATTTGATCCAATAGGAGAGATGCCGCATGAAAAAAAAAAAAACTGTTTTAATATTGGTACTTGGAGCTATTGGAATTGAACTTGCCAAAAGATTGTGACCATTTTGTGTAATGATCATTGCAACTAAAAGTTGGCATCCAAAATTGCTTCAGCAAAATTTATCAAATGGAATGGATGTCCTGGTTCAAGAGGCCATGAGATTGTTTATGTTACTGCTTGAGAAGTGAACAATACTTGAGTTAGTGATGTACATTGTAGATGTAGAAGGTTTCTGCAAAGCAGCAGAGTTTGATTAGGAAAAGAGAATTTCCAGGAAGATGCAGAAGATTAAGATTTTTTCACAAAAAAAAGAGTTACAAAAAAAAAAAAAAAAGAGTTACAAAAAAAAAAAAAAAAGAGAAAGAGAAAGAAGAATGAAAATTTGTTTTATTTTATGCATCTCGACGACTTCATCAACCCCGCGAAGGTATCAATTTCTAACTCAGATTCTCGTTTTGTTGTTCGCAGCGGATCGAAAAACCGCCTATGCACGCCTTTATTGCGCGTGGTGGGATGGAACGCCGGTTCGATGCTTACGACGAAGCGGGCAATCACCAAAACCCTACTTCAATGTTCGTGGCAAACTGGAGAACCGCCCCATGCATGCCTTTATTGCGCGTGGTGGGATGGGACCCCGGTGCGGCACGTACGGCGAAGCGGGGTCACTTATAAGTATCCCCGGGCGGGGGGAAAGCAAAATTGTCTCTTTCATAAAAATGCTTTTTATAAAACCCCATGCACGCCTTTATTGCGCGTGGTGGGAGAAAATAAAAAAATACAACCGCCGCGGTGTCTCACCAACACCAACCGTGCACGTCTTTATTGACGTGGCGGGTAGGGGGCCTCTTGGTTTTTCCCCTAAACGGGGGAGACGCCGGGAGACTGCCGAAATTTTGTCTGAAATACAGACAAGGACTTGAAGAAAAATGGGACTTGTGGACTTAAATCAAATGGACTTAATTGAACTTGAATCCAAATAAAAGAAAATGTGTGCAAATGATGAAGAACATTAAGCCGATAAGGCTTGAACTTGATTGAACTCAGAACGACAGAGGACTTGAAGCACATACACAGAACAGAACTTGAATCATGTTTGCAAGAAAGCTTGGTTTGAGCCAAGTAAAGGAGACAAAGAACTTAACCTTGAATCAGTCTTGAACTATAAGGAACTCAAATCAAAACTAGAACTTGAAATGAACAAAGACATGACTTGGACTTTTAAACTCAAACAAAGATTTGAGTTGGACTACAAGTGGACTACAATGAACTTAATGTAGACTTGAATGTGTTATAAAAAAAAAGATCCATTTTGAATGAATTATAAGAAACCTATCCGAATCTCATCCAAGTGAGGACTCGTGTATTAATTCATTATAAGCTTTAACATAAAGTTCATTTGAGCAAGCATCTACAGCCTATAAAAACCATTTCAATGTGAGTAAAGAGACAAAGGATTTGCAAATAGAATTTGCACACAAACGATAGAAGACAGTGGGAAATACGACTTGACTAAGAAGTCATGATATGAGGACTTTGAACCATTTGACTCATCCATAAGCAACGAACATGAATTGTAGGAGATGTGATAACCTCCCTTTAAGTCATCTTGCAAGATCTAATAGAAGATGTCAAAAGTTGTGATCATTCAAATATATGCAAAAGAACATCTTATGAACCATATAAAGATGAGGAAGGTTGATGTGTATATTAAACATATGAGTAAATATACATTTTCCTCTTGCAAATAAAAGTGGGTTCACAAGCAAGCATCGCCACGAATATTCTTGAATTCAACATGTATGTTGTAAGTATAATGTGATCTTTATGTAAAAAAGGGTCATGGGAGAAAGAGCTTGATCTTCATGCAATAAAGTATGGTAGCTCTTATCACATCTATGTGCGAACACTGACGAAAGATCGTAGATGTTAGAAGAAATTATAGTGTGCCCACAAGTGACTGTAGAAGGTCTATCATGCACACAACAATTCATCTACAAGCATCCACAATAAAGGCAGGAGATTCGTTAGTGCACTACAATCCACCGGCAGAAAGTAACGAGTAGTGCACGACAGTCTACCTGTACGAAGCAGCAAATAAGTCTATTCAGAAGCTGCCACACCACGCCACCAGATCTGCAACCTCCGTACAAGCAGACATAAGGCGTCTATTCCAAGAATACCCCCGCACGTGCACTATAAATTGTATACACATAGGTACACTAAAGGGGAAAATACAATCTTAACCCGCATGGGCCCTGACGAGCGTGTTATTGGTACATACGTGACGTCTAGGGATGCTGCGCGGGTTGACAAGTGAATTCAAATTCGAATCCGATCCTTATATACGGATCAATAGGAGTCGATAGGGTTCGAACTATTAAGCAAATATGTGGTCGTAGTGACCAGAATATTTGTTTTAATACATTCAGATTAGGCCTTCAAAGCCTAAAATCAAAAGAATTCACTCTCAAGGACCATAAAGCCTACGAAACCCGATCTTCTGTCGGCAGCCCGACAGAGTTGACAAGGTTCAATCCATAAAGAGAAATGACCCCCAAACACCCCGATGATGACCGTGTTGAATGCAGATCTCAACCAGAGGGGTTCACATATATTTTCAAATGCCACCCAAAATTTCAAAAAAAATCCCAAATACTCAAAATGCCACTTCAATATCCAAACTCCAAAAAATCCCAAAAATTATCCCGAATCTAGAAAATTCCAAAAATATTTAAAGACGGAAATCTAACCATTGAACACTTAAAGTAAATTCCATCCACCCACCGCAACAGTCTGCCGGGGTGGACAAATTCAAATAAACTCTAGCTCACAAAGAGCTAAATGCCTAGTCAAAAATATCACTAGGATCCATTCTCAAACAATCTCTTGCCAGTAAGGACGTGGTACGTGTCCTCTAACCGGCAGTTTCGCTGCCAAATGGCACTGCAGGTAAACGGTTATGACCCGGGGCCCTCTGAACCGAGTGGTTTTGCCTCCAAATGGCACCACAGATAGTGGTTATGACTAGAGCCAATACGCTCCTTAATGACGTTAAATCCTTGAGATATGAATCAATAGGATATGATTGATATGGCACAAAGCCCTCTGTTAGCTAAGGTGGATTCATATTTGTCCCCTTAGACAAACATTCACCCCAGGTCTACAAGGTCCCCTTAGACGAAGTAACCCATGGCTGCCGACAAGGATCCTTTTGTCAGGTTGGGTCGACTACCTCCTCTGACTAAGTAGACCAGGGACCACGATGGCCCGGGACGACGGAACCATGGGATCTTGATCGGGTCTATCATACATTCCCTCACCATCCGCTTTAAGTGCAAGATGGTGCCATTTCTGTTTTAAATATCAACTATATCCAAATATCCAATCTTTCCAAATTCCCAAATCCAAACCCAATTTTCAAATCCAATTCCTACCAATACCCAAACCCTATGCTGCTACTATATGCCAGATACACGTATGTTCTACGTATCTGATTGACGACTAGCCTTAATCAAAAGTTCTCTCTCATTATTGGGAGGGGTAATTAACTATAGGGGCTTGCGCCTATAGGAAACCAGAACTCAGATCATAAAGTCCTCGCAAAATGAGGGCGAAATCTCTGGGTAGTGCATGTCTTATCTACAAACCCATCTGCCTTCCAAAATTTACCTCGAAACTTATTTCGTTAAAACTCCCTCGCCGAATAAGAAAAGCGAGCGGAGGCCGAGGCCGAATTTTCGGAGCCCACATGGAGGTTGCTTGGATCTCTGTTGGTGTAGTTGTTTGAATTGTTGTTAGTGGTGATGCTAGTTTTGGTCTTTTGGTTGAGCTACTAAATTGCTTTATTTGTTCCTGCAGGTGGATTGGAGTGTTTTCTTTGTGCTGAACTCCTATATTAGCTTGGGGCTGCTTTTGGGTTTGGCTTCTTGTCGACCTCCCTTTTCCTTTATAGTTTTTTACTTTTATTTTGTAATAGATATGGATCTTTGGCTCTTAGGATTTTTTTTTCTGTTTGTATATCTTTGTGCGTTTGTGAGTTATTAATCCCTTTAAGGGTTTGTAATCATTTTATTATTCAACGTGTAGACCCTACATAGGTTCCTCCGCTCCCTCCAAAAAAAAAAAAAAAAGATTCATCCACACATCCTCATTCATTTTTTATTTTGGCAATTGCAAACTTGGATTAGAACAATTTTGGTATTGTAAGACTCGTTTCATTAAAAATATTCATTTTGAATAGAAGTTAATTTAATTAGAATTCAAATAGTCCTTAATTCAATTTTGAAACATTCTAATTTAAATATCCCATCATGATTTATGCTTAGGTTCATTTGGCATGGTTGTAACTTTTTATAAAGATGGTTGTAAGGTTGATGTGGACAAGAGTGGAACTAGGAAGCGCTCAGGGTGGTCAATTGCCTAGCTTGAAATTTGTTTTATCAAATGAATAAGCATTTTAACAATTTTCCTTTTCTTCAATAAATGTAGTTGTCCAAATTCTAAAAAATAATTTCCTTTTTCAACTTTACATGTAAACTGATTCATTTCACAATCATATTTTATAGAACTTCTAAAAAGAAGCTGGTTCTTCCTTGGTTGTCGAAAAAGTAATTTTGTTGCATTAATCTTAATTCTCAAACATAAATAAGAGGTCAAATATAAGACGTACAAGATATAATTCCAGATAAAATGGCATACATTTCTAAATATTGTATTGATTTGAGAGCGCACACTCTCTTTCAACTCTAATGTCAAATGAACTCAACCCTCTTGACTTCTCTTCGTAATTATTTTCTTTAAAGATTTAAATGAGCAAAACCCAATTTAATACGTCTATCACACCAGCATTAGATAGTCTTCATTAATTAAACTATAATTATATTCTCTCTCTAGATCACCTGTCAACCACCCAATCTTATATAAAACTTACCCGATGAAGAAAGCTATTTCTTACCAAAACCTATAAGAAACGAACAACTGTCTTCTTCTCTCTCGTATTATATATCTCTCTCGCATTCCTGATCAAACGCCACCGCTCAATCTTTTTCTCTCTCTCTCTCTCTTTCAGGAACTCCTCATTTCCCTCTCACAGTGCCGTCAATAAACGGCAGTGATGCCTCTCCTCCCTGCATCAATCACCGTCGAGGTCGCCGATAATGAGTTCAACCACAACGTCGGTCTCCTCCGTGTGGGAACCAATTTCATGGAACCCAGCTTTGCTGAGCACGAGTTCAGCACAGAACTCGACCGACCTCCCTCCTTCATCCTTGCCTTCCACAACCTCACCTACACCATAAAAACCCCAACTTCAAAATCCTTCCCTTTCCTCCTCCGCCCTGCACGCTACCGCACTCTCCTCGACTCCATCTCCGGCGAGGCTCGCGACGGCGAGATTCTCGCCATAATAGGCGCCAGCGGTTCCGGAAAATCCACGCTCATCGACGCGCTAGCTGATCGCATCAGCAAGCTCAGCCTCGGTAAAGGTGGCATCTTTCTCAACGGCGAGCCCTTAGAATCCAAGATCCAGAAGACCATTTCTGCTTACGTGCTACAAGACGACCTCCTCTTCCCGATGCTCACCGTTGAGGAAACCCTCACCTTCGCGGCAGAATTCCGACTGCCGCGTTGGCTCTCTGCCTCGAAGAAGCGCGATCGAGTACAGGCTCTGATCAACCAACTCGGCCTCCGCGCCGCTGCATCCACCATAATAGGCGACGAAGGCCATCGAGGAGTTTCAGGAGGCGAGCGCCGCCGCGTGTCTATCGGTACGGACATCATCCACGATCCCATACTCCTTTTTCTCGATGAGCCAACTTCAGGGCTTGACTCTACCAGCGCATTCAGGGTAATGAAGGTGCTGCAGATGATTGCGAGCAGTGGAAGCGTTGTGGTGACTTCGATCCACCAGCCTAGCGCTAGGATCATGGGGCTTCTTGATAGGCTATTAATACTATCGCAAGGGAGGACGGTATTCTTTGGGAGTCCGAACAGGTTGGCCGACTTTTTCGCCGATTTCGGAAGGCCGATGAGTCAAGGTGAGAACAAGGCGGAGTTCGCCCTCGATGTCGTTCGGGAGCAGGAGGAGGGACCCGGCGGCGCCGACAAGCTCGTTCAGTTCTTTCGCTTGCGGGCTCAGGGCTCCATTGCTGGACTGTCGGAAACTCGTTTGACTGGGCGGATATCTTCTTCAACGTGCACTCTGGAGGCGGCCATTACTGCCAGCATCTCCCGCGGGAAACTCTTCGCCGCCGCTATCTTAGATGGTATGGTTCTAATTTCAAACTTTTTTTTTATTGCATGAATATAAGGATGATATTTAATTTCACTAAAGCAGTATTTAATTTTTTTTAAATATTTTGATTTAATATTATATTGTAGATTAATTGATTTTTTTTTAAAATATAACTATAAATATGTTTATCAACAATTGATTTTTAGTTACAATATCAATTTTTTAAATATTTGACTTTTGAGCAAACTTTTAAAAATGTGGTGAAAAGACAATATAATGCCTAAATGATAAAATTAAGGTGAATTAAATTATTCTAAATCCAACATCCTTTTTCTTTTAATTTTGATATATATGAACGCTTTTACATCTGAATAAGGTTCGTTTCGGATGTCTTTCTTTTTTTTTTTTTTTTTTTTTTTTTTTTTTTTGGTTAAAACCCACACATGGGGCCTACGTGTTAATATTCAAAAATGGTTACAAAAGTCCTTAGATGGATCCTTCAGCCCGCTAATGCTCAGAAGAGCTACAAATATAAAAGGAAAAGAAAAACCTAAAGGCCAATGGATCCATTTACTACGGTTACAAAAAGAACAACCTAAGGACCTCGGGCTGTGAGACAACAGCACCCAAAAAAGGAAGAACTTAATATGACCGTTCAGCTCGAACTTCCTGCAAAAACACTTAAAATAACAGAATAAAATATTTGAAAACCAAAAAAAGGTTACCTTGTGATCAATATTGCTAGAACCATAGGGATTCCAAAGATTCCTTGTTACAAATTCAGCCTTGTTGTTAGTAAAAGTCATCCGCAATGCCCTACAACCAGCACACGAATCCTGCACAAAATGAGCGCGAAGCTCCAAAAACCTGCAAAGGAGGCCTGCAAGGATACTAGGAAAACAACTAAACATACGATAAAAAGAGTAAAGAAGAAGAAAAGGACAGTAAAAGGGAAGACCCCTCAAACCGGGACACTTGCCCGAAGAGAAAGACCTGTAATATAAGTAGAAATGAGAAAATGACAGGAGGATATGCCAGCAAAAGTCACTCCCAGACCAACCAACATAGCGCAGCCACATCCACTGCCCAATCCAGCCAACAGTCAACATCCTCAGCAAGAACCACAGAGACAATAACGCCCAAAGACAGGCACCAGGGAAAAACTTGACAAAAGAAGAACAACCAACCACGAAAGAAACCAGAGAAACAGGGGCAGACAGCACCCCCCTACAACCAGGATTACACAAAGACCACACCCACAAAGAACTGGACAGAAAAATCCGATCAAAAATCAACCCCTCAGCAACAAGCACCCAGCACCAGCTCCCAGAACCCGAAAAAAAACACCCAGACAGAGCCAACAACAACCAAAGACAGCAAACCCCTAGAGCCAGGAAACCACAGAGACCACACCCACCAAGAACTGGACAGAAGACTCCAGCCAAAAAACAATCCCCACATCATCAACAACCCAGAAACAGCAACCTGCACCCGGAAAACCCCCCAGACAGCACGAGCAGAAAAAAGGGGGGGTAAACCCCAAGAAAAAACCCAAAAACTAGATTCCCAGAACATAAGGAACATCGTTTTTATCTAAATTAATCAGTCCTTTGATCTGCACAGAAAGATCATAAAAGGGAACATCAGAAATAACATTAAAATTACTCCCAAGCAAACACATGGTCCTGGCCGCAGCATTAACCTCAGGAGGAATCTTGTTGTAATAACAAATGATAGAATCCTGAATAATCTTAATATCCCTGCGAGAGTAGAAGAAGGAATGGCCACATCTGCAACCATCCTCCTTAAGCAAGGCTTCAAGATTCTCATTCAAGTTACATTCCAAAATAATACTATCAATACCAAGCCCAACACACATTTGGAGCCCGTGAAGAACAGCCAGCAAAAAACCCCAATGCGATCCATACCAGCAGTCCTACCCGCAAACCCCAAGACATACTCCCCATTGAAATTTCTAATTAAACCACCAATACACCAGACACTGCCCTCCCTCATAATATCAATGTTCAATTTAAAAGTATTAGCAGGAGGTTTAGACCACACACCCACAGTACTACGCTGGACTTGAGAGTAACCCTCCAAAGCAATCCCAAACTCCTCAAGAGTAAACACCACTTTAGTAAAACTCTTATAAGAAAGAAGATTAGCTAAGAACAGAGAATTAACCTTGTTTTTGATTCTAAAAATGATATAATTATGATCCATCCTTTTCCCATTAAAACGAGAATCATTTCTAGCCAACCAAATGAACCAAATAATAAGAGGAGGAATGATGTTCCTGATGTGACCTTTAAAACTGACCATCCAAGAATCAAACAATTGAGTAATAGAACAATTAGGACCCCAAAAATTAACACGAAAAATGCCTTCAAAAAAATTCCACACCTTACCAGCAATAGGAGAGGAAACAAAAACATGCTGTAATGTTTCAACATTAGAACAACATTGGCATTTAGAAGTAATCAACAAACCTTTATTCCTAAGAAGCTCATCCGTAGGAATAAACTTCTTCAGAGTTCTCCAACAAAAAACAGAGACCGTAGTAGGAATGCTCTTGTGCCACATCATTCGGATGTCTTTCTTGATGCTTCTTAAAGCTATTTTTTAGTACAGAAATTTTAACTTTTGTATTAAAAAACTATTTTAAGAAGCAATAAGAAAGTCGTCCAAAATGAAAACTAAATAATTATGTACTCATTAACTAATCATTTCATTAGAATGCTACAATTATATTATATTTGGCTAAACTATCTTCAAATTTAATGGAATTTTGACTTATGATATTTTTCATTAGATTGATTATGGGTTTGCTTTGAGACCATTTTTTTATTGTTTTACTTTTCAGATAGTAATAAACAATTTCATTTTGCTACTTTCTTATGATTAATAGAAATTTTTGTGGTGGAAAATTGCTTTTACAACCCTAATTGTTAATGTGCATTAGATTTACAAAAATAATTGTTTGATTTTTCAAAAAACAATAATTTATAAATCCATAGTAGGTTTTGAAAAAGTTAATTTTCTCATAATAACTTAACAAATTTTTTTATAAAATGCTGCAGTCAATCTAAACAAATCTTGAGATGAGTGATCTTAAGCTTCATTTAGGACAACTTCTTTACTGCTTCTTAAAACAATTTTCTAGTTAAAATTTTTTAATTATTATATTAGAAAACTGCTATAAGAAGTAGTCAAAAAGTTATCCTAAATAAAACCTTAATATCTCAAAATATATTAAAATAAAATTGTATGAAAATGTCACAATCATTATAAAAGGATGTTGCATGTACAATTGTATGTATCTTTCTTATACTTTCTAAAGAAAAAATAAAAGGGATACGTTTCTCTCTCTCTCTCTCTCTCTCTCTATATATATATATATATATATATATATATATATATATTTAAACAAATATTATTATTTATGATATATACATATATATGTGGTTGGCCTACGACCTTTTTATATACAGAGCAATATATTGACAAATTATTTCAAAAGTGTTATTTTTTATTTATTATAACTACTTACAATCATTTATTATATTCAATTCAAACAACAGCTTCACCATCATCTACAACGGCTAAGTTGGCGCAGTTCACCAATCCCTTCTACGTCGAGCTCTCCATCCTTACTCGACGCTCCTTCACCAACACCTGGCGCATGCCTGAGATCTTCTTCACGCGGCTCGGCACCATTTTAGTCACCGGCGGCATCTTCGCTACCTTCTTCTTCCGGCTCGACTTGTCTCCCCGGGGCGTGCAAGAGCGTTTCGGCTTCTTCGCTCTCGCCATGTCAACCATATACTACACCTGCACCGACTCCCTCCCCGTCTTCCTCCAAGAGCTCTACATCTTCTTCCGCGAGACAGCATACAACTCCTACCGCCGCTCCTCCTACGTCCTCTCCAACTCCCTCGTCGCCCTCCCCTCTTTCTTCATTCTCTCCCTCGCCTTTGCTTCCACCACGTTCGCCGGAGTCGGGCTCGCTAACGGCTCCTCGGGCTTCCTCTTCTACTTTCTTATCATTCTAGCCTCTTTCTGGGCTGGGAGCGGCTTTGTCTCCTTTCTCTCCGCTATCGTCTCCCAGCTCATGCTTGGCTACTTCGCCGTCGTCGCCATGTTGGGCTACTTCCTCCTCTTCAGCGGCTTCTTCATCAACCGTGACAGAATACCAGAGTACTGGATATGGTTTCACTACCTGTCGCTGGTGAAGTATTCATATGAGGGGGTTCTGCAAAATGAATTTGGGGAAGGTGGAAAGTGTTTTGTTAGAGGAGTGCAGATATTTGATACCACACCGCTGGGGGAGATGACAGAGAAGGTGAAGGAGGGGGTGTTAATGGCAGCTGGAAGAGCGTTGGGGGAAAATATATCGCCGGAGACGTGCCTGATGACGGGAAAGGATGTGCTGGAGCAGAACGGGGTGACGCAGCTAGGAAAGTGGTGGTGCCTCGCTGTCATTGTAGCCTGGGGGTTTTTATTTAGGGTTTTGTTCTACTTGGCGCTCATGCTTCGAGGAAGGAATAAGAGGACGTAAAGAACGGTCAGTACTGCACCTGTGGGCTGGTTGTTGGTAGACTCGTCGAGGGATTAGTTATGCCGACAAACACCTCTTTCGAGAGGTGACAGCGGATAGATACCCGTTCCCTTTTTAAAGAGAACGGGAACTTATTTGCTACAGGGTAAAATTTAGGAAAAAAAATATGTTAGAATATACAGTAAATTGAAGAATGAAGCTCATTCTTATATAAATTTATTTGGATGATTTTTTTTTTTAAATTTGTATTTAAATTAATGTTGCATATAATATTATAAATTATTTTAATCTCAAACTAAATTTAAAGACTGAATATCATTCGGATGTGTTTTATATTATTTTAGAAGCTTCTCAGGTAACTTTTCCAAGTGTAGGAGTTACAAGTGTAGGATATATACAAGATAAATGATTAAAATAAAATAATATTTAAATAAAAATAAGACGTGTAATTTTGTTTTTTTATTTAAGATTAATTTATATTGCAAAATAATTATTCTATAAATATATTTTATTTTTAACCAAATATATTTATTTATTTTATCATTAGCATTTGTGAGTTGCACTTCTTCCCCTTATATATGCAATAGGACCTCCTAACATAATTTTTGTAGTTAAACTTCTTCCCCTTATAACCGCAGCCTGGCGTCTCCACCGCTCCCATTGATCGTCACCACAATCTATCAGTGACCACGACAGTCATCGCTATCATCATTAAACTTTATACTATATCAATTTTACTTCAAATTAACAAAAATAAAATAATTATATGCATATACTTTATAATTAAAATAAATTCAAACATTCCGAATATATTATATTCCTTATACATTATATTTAATTATACTCTATAATCCTTTTTCATCCAATCAAAAGTCCCCTTAGTACTTTGCTATGTATTTATTTAATTATGAGTGCATAGATATGAGAAATGATTGATACCCTTAATGTATTAACATATTCTTAATATTTTGTCTAATCAATATGTCATTCAAAAGTTGAGCTCGTGGAGATATATAAAAAATGTTTGAATTTATGATGCTAAAAGTATGATTGATGCATTAGTTGTTCAAAATTTCAACAAATAATTAATAGGAAAATGTTCTAATGTATTGTGCATCGCTATGCACTTATTTAGGCTTCATTTGAGATGTCTTTTTTTTATTACTTTCTAAAACATCTTTTTAGTACAAAACTTTTTTGAACTAAACATTTTTTTACTAGAAAGCTGCTTTGAAAAGTAGCAAGAAAGTCATCCCAAACAAAGTCAAAGTCTGATGTGAAATTAATGTTACTAATTGAAGCGCTATAACTAAATAAAGACATAAGAAATGGTGGCTATGACACTAGCAAAAAAATAGGACTATCACAGCACAAATTCTGACATATACCAGCGGTTTTAAATATTACTGTTTTCTTTGAAGCAGTTTTAGGACCGCTGCATGACCGTTGTAATTGCAATGCACTACAAGCTACATTGTGCAACGGTTTGTGGACCGGCGGGGTAGTTTTGTCAAATCGCTTAATTTACCAGCAATTATAACCGCTACAAAGTTCCAGATTCACTTCATATATATTCTTAGGTAGCAATGACCACCAGCAATGCTTTAATCAATAACTCAATCAATTGATCAAAATATCTTGTAGACCAAGAGTGTAAGCACTTTAGGCAAAATAAATGTAAGATGAAGGATGTGTCTCTTAACAATTCTTCTATATCATTTGGTCTTGGTTGCTCTTCTTGAATTTGTACTTCATTAATATTACAAGTATCACTAATTATTTCTGATCGTGTTACTTCAACTACAAAACTATGTTTCTTTTCATGTCGATTCCAAACAAAATATCCGGGAAAAAAAATCCCTTAGAGAGTAAATTAAACTTGACATCTTTTACATAATAAAAATATCTATTAATGCATAATTTGCATGAACATAATTTTTTTTGCTTCAAACTTTGACTTAGAATTGTGAATTCTAAAAAGTTTTCAACACCTTTAATATAATCACTAATCCATTTATGCTTAGATATCCAACTTTTATTCATCAAATCTGAGAAAATAAATTTTCAATAATTTCTGAGAAAAATATATTACCCAATTAAATGAAGGAGAACAAATACTGAATAGAATTCTAAAAATATTACCTAACAGTTTCATGTTCTATGCCTTGGATGCTCTATATAATTCTCAATAGAAAAGTGCATGCCATTCTTTGAAAACCTAAAAGCCTTTTTAGTAAATACTATCTCTATCTTTCATTTTTGTTTTGAATAAAGGTGGTTGACAAGTTTGGGAGTGCTAATCAAGGGAGGGCAGGCTAGATTGTGACCACCATTAATGTCACGACCCGGCCCGGCTAAAGAAGAGAAGAAAGGTTACTTTTTATGATTTCAGTTTGAGTCTTTGTTATTGTACCTGTATAGTTTGTGAGTTTAAGTTTGCGTATTGTACTTGTGTTTGATCAGTAATATGGAGTTTATGTAATTGATGGTTTAAAAGTTTTAACAGTTATGTGAGAATAACAGTTTGAAACATTTCAGTTTGATGTCTTTTAGTGGCTCTTTCATTTAATGTTGGAGGACATTTTATGTACTGATTTTAAAATTATAATAAATTTGATTATGTTTTATATGCTCTTCCGTACGACCGACTGTTCCTGGGCTTGCCAGGCCGGGTCGTGACAATTAATCCTCTATTGTCACAATGGGAAGGGAAAAAAGCAAGTACTTCGGAGTACTTGAGTCTTCAAAATACAGTAAGCAAACATGAATTGAAATAACATTTATGTGTTTATAATCACGTCATTAATATACATTGAAAATGTCCATGCAAGGAAATAAAAATATGATGGATTAAGCCATGATATGCTCTAATTTTTCGTAGGTTATGCTGAATGATGTTATTGAAGTCACAATAGAGATTAAAATATAAAGCTCACTCTTCAAATCTTAGATTTCTATAAAAATCAGAAGTTGTTATATAGATGATCATTAATTTTTATGCATACGAATAATTAATTCAAGTCATTTAGATTATCCCATTCTTAATAACGACAAACTCATAGCAATACTATAGAAAAAATTAATAAACTTATACTCAATCACCTAACCTTTAATGATAATGAGCTTTTTAAATAATATTATTTTTGCGTAAATTTTTTTATGGTTTTAATAATTATCATATTTATATTATTCCTGTTTTAATATGTTGGTACTTATGGGCCAGTAGAAATGATTCCAAGCATAACAATATTCGTATGGATGCCATGAAGATCATCTCCAAAGTTAAGAACAAAGTTCTCCAATTGTATAATGCCAATCTTATCAAACCAATTTCTTTCAAGAAATATTATTATGTTGCTTCTGCTTTTGGTTTGGTTCTTTCAAACAATAGGATTCAGAGTAAGGAGAAATTAATTTACTGGAAGCGTCCTCTGAATGATTACTTCAAACTTAATACGGACGGTTCTTATAATAATGTGATTGCTGGATGTGGTGGTATTATTCGCGATCATGATGGTAAAATTGTTGTGGCTTTTGCTGGTCCCTCTTCTGGCACCAATGCTATTACTGCTGAGATTGATAGCTTAAATTTTGGTATTAAACTTTGCATGTCCCTTGGCATCATCAATATTTGGGTTGAAGTTGACGCTCTTCTCCTAATTCATTATATTAGTGATAATTCTAATTATAATCCTACCAATTTCTATAAGATTCGTGAGATTAAATTAGCTTTATCTGGTATGAACTACTCTATATCTCATATTTTGCGTGAAGGTAACGCGGTGGCTGATGCTTTAGCGAAGATGGGTTGTAATTTAGACTGTTTTTACCACTTTAATAATGCTTCTATTCCTAGGAACATTAAAGGGTTGATTAATTTGGATCGTATGGGGCTTCCCTATATGAGAAGCTGCTAACTGTTGTCGGCTGTGGCCTTTTTTTTTGTTTTTCTTTCCTTTGATGCTTTTGGTGGTTTTTCTGGCTTTGCTCGTCAGCTATTCTCCCCTTCGTTCATCATTTTGCAGTATTCTGGGTTTTTGGTTATGTCTTTCTGTTCCCGGTCTTACTGGGCTTATCCTGCGCGTGGCTTGAAGTTCTGGGGCTGTTCCATGTGGTCGTTATTTTGGTATACCTGGAAGGATTGTGTTCTCCGATGGGGGATGTGGTGGCTGATGTATATGGTTTGGAATTTTGGGGCCGGTTGGCTTGCTATTTGGAGACGGTCTGGGTGTTCTCTCCCTTCTAACTGGATGCTTTGTAATTTTTACTTTGGGTATGGTTTGGAGTTTGTGGAGGTTTTTGTGTCCTGTGATTGGGCTGTTTCTAGTAATTCTGTTGTTGGTGGGTCTGGTACTATTTGGTTGAGTTTGGAGGATAGCTTGGCTGGTAAGAGCACGATGTTTGAGCGGTTGTTTTGGAATGATGGTTGGTTTTATATGCAGGGTTTGGTGTGTTGCAGGAATTTTCTTCATGGGTGGTGGTCGGTTATGCTGTTTCATAATATGTTTGAACTAATTTTTCCATTGAAGCTGTTTTGCAGGTTCAACTATAAGCAAGGCACTTTTTTGACTAAGGTGTGTTCATCTAATTTATGTTTTTCCATTTTGCCATATAGTATAATTTTTTGCAGGAGAACGGAGCTGAAAGTTTTAAAGATTAATTGGTTTCTCCTTTTTTAGGTGCTATTGCTGATTAGCCCGACTTTTTTAAGTTCTTTTTGTAATCGTAGCATAAGGATCTGCCGGCTCGTAGGATTTCTTTTTTCTTTTTGGAATGTAGCTCTTTTGAGCAATAGTGAGCTGGTGGATCCTTTTAAGGATCTTGTAACCGATGTTTTAAATGAACACGTAGGCCCCATAAGAGGGTTTTAACCAAAAAAAAAAAAAATATTTATATTTTTATTTCATCTGATAAGTGCTAATAAATATTTAGTATGTAATATCTCTCTCTAAGGTTGCATAAAACAAGAAATATGCAAATTGATATATCATTATTCAACAACTGCATTTGTGTGGCCAGTCTCTCCTTTTTCGTTAGTGTCGGTTATGAAGAGAAGTTGTGTGTATCATTTAAGGAATTGCTTATTGCTTGTGGCATTATCTTAGAAAAAAATTTTGTTTTGATATTAAATTCTTTTATTGTAAAATTAAATTAAAAGTATTTTTTTCTCATTGATTTCTTTATAAAAAATATATACATGTAGTTTAAAATGTTATTATGCTAATTTATAAATTACACACTTATTCATACCTCTCATAGGTTTGTCATCTAATGGTGTTATAGATTTACAAAGAAAATATTTCTATAATTTGAACACATGCCTCCACATCATAATTATGATAATATAACAATTGCTTTAGGACAGCTGGCTAATTAAAAAAGAATGAATCAAAATAAAAGAATGTATGCATCAACTTATGATAATATAAAGGTAATCTTAATATTAATAATGAGGTTTTGTCTATGTTAGAGGGTTGGATGACTACTTCTAAAGGCCACATCTATACAATTTATTGTCCATTCTTATTTTTTGGTATCTTTGGAGAGCTAGAAATGATTCCAAATATAATGACATTAAGATGGATGCTACTCAAATTATTTCTAATGTTAAAAATAAAATTCTACAATTTTATTCTGTCAATCTTATTTCTGCTAAGAATTTCCACAAATGTATTGACGTGGCTTTTGATATTGGTATTCCTAATGATTGTGGGTCGTCGAATTATATTGACAAGGTTGTTTGATGGATTAAACCTAACAATCCATACGCTAAACTTAACTCTGATGGGCTGTTGGGGTCGTTGGTGCGGGTGCTGGTGGCATTATTTGGATTGAGGTGAATGCAATACTTTTAGTTCAGATCATTAATAATGTTGTGCCTGGTAATCCTAAAAACTTTTATATGATTAGGAAAATTAAGCAATCTCTTTCTTCTATTAATTACTCTATTTCTCACATTTTTCGTGAAGCAAATTCGTGTGCTGATTGGTTGGCTAACTTTGGTTGTCAACTTGATAGTTTTCAGGAGATGAATATTAGGAATTTACCTCCTATGATGAAAGGTATTATTAACTTAGACAAAGCTGATTTTCCTTATATTCGTAATGGTTGATGTTGTTGTTTATTTTGGTAAATTAGCTATGTTTCTTTGTTTCCTTATATTGAGTTTGGTTTTCTCATGTTAGCTGATTAAGCTGGCTGTTTTTTTTTTTTTCCTTATTTTTGCATATTTGGGTGGTGCTGGTGGATTTTATACGATCTTTTGGTATTATATTATGGGTTGTTATTCCAACCGGGTCTTTATCATTTTGTATTGCTGGTTTATTTCCTATGTGATGCTGTTTATTTTGCTAGTGTTGTTGGGTACGTTGGGTCCTGGTTTCATATTTTTATTGGATTTGGGGCGGCCTGTTTCCTCATATTTTTGGCGTATGTTGGTTCAGACAAACTGCTGTTTTGTTTGCTCTGTTTGGGTGACTGTGAGCATGGGTTGGTGCAGCTATGCCTTTAATTCCAGTTATACAGGGGCATTTTATCCTGGTTTGGCCCATATCTTTGGTGTTTTGAGCTGGGCGGGTGTGGTTTAATGGAGATCGTTCGCTTTGTTTTCCAAGCTGTTTATTCTGGTTTAGATTGGGTTCTGTTTTGGTTGTGGAATAAGTTTTCTCTTCAGGAGGTGCACAATTTAATTTATTCAGCAAGGGTGACATCTATCATTATACATTAAAACTATTCAAATTTTCTTTTTACTCTAACCTTTATTGCTGGAAGGTTTTCCCTTGTGCAAATTTGCTTATCGGAGCTGTTGGTTGCTTGTTCGATTTTTTTTTTTTGCAAAAAGCTGATGCTGAATGTGATTCTTATAGCTTTCTTTTTTGGGCGACATCTTTTTTCCGCCTTAGAATGTTTCTAGAATTTTGTGTATTTTGGTGAGGACTTTTGGCTATTTGGTTTTTTTTATTTTGGTGTAGCTCTTTGGAGCATTAGTGAGTTGAAGGTCCCTTTAAGGACTTTGTAATTTTGGTTTCATATTAACGCGTACGCCTCGCCGTGGGTTTCCCTTAAAAAAAAAATTACGACTCATCTAGTTGTTAGTCAAACACTTAAGGGAATCTAATTCATGTTCAATTGTCATTTGCCAATATTGAAAACAAGATTGGTATTTATAAATGTCTATTAATCATGTTCTTGTTCTTTGCTTATTGAAGAAGGCTCTCATCAAAATCTCATTTCCATCATTCTCATTCAATTCAAAGGGCACCAATTAGACAAGTCAAAATCCTAATAGGGCTAGATAAGAGAGCATGGTCTCACTACCAAAAAATAGGGCAAGCTGCCCAAGCATACGAATGAATTCACAAAGCTACATAAGGATAGGAAAGAAATACAAACCGGCAAATGAGAGGAAGAATTAGCTTGCGATCAACTCGCCTAATAAGTGAGTAGAGACGAGGGCTTCGACCGAACTTTTTTCTCCTCCGAGCGAAGGCCAACGACGAAGAAGATGAAGAAATTAGGGCAAGTAGCGTGCGAAGCTCTCCGATCTAGCGAATTCAAGATCGAAACGAAGAATTAGGGCAAGCTGAGCTTTCGGGTGGTGTATAATATGATGGACAATTTTGGCAGTGGTTAAAACCGATGCTATTTACTTCGGTTAAAACCATTACAACTTGTAGCAATTTAAATCGTTGCAAAAAGGTGGATTTGACAGCGGTTTTAAAACTGACCCAAATATCTGCTGCAAAAAAATCAACTTTTTGGTAGTGTGAACTGCCAAATTATCACTAGCCATGATATTTAGTTTGAGTCCCAATAAATCGGGTGGTTCAAACTAATGTCATCCTCATTTAATCACAACTGATTATAGGAATATTTCATCTCCAATTTCAGCTGTTCAAAACTATAAATAGTTATTTCAAATCATGACTAAAATATCCCTTATGAATCCTATAAATATTACCTCTTTTGAGCTTATTTAAAAAGTTCTTCATAATATGAAATGCTCTAGAGAAATACTCATACACCAATCGTCAACAACCACCGAGAACATTCTATTAGTAGTTTTGAAGTAAAATGCATACCGCATGTCTAAGCCAAAGAGGATTAAAAATATGAAAAAAATATTAAATTTTATTTTCTAACTTTAAAAAAATCATATAATTGATGTTATATTATAAATATTATTTTAAAAATACTAAAAAAAATATTTTCCAATGGTGTTCAGATTTCACCATTTGGACCTAAATTAAGTTGGTTGCATTTTAACAGATATAACCCCTTATTTGATAGAGTCTACTGAACGTAGAAGGGCCAACCAGACAGAGTCTACTGAACGTAGAAGGTTCGAATTTTTATATTAGAGAGTAGGCATTGACTAGTCATTTAGTGTAGATGATATGCGATAGAGTCTACTGAACGTAGAAGGTTCGAATTTTTATATTAGAGATTAAAAAAGATTAAGCATCTTAAATATATTCAAAACCACTGCCAAAACTCCTTATTTGCACCAGATTAGGCATCACGTTCTAAATTTTAAATTTAATATTAAAACTTTAACCTAATTATTTATTTCTTCTAAAATGAGCTCTTGTAACAAGTCTTGATTGAACTCTTGATTTAGTACTTTCTTGGGCTCTTGTAATTTGAGTTTTAACTAAATTTTTTTCATTACATATTGACAATATTTATAGATTTATAATGACTAACCTCATTCAAAATAAGAAATTTTTTAAGAGAAAAAAGAGTAGGTGACCATTAATAAAGCAAGGTGTCAATGACTTTTATTAATTCATTTTATTTTCATTAAATTATTAGTATATATATACTCAAATATAATGGCCCTTGATTAGGCCCTTGCATTAATATTTTATTAGGCTCTTATAATTAGACCATTAGCTTCATTTTTATTCATTTGATGTGCTACATTAGTATAAGTAAGATTATTACAAGCATTCTTAAATAATGCTAAATAAATCTTATTAATAACTACTCACAATGATCATTAAAAAAGATTAAGCATCTTAAATATACCCCTAATTAAGCAAAGCATGAAGAAAAACATGTACCCTCACCATAATTATCATCATTAACCTGATCACATCTATTTAGGGTAGGCATTATGAATATATATTTTTCTTCTTCTTGTTTTTTGGTCTGAGGTGATAAAATAATTCTTCAAATATCAAATTGAATAACTTAAATATTTTCATGTAATCTTAAGACAACATATTTTCTTCATAATTAATCTTCTAATATTAATTTATAAACTTATATATTAAATGCATTTTTAGGCGGTTCATTGTATATGTCCAAACCTCACAAGAAAAAGGAGCAGCCTATGGCATCAAGTTGCCAGTGCATTAGGTTTGGACCCTTTTTTTAATCTATTTACAAACAAGTTGGACTCCCGACGACTTGAATCAGATCAAGTCAACTTTGAGTCAGAACCGAACACTACCCGCTAACTCTTTTTAACACTCATAGGAAGAAAGCCCTCTAAAGTGCCGATTGATTATATTTGGATTTTTCTTTTTTGGGCGTTGTCTTCACGCCTTCTTAGATTATATCTAGGCAATTTTGTATTTTGGATTAGTAGGGGACAATCGGCTCTTAAGTTTTTTTTTTTCTTCTTCTTCTTTAAACTTGTTGTAGCTCTATGAGCATTAGTGAGCTGAATGTCTCCTTAAGTACTATATATTTTTAGATTTATATTAACGCGTAGACCTCTTAGTGCACCGTTTATAAATATTCTACCAAAAGTGTCTATTTGATAACTTAGCCCAATTACCATTTGACATATAGCCATACTTGTCTTTCATAAAGGGCTCTATCAATGCTGATAAATTTCAATCTTTGAAAGAAACTGTATTTGGTAGACAGTCATACTCATGAAAGTAACGCATGGTTCTATCAAGGGTGATAAATTTTCCACCTTTAAAAGCAGATTAACCACAAGCTTAGGTAACGTACCTTCTTGCTAGTAAGAGGCGTCATATAATTGAAGTCCTGCCTTAACTTCTTCATATTGCACAAAATCAATATTATAAGCCAAACGCATATGATATACTCATTGTTTTTGTGGGGCACATGTTTAAATCTCTTTTATTAGAAGGGACAATTTTGTCTATGACAATTCATCCATGCCTCAAAAAAAAAAAAAATATGTTAAAATATAACATAGGACTTGTACGTTGAGCTAGAGGTGTAAACGAGTCAAACTCATGAGCTCAATCGAGTCGCCCCAAGCTTAAGCTTAAACCTGATTAATAAATCAAGTTCGAGCTTGATTTTATGAATTCAAGGCGGCTCACACGTCTGCTCGTTTATATTGAAAACGAGAAAATGTTTAAGATTCAAAAATAAATATAATAAAATTATAAAAATGATGTGAACTTAGAAGATAAACAATGAAGAAATACTTGATAGTTGATATAAGAAAAAGAAAGATAATTTTTAATATTTATACAAAATTTTCAATTCCAATATATTTTAAGCATGTTTTATATTAATATTTTTAAGCAAGTTGGCTTACATGCTAACAAGTTGAGTCAAGACTGACTCAAATTTGACTCAATAGCTCATCGAACTCGGCTCATATTCCATTTATTGAACCCAACTAGCACTAGCTCACGAGTCACCTTGACTTATGCCTCTATGTTAAGCGAGCCTTATATATTTATTTTTTTCTTGGCCTTAAAAATATGCACGTGAAGCTTCTAGAAGTTTTGGCTTATGCCGTAAAATAAACATAAAGCTTGTTAGACAAGATGGAAGTTGGGTATGTTATCTCAAAAAGACGACTTTATTTTGCTTTAAAATTAACCCTTTGGTCTTTCAATTTCGTGTGGAGGTTTGGCGTGCAAAGTGTTGTACCAAAAGCCCCATATTTATATGGTCAGAGTTGAAGCTTGTTTCCTTCAACTAACTTGCAATTGAAGAAAATTAAAAAATTTCTATTTTATAGGCTATATCAAAATTTTTATTGCATTAGAGTCCAATAATTATTAAGATTTGTTTGTTGATTTTGATCTACCTTAAGAAAATAGATAGTATTTGAAATTTCATGGAGAAGTAGTGGAGAGATGATAATGGTCAACTGATGACAATCATATGTTGGCAATAGAGTGACTATAGCTCAACTATGAAAGTCTGATGATGATAATTAGACGACAACGGTCGAGTTAGGGTAGTCAAATGATAGTGAATCGAGTTTGACAACCAAGTGATGATGGTCAAATAATATTAGAGGGCTACAATAGTCAGGTGATTATAGTGAAATGACGATGGTTGATGGTGGGGTGTTCGTCAACGTTGAGTGTCAAGTATTGCGATTGTGTGCTTCATATCTCCAAGCTCTCTCTATTTCTAAGTTAAGATCTCTTTTACGCAGAGAATGTGTTTACTCAATTTAAAGTTTTTAAAAGTAGTACTTTTGAGCAATCTACCTAAAATCCTTAAACACTATATCAAATGATCAAAGTTGATTAATTTGATCATGAATAGAACTTTTATTAGCTAAGCACCTTTACAACTTTAGAATTACATATCTTGAGCTCATTGGATTCCTCTTCCCAATATGCTCATTTTGACTATGTAAAAATCATATATTATATTTTCTCACAACCCAACTCGATAAGACCCACTGATAGTACATGTCCTATTGTGTTGAGTTGGATGGATAAATTTCAAGATCTAGTTTTAAAAATGTTTAGGAATTATTCTCCTAATTTAAACAGTACAGACTATAGAGCTATTATAAATATCCAAAGTACTGTAAATAAACTCATCCACAAATTTTTTTATTTCATCAAAATATATCTGCACTATAATACGTGACTACAAATATACACTACATAACTAAATAATAAACTAATCATTATTGTAAAAAATCAAAATAAATAAATACTTATAAACTCATATCAAAATCTGAATTGTTAATCAACAAGCTCATTTCCTTTCCCAAATTTTGAAAATCATAAGTAAAATCACAGTGAGCTAAACAGCTCAACATGCCACAATCACTAATTTAAATTTTCAAATATTTTTTTTTTATTAATTATTTTTAGCAAATATAAAAAGCAGTTAAATGTAGTATAATAAATCACTGCGCTGAGCAGAGTAATGAGAGTATAACAGTAATCCAAATTCAAGTAATATAATACTGAGCAATCAAATGAACTAAAATTTATATCACAAAATACTTCATATCGTAGAGTAGATCATAAAAATTCTTAGATCTTAGACAAAATCTTAAATGATTTTTCCCTTTATGCCTCTCAATCAAATCCCCACACCCCTCTTAATTAAGTCATATTTTAAAATTCATATTCCTTGTCACAAATAAATTCTCAAAAGATTCTAGACCCTTATATCTCCCAATAGATAGATTTTAATATCAAAACTTATTCAATGTCACATAATTCAATCACATAACATATATTTCATCATATTGTAGCAATCGAAGTATACTTTGAGCATATTTCATAATTGTTTAATTTTTTATAATGGTAGGCAATAGAAAATCCCTACTAAGCAAAAATACATATTTTAAACAAATAACTAAATTACCAGAGATCGTGTAGAATATTATTTTAAGATTTTAATTATACAGCTGCATAATTTTTTAGTTTTCAAATTATTTTCTATTCAATAAAAACTGCTTAAATTTTAAAACACCTAGTATAAAATTTTCAAAAGATATTCAAAATCATAATCTCTATAACTTCAAAAAGTTACGCGGTGAAAGTTTTTCTAGTGCAAAGTTATCCGTATTTTTCATTAACAAAAATATAAATTAATAAGTTCAATAAAAATATCATATTTTTGAAAATTAAGATGGGAATAATATGACCTATCTTGAGGCTAATCAATTTCTCAACTAGACCAAATGACATAAATGGCTTGTCACGACCCAACCCGACTGGGACGGATCCCGCTCGTATCGGGTCGTGCCTAAACTCAAACTGATTGAACTGATTCCAGGATCTGGCTTTGGAATTTGTTTCAGAACTTTCTTCCCAACATTTACAAACAGAAACAGACACACAGAGCTACTATAAACATCCAATGCAATGGAACAGATCATCTATCTTTTTCTTCCTCATAATCATATACAAATACAGCTCATGGCTTTCAGACAGAAAGAAAAACAGAACAGAAAAATCATGACTGTACACAAATCAAAAATACAAAATACCTATAACATATCAGACTCTGAACTCTTACTCCAAGACTTCCTTCCCTCTCCCAGAACCTGAAAACCACGCAGAAGATAAGGATGAGCTACAACAGCTCAACAAGACATCAAACCTCCAATCAAAATCCTCAAAATCCACATCAAACACATCAGACAAAATCCATACAGAGATCAGATAAACAGAATCGTATATCGAATCAGAATAGAACAAAAATCATACATATCTGATCAAATCAGAACAGAACAGAATCATACAGATCAGATCGAATCAGAATAGAACAGAATCATACAGATCAGATCGAATCAGAATAGAAAAGAATCATATAGATCAGATCGAATCAGAATCATAAATCATATCAATTCAGAACATATCAAAATACAGAACAGATTCCCTGACCTTGATAGAATCTCAACGGATTCTGGCCCCTTATACCTCCCTTCCCAGACACTGACAGAATCTCTCAGATTCTGGCCCCTTATGCCTCCCTTTGTGCTCATGGCACCAGAACAGATGTGCTTATAGCACCAGAACAGAACTTATCATCGGATTCGGAACAAAACTTGTTTTCAGATTTCGGAGCTCATTTCATATTTCCCTGACACAAATAGGATCTCTCAGGATCCTGACCCCTTATAACTCCTTTTTTATAGCACACAATCATATCATGTCATTTCATAACAAATCCGGACAATTTTAGAAATCGTACAAAAATCCAGCGGCATAACGGCAGTATACGAAATTACACAAAAATTCCTAATTTCATAAATTATCAAATTAGCACAGAATATTCACAACAACATTGCAAGACTTTTATTCTACTGCACAGATAATTTCAGACTTCATCAGAAATTACAGTCAAAATAAAACACCGCCGAATCAAAACTATCCGGTCAAAATTCTCTAGAAAATAATTAAAACGTGCGCACTCGGCACCTCAGAAATATACCAAAAGTTACGCGGTAAAAACTGAACCAATCAGAAAATACGGACGAAATTCGCTAACGAAAATGAAATCCGGACAGAAAAATCGTTCAAACTTCACCGTTCTGAAAATTGAGAAAGGTGGAATGTGCCATACCTTGCGTACACCGGATCGGCATTGCCCAAAAATCCACTTTTCCTCTTTTGCCCTTGACTTTCTCTCTCCTCAGATATTTTATAAAAATATTTTGATTTTCTCTCTCTTCAAAATGAGCTGATTTCCCTTAAGTAAGCTTGAGATCGGCCCGGCCGATCGCACGATCGTCCAGGACAATCTGACCAATTTCACTTCGTCCTGGGACGATTTCTCAGGACGATAATTAATTTCCTTGGACGATAAAAACCCCTACTCTAACTTTTGCATTGCTCTGATCGTCCCGGGACGATCCCCGATCGGCCCGGACGATCCTTACAGGAATATCTTCTTGTAGCTTATGTACACATTCTGGAGCAAAATTTCACCTGATCATCCCGGGACGATCCACGATCGGCCCGGATGATATGAACAAAACTGTTATTACAATTTCCCCAACTTAAAAAAAAATGTCGTTCTCGACATTGTCCAATCAAAACTCAGTCAAAATAAATACGGATACGACTTCCTCATGTCCGACTCCTTCTCCCAAGTCGCTTCTCGTGCAGTTCGGTGCTTCCACTACACCTTAACCATCAGAATCTGTTTACTTCTCAACTTACGAACATCGTAAGCTAGAATCAACTCGGGTTCTTCTTTATATCTCAGATTCTCTTGAATCTCAACCTCATCAGCAGACACTTTCTTTCCAGAGTCAGATATCCACTTTCTCAAAGTAGATACGTGGAACACATTATGAATATCGGACATCTGATCAGATAACGACAGCCGATAAGCGGATTTACCAATCCTTTCAAGGATTTTAAAAGGTCCAACATACCTTGGACTAAGCTTACTCACTCTGCCAAATCTGCTCACACCCTTCATCGGACTAACTTTGACATATACAAAGTCACCAACTTGAAATTCAACGAACCTGTGCTTCTGATTATAATATTTCTGCTGTCGATCTTGTGCAGCTTTCAACCTTTCTTTGATCAAATTAACTTTCTTAACAGTTTCATCTACAAAAGTGGCACCCATCTCCTGTCTATATCCAACCTCAGTCAAAGTCAAAGGAATTCTACACTTCCGACCATACAGAGCTTCATAAGGTGCCATACCAATACTAGACTGAAATTTGTTATTGTAAGCAAACTCTATAAGAGGAATATGATCTTCCCAGCTTCCTCCAAAATCTAAAACACACAGTCTCAGCAGATCTTCCAGTACCTGAATAGTCCTTTCAGACTGTCCGTCAGTCTGCGAATGAAAAGCTGTACTGAAATGTAACTTCGTACCCAAACCTTGCTGAATACCCTTCCAAAGTCTGGAAGTAAATCGTCCATCTCGATCAGAAATAATCACCTTAGGCACACCGTGTAATCTGACAATCTCTTTCACATATACCTGTGCAAATCGATTTATCGGATCGGTCTGCCTGATCGGAAGAAAATGAGCAGACTTCGTCAATCGATCCACAATCACCCAAATGGCATCGTGCCCTTGCCTTGATCAAGGAAAACCCATAGCAAAATCCATCGTTACCTCCTCCCACTTCCACTCAGAGATAGACAACGACTGCAAAAGTCCTCCTGGTCGCTGATGCTCTGCCTTCACCAACTGACAGGTCTCGCATCTAGCAACAAAATCTACTACATCCTTTTTTATTCCTGGCCACCAGAACAAACTCTTCATATCTCCGTACATCTTACCACTTCCCGGATGAACAGTGTAGCTTGAATGATGAGATTCATACAGAATCTCTTTCCTCAGATCTCCAAACACAGGAATCCACAACCTGTTCTTGTAGAAAATAGTACCAGAATCAGAAACTCAGAGTTCAGGCTTCTTACCAGATTCAATCTGAGCAATCAACATTGAATAATCAGAATCTAACTTCTGGGCTTCCTGAATCCTGTCTTTCAAAGAAGACTGTATGCTCAACTGAGTCAAAACTCCAGAATCCAAACTACTGGAGGAAATCACCTTCAACTGCAAACGTTTCATACCACGAATCAGAAACTCATCAGAAGTGAGCCGAATACCTGATAATCCAGAAGATTTCCTGCTCAGAGCATCTGCTACCATATTAGCTTTACCAGGCTAATACTGAATCATTAGATTGTAGTCCTTAATCAACTCAAGCCACCTTCTTTGCCTCAAATTCAAATCCTTCTGAGTGAAAATGTACTTCAAACTCTTGTGATCCGTGAAGATATCACATCTGACGCCATACAAATAGTGACGCCAAATCTTCAAAGCAAAAACAACTGCGGCTAATTCCAAATCATGTGTCGGGTAATTCTTCTCATGTAGTTTTAACTGTCTCGAGGCATAAGTATTTACCTGACCATGCTGATGCAGCATATATCCCAAACCTTTCAGTGAAGCATCACTGAACACTTGAAATCCTTCCGTACCTGACGGTAGTGCTAACATTGGAGCTGAAGTCAGACAATCCTTCAATCTCTGAAAACTAGCCTCACACTCCGGTGTCCAAACAAAAGCTACTAACTTCTGAGTTAGTCTCGTCAGAGGCGTAGCAATCTGAGAAAATCCTTTCACAAACTTCCTGTAGTATCCAGGCATGCCTAAGAAACTACGTACCTCAAATACCGTAGTAGGCCTTGGCCAATTCGCAACAGCCTGAATCTTTTGGGGATCAACATAAATACCTTCACCGCTAATCACATGCCCTAGAAATGAAATGCTCTTCAGCCAGAATTCACACTTGGAGAACTTAGCATACAACTGATGCCGTCTCAGAGTCTCCAACACAATGCTCAAATGTCTGGCATGATCATCCTCAGAAGCAGAATACACCAGAATATCGTCGATGAAGATGATCACAAACTGATTTAGATATTTCCTGAACACTCTATTCATCAGATCCATAAAAATAGCAGGTACATTGGTTACCCCAAAAGGCATAACCAAGAACTTGTAGTGTCCATACCGAGTACTGAAAGCTGTCTTCAACACATCAGCTTCCTTCACCTTCACCTGATAATATCCAGATCTCAAATCAATCTTTGAAAACACAGAAGAACTAGAAAGCTAGTCAAACAAGTCATCAATCCGTGGTAAGGGATACTTGTTCTTGATCGTGACTTTATTCAAATCTCTATAGTCAACACACATACGGAGTGTTCCGTCCTTCTTCTTCACAAACAAAACAGGTGCTCCCCAAGGAGAAATACTAGGACGAACGAATCCTCTATCCACCAACTCCTGAAGCTGAACTTTTAACTCATAAAGTTCTTTTGGTGCCATCCTGTACGGAGCTTTTGATATCAGAGCTGTACCCGAAAAAATATTAATAGAGAAATCCACATCTCTATCCGGAGGTAAACCAACCAACTCCTCAGGAAATACATCTGCAAACTCTCGTACCACTGAGATATCAGAAACAAAACCCACATCCAGGTTCATATCCCGTACCGAAGCCAAAAATACCGGACAACCCTTCTTCCACATTCTTCTCACTTCCAATACAGAAATCAGATAAGAGAGAACACCTCGTAAGCCTTGGAATACACATCTCTCTCCTGACATAAGCAAGCTCACTTGCTTCTTCAAACAGTCAATCTGAGCCTCATACAGACTCAGCCAATCCATGCTCAAAATTACATTGTACGAAGAAATTGGCAACAAAATCAAACTCAATTTTCACTTCTTGCCAGCAATAACAATCTCAAAAAAACAAAACTTCCGAGTAATCAAATTACTTCCAACCGGCAAAATCACAGAAAGAGAAACCGGTAGCAAAATCGAATCCAGATGCAAAGCATCAAAATAACGCTCTGAAAGAAAAGAGTGACTATCGGGCTAAGGCAGTAAACTCTATCTCATACTGCATCACCGTCCTACTCCCATGAACCAGCCTCAAAAAACTCTCCTGCATCTGCTGTTGTGCAGAAGGGGGAACAAACCAAGATCGGAATACCTCAGAAAATTCTTCCCAAGAAATCAGAGAGTTCAATCTGCCCTGAAACTTTGCTTCCTGCTGGCCTACCCACCAGTGCTCTGCTTCCCCATCTAACAGAAAAACTGTCAAAGGTACTTTCATGTCTGATGGACACTGCATGCCGTCAAAAGTCTTCTCTAACCTCCTCAGCCACTCCTCAGCTGCTCTGGGCTCAACAGTGCCCTCAAACCTCGGTGGTTTCAATCTCAGAAACATCTGAAGATGTCAATCAATATCCTCAGATCGAACAGTAGAGGCTCTACTGTGAGTCTCGCTCATCATCTGAGTAACCAACGTAGCAAACTGGGACAGTGTATCTGCACCAACCACTGGGGCTGTACTACCCACTAGTGCTGCCTGAGTGGCACACTGACCGTCTGTCATATCGGGGTCTGGCAGATCCATACAGAAAATCCAGAAAACTAATCACAAAAATAAAACAATAAAAATTCGAACAAACCAAAACTACCCTAGACATACTCAGATCACTTTCTATAGCTCTGTCTTACAATCCAAATTCCAAAACCATTGCAATGATACCACTAAAGTTTGTCACTACCCAACCCGACCGGGACGGATCCCGCTCGTATCGGGTCGTGCCCAAACTCAAACTGATTGAACTGATTCCAGGATCTGGCTTTGGAATTTGTTTCAGAACTTTCTTCCCAACATTTACAAACAGAAACAGACACATAGAGCTACTATAAACATCCAATGCAGCGGAACAGATCATCTATCTTTTTCTTCCTCAGAATCATATACAAATACAGCTCATGGCTTTCAGAAAGAAAGAAAAACAGAACAGAAAAGTCATGACTGTACAAAATACCTATAACAGATCAGACTCTGAACTCTTACTCCAAGACTTCCTTCCCTCTCCCAGAACCTGAAAACCACGCAGAAGACAAGGATGAGCTACAACAGCTCAGCAAGACATCAAACCTCCAATCAAAATCCTCAAAATCCACATCAAATACATCAGACAAAATCCATACAAAGATCAGATCAACAGAATCGTATATCGAATCAAAACAGAACAAAAATCATACACATCAGATCAAATCAGAACAGAATAGAATCATACATATCAGATTGAATCAGAATAAAACAGAATCATACAGATCAGATCGAATCAGAATAGAACAGAATCATACAGATCATATCGAATCAGAATCATAAATCATATCAATTCAGAACATATCAAAATACAGAATAAATTCCCTGACCCTGACAGAATCTCAACGGATTCTGGCCCCTTATACCTTCCTTCCCAGACACTGACAGAATCTCTCGGATTTTGGCCCCTTATGCCTCCCTTTGTGCTCATGGCACCAGAATAGATGTGCTTATAGCACCAGAACAGAACTTATCATCGGATCCGGAACAGAACTTGTTTTCAAATTTCGGAGCTCATTTCATATTTCCCTGACACAAACATGATCTCACAGGATCCTGACCCCTCATAACTCCCTTTTTATAGCACAGAATCATATCATGTCATTTCATAACAAATTCGGACAATTTTAGAAATCATACAAAAATCCAGTGGC
Organism: Dendrobium huoshanense; assembly: GCA_016618105.1. Lineage (NCBI taxonomy): Eukaryota > Viridiplantae > Streptophyta > Magnoliopsida > Asparagales > Orchidaceae > Dendrobium > Dendrobium huoshanense. The sequence goes on from CM028355.1 coordinate 35,446,551, forward strand.
ATAACGATAGTATACGGAATTACACAAAAATTCCTAATTTCACAAATTACCAAATTAGCACAGAATATTCACAACAACATTGCAAGACTTTTATTCTACTGCCCAGACAATTTCAGACTTCATCAGAAATTACAGTCAAAATAAAACACCGCCGAATCAAAACTATCCGGTCAAAATTCTCCAGAAAATAATTAAAACGTGCGCACTCGGCACCTCAGAAACATACCAAACGTTACGCGGTAAAAACTGAACCAATCGAAAAATACGGACGAAATTCGCTAACGAAAACGAAATCCGGACAGAAAAATCGTTCAAACTTCACCGTTCTGAAAATTGAGAAAGGTGGAATGTGCCTTACCTTGCGTACACCACTTTCTTGAACTGTCTCGACGGACGAAAATGGACCGGCGTTGCCCAAAAATCCACTTTTCCTCTTTTTCCCTCGACTTTCTCTCTCCTCAGATATTTTATAAAAATATTTTGATTTTCTCTCTCTTCAAAACGAGCTGATTTCCCTTAAGTAAGCTTGAGATCGGCCCGGCCGATCGCACGATCGTCCAGGACGATCTGACCCATTTTACTTCGTCCTGGGACGATTTCTCAGGACGATAATTAATTTCCTTGGACGATAAAAACCCCTACTCTCTGACTTTTGCATTGCTCTGATCGTCTCGGGACGATCCCCGATCGGCTCGGACGATCCTTACAGGAAAATCTTCCTGTAGCTTCTGTATACATTCTGGAGCAAAATTTCACCTGATCGTCCCGAAACGATCCACGATCGGCCCAGACGATATGAACAAAACTGCTGTTACATGGCTCTACAACATAAAAAAACCAAGCTTTTCTCTGTCTTCTCACTTTTTCTCTCATTTTAAAATTTTCATTCACTGTTGTCGAAATGAGTTTAGGGAATTAGGAAATAAAGTTTTAATAAACATGTAAGTGGGTTTAGATATTATTTTATAATAAAATAACTAAAGGATATATAGGTCATTATGCTAATTATTCAACTTTTAGCCTAAATTTTTGTTCTATCTTCAATTTGGGGATCGAATAATTATTTTAAAAAATATTCTTAAGTTAGCTAAGCATGTCTAGAACGCTTGGGTAAAATCAGTTATGATGCCTATTTTTTCTTTTGTGATTTTTTAAAAATATAATCCCTTGAACTTATTTCAAGTACAAAGGTAGTTGCATATGAAATTTCTCTCAAAGTAAAAAGCTGTAATATTACACATTATGGATTATTCATTAATAAATATTATAAATATGTTTGATGAATAGCTAAATAGTTAAAAACAAAAATTAAAGAAGTTTTGTCTATATCTAAAGTTAAGGGACAACATACAAATTAAGCGCTTGGATTTTTATTTTGAATATCAATAATTAATTTTTATAACATTTGATAAAATTAAGTGAAAGTAGTTATTTTATGTTTGCTCATTGATTTGAGAATGATTAATTGAGAACTGTATGTTGATCCCACATCCTCCATAAAGCAAATGCAACTTATTATTATTAGAATGTCATTATGGTGATGATGATGTGCAATAGATCAAATCTCCTAAAATGTTTTTACCATTGGAAGTTTACATCACATCAATTAATGGTTGTTTTGCCATAGCCATCTCTTTAACTCATTTTATAAAGTAATTGATAATCACTAATATGAATATTCTACCCACTTATGATTATGAGAGGATCAATGAAGTCGATCGCCTACATGTTAAAAGGTCAATGGTTGGTGATCAATCAAACCCCTTAAACTCAAGGGTGTCAATTTCGGGTCACGGGCCGGGTTCGGGTCGAACCCAGAATTGACCCGGGTTCAATCAGGTGGACTCTAACCCGACCCAGGTAGGCAAATGGGTTGAAAACACGGACCTGGACCTGACCCGTTGGGTTGTCGGTTTGACCCGACCTGACACGGGACGCGCAGGCGGGCAGAGGACTCGAGCGCGCGGTGTGTTGGTGCGCAGCGGATGCGGGCAGGGCGGGTGAGCGGCAGGCGCTGGCACGCGGCGAGCGAGAGGGCTGGCGTGCGTGTGCGGGCAGGGCGGGCGCATGCGGGGTCGCAGGCAACGCGGGCGCGACTCGAGAGCGAGCACGACTCGTGAGCATTCTAAGCAGGTTTCCGGGTTGACCCGCCAACGCGTCGGGTCAACCTCAACCCGACCCATTTTGAAATCGGGTCGGGTCTGCGTCGGATTTTTGTATCGTGTCAAATATTGACAGCCCTACTTGAACTAATAGATGAAGAACTTTATATTGTCTGAACACCACTTGCATTTTCAAGAAAATTTGATGGCATCCTTCTTTATGGTTGACCAAAAAAAACACATTTTTTTTTGTAAGTACTTCATTAAATGAGTGGCTCATGCATTCTAGAGTATACTTGCATTCAAGGCCTCTAGAATCTCAACCAAAATTAGACATTAGAGCATGATACATGAGTTCCTCTTTTTGAATAATACATATTAGAAATAAAGTTCCTTGCAATATGGTATATGAATGATCGAACACTGTCATGCCTTAACGACATGGTACAATCAATTATATATAGCTTTATCTAACCAATCCATTGTGATGCCTCGTCCACATACATTAATTCTAATTCCTCTACAAATAATGCAATCAATTAATTACTATTTTGTAGTTGCTTGGAGATTTCCATGCTTCTGAATAGTTTAACTACCTGGTTTTATTCCTAGGGCAAGTATATTACCTCAAACCTTTCAAATTATATGATTTCTTTTATAAAATTCTCTAGATATTTTGCTAAGGCATTGCCATATAATTCATAATTATCTATTGCTAGGGGCGGAACCCCTTTGTTGCTAGGGAGGGCAATTGCCCCCCTCAAAAAAAGTTTTTTTATTATACTCTTATTTAGGTAATTTTTAGTCTTTATTACAAGAGTTTTTAGGTAATTCCCCCCCCCCCCCCCCCCTAAAAATGTTAAAATACTATGATCTTTAGGCAATTGTTCCCATTATTATTAAATACATTGTGTAGATGTATTATTGTTAAGGAATGATGAACCAAATACAAAGAGAAATAGTAAATCAAAAATTGTTCCGGGGGCGCTGCCCCTGAAAACCCCCGCAGAGGCGATGCCCCTTGACCCCGCAACATGACAAGGCATGTCGAACCCTGCCAGGGGGCGCCGCCCCCTTGGTCCCCCGACATATATGTGAACATTTACTTATACATTTACCACCCCTGAAAATTATGCCTGGTTCCGCCCCTGTCTATTGCCACTTAAAATTTTAGCAAACAAACTTTATTTTTTTTCCTCAAAATATATAGATGTGGGAATAAAATGACATATCCAAATATCTCGTCACAAACTTAGATAGGGTGAGAGGGATCTACCTATTAGCAACCTCTGTTATAGCTGCCTGAACTCCATTTGTATTAACAACCAATACTTTGCTTACATGTGTATCTACTTACTAGAATACCTATATATAGCTATGTACAACTGACGAATGATAATAAGATTTCACTGTTCATCTTCTTCCTCTCTTCTCTGTCCAAGAACCTCCTCTCTGTTTCTTTATGGTATCAGACGCAGGCCGGTTCTGAGCTTCTTTGCCTCTCCATGGCCTCCTCTGCATCCGCGGTGGATTCGTCCCACACGACGGCGATTCTCGGCGACACATCCGACAAGCCTCTTCTCTACCCATCTCTCAAATTTATCATTTCTAACCTCAAATCTCTGGTTCCTCACCAACTATCTATGGACAACTATCCCATATGGCGAAATCAGGTCTCAATACTGCTTAAGGCAAATGGTTTTGAATCTTTTCTTGAACCTCCTCCGTCCACAATGTCTGACTCCGATCTGGCGGATCTTGATCCTGACAACACTAAATGGCTACTCACCGATAGAAACCTAGCTGCTGCAATTTCCTCTACCATCTCAGCTCAAGTGCTCCCCTATGTAATGCACCTGGAAGCCACGCACGACATCTGGCATGCCCTGCAAACCCGCTTTCAGTCAGCCAATCGATCTAAAGTAATGCAGCTCAAGAACGAACTACAAAACATTTTGATGCGTAATCTGTCTATGAAAGAATACCTCATGGAGATCAAAAAGACCGTCGACCTGATTATATTCGCAGGATGCAATCTTGATGATGAAGACATCATTCTTCATATCTTAAATGGACTCCCGCCTCCCTATCAATCTTTTAAAACATCAATCAGAACTTTACAAACCCTGCTATCGCTGGATAGTCTCTATGCACTGCTGATTAACGAAGAAATTCACATCCGTCAAGACTCTCAACGCTATTCCATCACTACGGATAGCCAAACTGCTTTATATGCCAATCGTGGTCGCAGTCGACGAGGAAGAGGTCGGCAACAATCTGTCAATCCTGGTTCTTCTAAACAAGGATCCAAATCTTTGCTCACCTGTTAGATTTGCACAAAAAGAGGTCACTCTGTGGATGTATGTTGGCACAGACATAATCCAAATTACATCACACCTTCGTCTCAGCCCACCAACAATGGTCAAGCGCTTCTCGCTGCTTCAGATCATGTTGACCTCATTTTTGTATGAGGTCACTAAGACCCATCCAGAATCCAGATTTAATCCTAGACCCTAGGATCCACTCTAGACCTTAGGATCTTTCCTAGAACTAGACCTTAGAGCTTATTCTAGAGCCTAGGATCCCTTTAAATCCTAGATCTTAGAACTCTCCTAGATATTAGGATCACTCCAACTTCAAATCAACCTCCACCTTTGATCAACCTCAATTTTAAATCAATTCCTATATTTAATCCACTCCAATTTCAATTTGATACCTACCTGTGACCAATTTGAATCTCAAACTCCATCCAATTCAAGTCCAAATTAATTTAAACTTCAAATCAAATCCAATTCCAGAAGTTTAAACTCAAATTCAAACCTTTAAGGCCCTGTCCTAAACACCCTTTTCAGAGATTTTTCAAACATCTCAAAACCCAGTCAAATGGCCTCTGATTCAGGGTCTATCACTTGCAAAGTGATAAGACATGTCTCTAAAGGCTACCCTCCAATTTTGAGCTCATTCTGAGGTCTCTAACCCCAGAATCTAAATTAAAATTCAAAGGCTGTAAAACCTTTAAATATTTACAGCCTATGCCACTGAGCCTAACCCCTTTGAGATCTTGACCTTGGAATCCTTATCCAAGTTTCCAATCACTTCCAGACCCTTGATTTTAACCCATTGAGCAGTAAACTGCATTTTTCAGACCCATTTTTGACCATAGTTGACCAATAGGTCAAAATTGACCAAAATACCCCTATGGGGCTCAAATAGGGATTTCAAACCAAATGAGCTCCAAATGGGATGCAACCACCTTTGACAAATTTCAAATGTCATTTCAAATCTTTTGAACCCATTTCCAACCCTTGAGTCAACCTGGTTGACCAAGTCAACTGGTTTGACCCAAGAGGCCCTTTAAGGGTCCAAACATGCATTTTGACCCAAATGACCTCTTTAGGCCAACCAACCACTTCCATTAACCTTAAAATATCATTTCAAACCTGTTGAGCCCAAACCCAGACCCTGGGTCAACCTGGTTGACCAAGTCAACCCAGGTTGACCAAACAGGCCCTTAGGGGCTCAAATAGGGATTTTGATCAATTTGACCTCCCCAGACCCAGGAACCACCCTCAATGGTCTCCAAATATCATTTCAAACCTGTTGAACCCAAACCCTGACCCTGGGTCAACCTGGTTGACCAAGTCAACCCAGGTTGACCAAACAAGCCCTTTAGGGTTCAAATGGTGATTTTGACCAAATCAACCCCTCCAAACCCTGGGACCACATCCAATAGACTCAGGATGACATTCTGAATTTGTTGAATCCATTTCTAGCCCCTGAACCCAACGGTCAACCAGTTTTGGCCTAGAAGCCCATTAAAGGCCCATTAAGCCTTCTTAACCCATTTGACATGCATGGCTCTTGGAACCACCCTCCAATCCACCTAATCAACCCACTTAAACTACCTAGGTGAAAATTTCATAACCCTTGATGGAGTTGACTGGTCAACCAGTCAACTCAAGGCTTAAGGGACCATTTGTATGGTCAAACCTTTCAACCCCTTTGAACCTAGCTCAAGTCACACCCATCCAGCCACTTAGAAAGACTCCATGACCTGCTGGGATGCCACATCAGCCCCATTGACCAGTTGACTGGTCAACTTGGTCAAACCCAAGCTTAAACCTCTTCTAGAAGGCTTTATCACATGCTAAGCCCCTTTCCCTTGATTTAAGCTGCTTTAGGCCGACCCCTTAATGTCCTAAAGCTCACTTGGAGCTCTCCTAACCAGGCTCAGGGCCTGGTTTAGCCTTAAATGGCAATGTCCCCTCCACTTATCCCAAAGCCGTCCAATAGGATTGAGGCGTGCCCAGCCTTTGGGTCAGCCTTCTGGCTGTCCCAGGGACACTTGGCAACATCCAAGGACCTGGTGAGTCAATCCCAGCCATCCGTTTGGCCTGGGGCGTTTGAATAGGGGGAAAAGGCCTTAAGGCCATATACTCTAACCCTATTCATCTCTCACTACTCAAGCCCTCTCAAGTCCTGTCCCCAGTTCGTTTTGAATCTCCAGAGCCTCCTCTGCCTTCCCACTACAAAATCCAAGTGGTTGCACGTCACCGGCGGCGAGTTCTCCGGCGAGTACACCACCTAGACCGTCCCAAGCCTATAGCAGTCGATCCAGACGCGTTCGAGCTTGGATTTTTGCTGGGAATCTTTACTTGGACAATCTACAAGCTCATCAATCCAGAAATTTCGAAGATCTAACGGTATAACTCCCTAAAACCCTAGATCTAGTTCACATTAGTTAGATCTAAATAGCTTTATGCTTTTAGGGTTTTAGCTAAAACAAACTATTCCCCACGATTTCTGTTCATGTCTTAAATCTACGTTTAAAATTTCAAGTGAAATGATCGATCCGATCGAAAGAACGAGGCGAAATACGTTTTCTAGGGCGTCACTCACGGTCTCCGGTGAGTGTACGTTTTCTGGACCGTTGATCGCTCGATCAACGGTCCAGATCGAGCCCTTCCGCGGTCTGATCCGACCGCGCATTCGATCTGTCGTTCGATCAGCCGTCCGGCGAGATCAGGGCCGTCCATTCGGAACAGCGGGATCGAATCTCCGCTGTTCGATCTTCTCCTGGTGAGATCAAACCGCGGGATCTGATCTCAGCCGTTAGATCGAACCCGCGGGTTAATCCAACGGTTGTCAGGAGCCGCTGACGTGGTTAAGTGGAAACCGCGTGAAGCGGCCTGCGGCCGACGCGTGTCCCCGCCATCACGCGGTTTCGATCCCGCCAATCCCAGCGCGCCGCGTGTCTGACCGCCGCCGTTTAATTAAGGAAAAATGTGTTTTAATTGATTTTAATTACAGAAACTTTGGAAAATTATAGTAAATTAAATATTGAACCAAAAAATGAGTATAATAGCTCATTTTGTTCAGTTTTTCATCCTCTATTTTCTAAAATTATTTTTAAATAAAAGTATTGTATAGTTTAAAATTAATTTCTATAATATGTTTTTTTATTTTTATTTTATATTTAAATAAGTAAAACCCTGTTAAGTCCAAAATTTGGCTTGAGTTATTTCAGACTTGTTTTTGATCTCCAGTAATTTTCTCAGATTTATTTGACCTATATTTTAATAGTTATTAAGACTTAAAGTGTAAAGGTATTTAAAATTAAAATAATGATGAATTTAAATTAGCTTGTATTGCATTCAAACATTCATTTGAAATTTTAAATGGAGCTTTATTGTGTTTACATGAATTCAATGGGGAATGGTGGTTAATCAGTGGATAATTAATTTTATAATTATTCATTGATTAATTCTTTAATTAATTAAGATTTAACTTGATTTGCATGCTTAAGGTGCACACACCACTTAGTCTAAGGCTCTCCTAGATTTAGGTATTGAATGTGTTTATGTGGTTCATGCATGCCTTGTGTATTGAATATGAGGGTTAGTTCAAACATTGATTCAAGCCCATCAAGATTAGTGACATAATTAAGGACAATAATTAAGGACTCATGTATAGAAAACTTAGAAAAATTTCCATAATTAGGATTCACTTTCCCTTGAGTTGAAACTTTGAACATTTGAACTTAGTGACATCCTCAACCCCTAGGGAAATTTTCACTGATTTTCGAGATCATTAGGTCCCCTAATTAATTTTCTAAGTCTTAAACCCTTAATTAAGCCTTTAAAACTTCTAAAAATTGTAATAAATCCAATTTAAATCCAAAAATTACATATAAACCCTCAAACTGACCAGAATTCAGTCCTTAACCTATGATAATTGAAAGCCCTTTGATTTGACAGCAAGTTAAACCCTAATTTAATTTTAAGTGAAAATCAATGTTTAATTGAGATAATTAATTAATAATAATTAAAAAATCAAAAAATCTCCCAAACACTTGGGGATCCCTCCTTAGGTTATTCCTGACCTTTGGAGGTGTTTTCAAGAGATTGGGAATTTGTTTTGAAGCAAAATCACAAGAGGGGCCCTCTAATTAAGAAATTCCTAAAATTCATTAAAATGCCCAAACTTCGATAATCCATAACTAATTCCAGAAAAATCCGAATCACCCAAACTCACTTGCATTCAATTCCTAATAAGGTCTAATATTTATTAAAAATATTAAATTCCAGAAATTTGCAATATTTTAAAAAGTCAACAAATCGGTCAACTTTAAGTTAAAACTAGTTCAAAACTTCAAACCTTCGTAATAAAATGCAGAAAAATTCGATTTCAACGTACTTACCTTCTAACTGATCGTAGCAAGGTCTAGTATTTTAATAAAATACAAACATTCCAGAATTTGAACTTAATTAAAAAGTCAATTTTCAACCCCTTAATTAAATCATTAAAATATTCTAAAAAATTCATAAGAGCTCAAATCACTCTAAAACTCCAGAGAATTTTGGTTTAATGCTTAAAACATTTAACAAATCCTTTAAAACACAACAACCACCCTAAAGATGAAGTTTATTGGCTGGACTACTCCGGGCTGCGGGGCTAAGTATCCTCAGGAGGCTGGTTCCTCGAGCCTGGTGGCACAACGCCACGAATGAATTCTAAGGGGTGTTAAATCTTAAAATAGATTAATCTTTAATTATTTAACATTTTTAAAAATCTCTATTTCAATTACATTAATTTGGTTTATCGGCTGGACTACTCCGGGCTGCGGGGCTAAGTGTCCTAAGGAGGCTGGTTCCTCGAGCCTGGTGGCACAACGCCACGAATCAATTAATGGAAAACTTAAATTAACCTAGCTTTTAAAATCAGTAACTAACTCATTTTAATATTAATCCACTCTTTTAATTCTAACCAATTTAAATAACTTAATCAACCCCGATTGCTACTGGGTAACCCAGGCCTACGAGGCTATTGGCTTAGCCCCAAGGAAGGTGAAATAAACTTCACGGCCTCGGTGTGAAATAAAGGTAGCAATCAATTAACTTTTAAAATATGTTTAATTAAAATTCTTAATTCATTAATATTTAAATTTTAATCTTAACCCCCCCCCTTTCTAAGCCTTAACAAATCCAAACTTTTAGACAACTTCAATTAATAACCCACTTTAGGATTACCCCAGCCACACGACCTTTCTCACACACTTTAGATGATGTGCTAGGACAACCAACTTTAGATCTAGGATAGGCCGGTGTTTACTTTACTGCTGTGTGCCGGATTTTTCGTAGTTTTCACTGCATGTTGTGGATGAAATTGCTTTGCTGTGTCTGCTTACTTTTTCTGTACTCTGTGGATGGATTGATGTGTTTGGCGACTAGATTACCCTTAGGTTAGGTACGATCTGGATGTTGACACAGTTTTCTGCAGGTGGCCACGCTCATGCAGGGCAATATAAAAAGGGGGCAAATCAAAAAAATGCATAAATATTATAAACTCTTTGCACAGGTGCTTCAGCTGCTAAAGCCCCCAAATCATAAAAAGAGCGTGGCCAGTGTGTTTACTTTCTTTTCTGCTCATATACAACTGCTTGGGAATAACTGCTTTTTTATATATTAATTGCTTAGGATAACCCTGCAGGTGAGTCTAGATTTTTATTTCAATATCAATGTAATTTGTGTAAGTGTCAAGTGTTGTGAAAGTTTATTTTGAGTTGGGATACATAGATCCAAAGCTTGGATTCCAAAGAGGAAAGGATACCCCTTTGGGGAACACTCCTTTTCCATTTGGAAATCCAAATTTGGATCATACCTCTTCTTTACCCAAAGAGGAAAGAGTGGCCTTCCCCTTAGAAGGAAGTGCCCTCTTATCCATTTGGGTAATCCACTACGAAGATTCCAAGAAGATTGAAGAAAAGGAGTCCAAAGAAGAATGAAATTGAAGATTTGAAGACTTGAAGATTGAGAGTATCCCACTCAAAATAACTTGCGTCATTACTAGGCTTAGAATCCGGGTTGTTGTCAGTGGTGCCCGGCCACTTTACTTTCTGTAATATTCTGGTTTGTAATAAGCAAGGCAATTCTGCCTATGGACATTTATTAATTAATTTGTATTTGATTGATGATTTGATTGCCTTTAGGATTACTTGTTTTTACTAGTTTTTTTTGGCGATTGCATGCCGCTCTTTGTTTTCGCCTGGATACGTGAGGCTCGTGAGGGTGTGAAATTTTTATACTCATAATCTTAAAAGTCTAAAATTTTAGTGAGTCTAAATAATGTAGAAAGATAACGAATCTAGGGAATTAGCCGGGGATCGACCCCGGGGTCGCATGCATATTTTTGCATTCTCTTTCCTTGTTTTAGACCCTTCCCCGCCTGCGGGTAGAGTCCGGATAGTCTGACCTATGAGGACGAGGTGCCGGACCTGGGGAAGTCCAGTCTTCTAAAAAATTATTTTATAAGCCTGTTTTTAAAATTTCAAGCATATTTGATTTGAGGTTGTTAACCAGCATGCATTGCATTAGATACAAATTAAAGAGTCAAAATTTTAATTTCATAGTCCTTAGCATTTTAGCACCCAACATAAGTCAAAGGGGCCAATTAGGAAAATCTCTAGATGTCGGCCCCGCCTCCCCAAAACTTTAATTATAACGTCCCTACCACTCTTTCATAAAAGACCGGATTCATCTATTTTAAATCGATTAGGTGGTTAGCTGGCTCCCCAATCCAGGCCGGGGTAAGTCCAGATCTTGCACTGCATTAGTTAGGATCGGACGACTGTGGTCCAGTGTCCAAAATAGATTTAGGTTCCGGGGCAGATCTTTGATTATAAGACCCCAAACTTCGGGAATCTAATCCCAAATTTCTAATAAAATGCTCAACTCTAATTAAATATCATTTCAAGTCCAAAACATAAAGCCCAACACTTAGATTAAGTTGGGACATTTCCGGATGGTTCTGGAATCTCAAAGTGTCCCCTACCTCTCATCCTTTAACTCCGTTAATAACTGCTCAATTTTGATCCATTCCCTTTTGATTTTCCAATAATTCTATTCATACTTTGATATCACTCCTAGAAACTCTAAACAAAATTCTGCCATTATTTTAATCGAGAGTTTTCGTAGGAGATTTTATCTCCCTACGATGTAATTAACTACGAGGGCTTGCGCTCGTAGGAGATTTGGAACCCCACACACCTGATTTTAAAGAAAACTCAATTTCTAAAACTTCATTAGATTTCTTTGGGAAAAGTTAAATAATGATCATCATGGTCGCATTAGAAGAATTATCGTAGAATGGTATCATTTCCCTTTGGGGAGATACATCCTTCTTCGATAAGGCTTTGGATGTGAATGCGACGATCATGTTTCTTGAATATTGTAATTGGGTATTAGTTGAACTATTTTGTCCCCTCGGGGCCATATAAAGTTCTCTTAGAATCCGCTCACAATATTCAAGATGAATTTCATAATTCTAAGTCTGAACACCGTTATGAAAGTTTATTTTCATCCTTCGGGGTGATATACTCTTTCTAACGAGTTGATTCGACCTTAGAATTAGAACTCAACCTTAATCTTAAAATCCCCAAAGAAAACTAATATTTTTCAAAACATGTTTTCAAAATTCCACCAACAAAAAATGGCACGCCCGGTGGGACAAATCTCTCTCTCCATCTTTAATAATGGCAAAATTTTGTTTCATCGGTAGTCTTAACTACCTTTCTTCCGTTGGTCCCTTTGCCCATTTCTTCCTTGGGTGAGTGTGGCCAACATCTAAAATAATAACAAAATACTAAAAGAGAGGTTTACCTCTAAATTTGATTTTATTTAGTTCTGATTTTGACCTTCTGCCCCAGCACAGCCTGTGAGGCGACAGTGTCAAATCAGATCTCTGGATATCCTTTTTAATTTTATGGATTTATGGTCGATAAATTTCTCGTTCAACATATAAATCCTTAAAATTGAAAAGAATGCAAATTTTTGATTTCATCCCAAAACTTGTTAGTTTTAACCCCCTCACTTCCCCTTTGACTTTTAAGGGTGGGGAGGGTTAAACTATTCCTCCTTACTTGGGCTTTCTCACAATTCCATAAGCCTTCGGGCAAGGGGAAACTCTGTCCGTTGTGTTTTGGAACCTGTAAGAAAACCCCTTTTCAAATTCTCAAATTTTCAAAAAAAAATTATTTCTCAAACTCCAAGTTGTCATGTGTTACCCCATACGATTCTTTCGTGGGCCAACATATGTCATACTTTCAAAAAATAACAATGAAATACTTTTCTACCATTCTTTTCAAAAAATCTAATTTCAATCATTTTCTTTAACTTTCAGAAAATTTCAAATGGCTGGCCAACTGATTTTCTCTTTTGACCGAGAGTTGTCCTCAACTGTTAATGACCAAGGGAGCACTGTTATTTTTGGAATGGGATTCAGTACTCTAGAGCTCTCTATGGATGGACACCAGATTGTGAGCCTGGATGCCAGTAAGGAAACTCCCCCAGTAGTTGAGTTAATTGTGGGATCTGCACCCACCTTGCCAGTAGTCAGTGATGATCAGAACAGCCTGAACCAGTTGTTGAGCCTTCCACTGAAATTAAGTCTGTTTTTGAAGAAGGGTCTAGTTCTGGACTTAGATTCACCACGAAGAATCAGAAGAAGAATTACTTGAGGAGACTTAGAAAGAAAATCTCTAAGGCTAAGAGAGTTCTACCCTTTAAGACCTTGGCTCAAGTAGAACCTGAGGCTGTTGAGGAGCTACCTATTCCTGCTTCCTCTCCCCTCCTAAAGGGAAGTCGCTTTTACCCCCTGGCTTCAGCTCAAGGGGAGGAGAGGATAGCTCGTTCTCCACCATGCCCGGTCGACTACTCGACCAAGAAAACTCAGAAAGAAAAACATCTTCAAAAGACAAGAACTTTGAGAAATATAATTCACACCTGCGCTGCACAGACCGGACAGACTAAAGAGGAATATGTGAAACAGTTAAAGGGAGTGATCTCACATCGCTTCCAAAAAGAAGTACTGAAGGAAGAAGTATCTGAAGCAAAGAATTTAACCCCTCAATTCGTTAGAAAGAATAAGAAGTATGCTAGACAGCCCGCTACTTCGGTACTGGTTGATGGATATCACTGGGTGCCACGCCCTCTGTCCTCCCAAACAGAGGGTATTGTGTTGACTGGGTCCGAGAAAGGCCGCCACTCTACTGGTAGACCCCCGGTACCCCCACATAAACCTGTAAGATTGGCCTCAGTGATTGTCAAACCAAAGGGGGTTGAAGTTCAAAAGTCTGTGGACCTTAAAGGAAAAAGACCTAAATCTCCTGAAAGGAGATATGTGCCAAAGAGAACTAAGTTGGAGAGTCTGCCACCACCTCCTAGAACTTCTAAGTTCATTCTGCAGCTCCAACGAGTTTCAGCCAACCCCGCTCCGAGTTCAGTTGAATTGATGGATGTTCAGGCTAGTACTCCAGTTGTTACAGTTGATAGTCCTGCCACAGCCAGTTTGATTCCGGATCCAATAGTCACCGTTCCTGCTACCCCAGTTGATGATCCCCAGAGTTCGAGTGTCATTCCTAGGCCCCTTAGTCAGGTGTCTGAGGACCTTACCTTACCAGATGTGGGAACTATCACTTTACAAGCTCCTACTTCTCCTGAGGAATATGTCCCTCTCCCTGTAGAGGATGCCACTCTTCTGACTACCAGTTCTGGGATAGTCGAAGAGGAGAGAGTTGACCAGGATTTAGAAATGGAAGATGAACCGGATACAAAGTCTCAACCAGATCCTAATCCAAAACTTACAGAAATCATTGCCCTTATGGATTCTGAAGAGTTGTTTGATATGGCTGAGTATAAAGGATACTTACCCCTTGACCCTAAATCAATTGGGGATAGACCGGTCGAGGAGGTAGTCCAAGAAATAAGAAACATCTTGTTGAACAAAGAAGGAACGGCTTCTTTCGACCCTGATATGGATGATCTCCTTGGAGATGAAGATGATTATGTTGGGGGCATTCATGTGGTTGAAACTAGAGGATCTAATAAAGAAGCTGAGCCCAGCAACGCCGATTTGTTAAAGATGATGATCCGCATGCTGTTGAGTCAGAGTCAGATGAGTCTGTGAAAGATAGAGATGAAGAACATATAAAAAACTTGGAGACTCAGCTCGCTAGCATGATGTCACAAGTTAGAGAAATGCAAGAGAAGTTGGACAAATCACAGCAAGAGTCTTTTGTGATCCACCAGTCAGCTCGAGAGCTCACAGAAAAGGCCAAAAGGGCAGAACTTAATTCCAGACCTCTCGAGTCACCACCTGTGACTCTCCCTTGTCCAGTAGAGACACCTCCAGTTCACCCTGCAGTTTCCACCATTCCTCCGATCCCACCTCAGAAGGATATCAAGCAGTTAATTGAGGACCAGGTAAGGGAGGCCTTAGCCCATGCTCAAGGAACTGTGTCTATTTCAAAGGGTAGACCCTACCCCGAGGAATATGACTTAGTTCCTTACCCAAAGGGCTTTGTGCCACCAACTTTTAAAGTTTTCACTGGAATTGAAAATCCGAGACAGCATCTGGCCCACTTCCGAGCAAGCTGTTGCAACGCAGGAGGGTCAGATGCTCTACTATTTCGCCAATTTGTAAGTAGTCTATCCGGCATTGCTTTTGAATGGTACGCCGATCTGCCCAACGGTTCAGTAAGAACCTTTAGCGACCTAGAAAACCTCTTTCTTAAGAGATTTTCTGGAGCGCAACAACGCACCACTGTGGGCGATCTCGTGGTTGAAAAGCAAAAGCCGGGAGAGTCTCTAGTTGAGTACATCTTGAGGTGGCGAAACCTCTCGATGAAGTGTGAACCCCAGTTGCAAGAACAACATGCTGTGGAGATTCTGTTGAAGAATATCCACGGTCCTGTTGCTTTTCTCCTGAAGGGTTTCACTATTAAAACTTTTGAGAAACTTCTTAATAAGGCTAGCAATTTGCAGGAAGAGGCTCCTAGGATGCCATTCTTACGAGAGCAGTCTGAAGAAAGGAAGGGTCCAAAACTGGTGAAGACATTTGAAAAGAAAGCTGTGGTCTCAGCAGTAGATAAAGGAAAGAGGCCAGTGGTTAGTCAGCCTAGCACTCCACTTCCACCACAGCCGCCTCAGAAGCAGCCCTTTCAGATAGTTCCTCAACATACTAGAGATCCCTCTTTCATCCCTTTTAGAGAGAGATTGGCAAAGCCTTATCCATTTAAAAGGGAGTCAGTTAAGAAGATCTTCAGAAGTCTGTTAAAGAAACCAGATTTTCAGTTGCCAGAGGCTAGGAGGCCTGAGGATGAGAGCAAGAAAGATGATCCCAAGTATTGCCCGTACCACAGGATGCTTAGTCACCCTCTTGAGGACTGCGTTGTGTTCAAAGATTGGCTTGAGAGGAACTACACCCAAGGTAACATCATAATACCTAAGGAATACTTGGTCGATCCAGAAAAGGCTTCAATTAAGACCATTTCAGGTAATCCTCTTAACTCTTCTTGTTTTGTTGAAGATGGTTGGGACATTGCTTTGTCCCGGGCACTTAAAAAGTCGATTAACAAGTCTTTTCGTCTTTCTCAACAGCTGACTACGATAGCCCAGGCCCCGGTGTGGAAAGTTGACCTGGACGCTTCGCAGAAGGATGTTGAGCCACTTCCCTCTCCAGTAGTCTTAGGAACTACTGAGAAAAATGTGAAAGAAGAGAAATCTGATTTTGTAGAGAGGAAGTGTGTAGATGAGAGATGTATTAGAATGGCGGATGGTGGTGTTAAAACCCTTTCCCCTCTTTTGTTATCTGACTTTTACTTTGCCCCATCAAAGGCGAAGGGTCAAAGATGAATAAAAAACATCCTTCTACTTCTGTCTTGATGATTAACCATGAATCTCAAATGCAAATTGATGACTCTCCTGCTTTGAATCAAACTCCTAATGAAACAAATATTGAGGTTAATCAAACCGACCTCCCCGAATCGACTATTCAAGAAGAGGTCGAATGTGAAGCTTTATCAGAAAGTGATTTCCCTCAGATTAATTTCCAAGGAAATCCTATCTTGATAGAACTTTCAGATTCTGACTCGCTTTCAGAAAATGATGATCCAACACCTATGGTGTGTGTAGACACTGCCCTAGTTTGCCCGCCCGAAGACGTCGAGCAGGTGCAACTCCGTGGCGGTAAAGTCTTACCCCCTAGGTTGCCCCCTCAGGATAAAGGCAAGCAACCTTCATTCGAAAATCTAAGTCCGGATTCCCCTCAACAACCAGAATTCCCTTTAATTCCTCCGGGTTTCGAGTCTGTCGTTCCTAAGGTTGATTACAATGTTCTAGCCCACCTTAGGAAGTTGCCAGCAAAATTAAGTATTTATGACGCCCTCCTTCTTTCCAAAGAAATGAGGGAGTCTCTAATTAAAGCACTTCTCGATCCCGAGATTTGCTTAACACAGTTGGCTGCAACTTCAGAAGGTGAGGCTCTCTACTTCAAAGAGGTCCCTGGGGTTACCTTTTCAGACGAAGATTTACTCTTGAGAACTGCTGACCACAATCGTCCCCTCTACATTACTGTAGATGTGGGAAATTTCAAGTTATCAAGAGTCCTTGTTGATCCGGGTGCATCGGTCAACGTGATGAACATAAAGACCCTTGCTTATCTCAGAGTTGATACTAGCAAGCTTTCAACCGACAGGTTGGTGCTTCGTGGGTTCAACGAGAAGGGCGAGAGAGCTTTAGGTTCGATCACTCTACTCCTGGAAATAGGAGGTTTAAAAACTGAAGCTAAATTTCATATAATTGATTCAACTACGTCCTTTAACGCACTTCTAGGTAGACCTTGGATTCACGAATATAGAATGGTTCCATCTACCCTGCACCAATGCATTAAGTATCAACGAGATGGCATTGAACATGTGATTAAGGGTGATTTGCAACCATTCTCAATTCAAGAAATTGGGATCTACGAAGATGCTGCATATTTTGTACCAAAAGGGTCCTCGTCCCGTTCTAAATTAGAGATCAAATTTGAGGAGAAAATGGTTGAACAAAAATTCAACCAAAAGAAAGAAAAAGATAAGAATATCAATCAAGAAATGATTCAATCGAGTAGTGAAGACGACTCTGATATTGTTGTCCTTAGACCTCCAAGCACATTACCTCAAAGAGGTGGGAGGATGGCTTTAAGGGCACGAGGTCGAGGCCGCGCTTCATTAGACAGGAGAGCAGCACCCGTATACATTGATTTGGAATCAGATTCCGATAGTGAGCTAGAAAGTCAAGGTGCTGCCCTCTCTCTCGATTATCAAAACATAAATACTCCTCCAAAATTTGATCTCACCTTAGACCAGGACAGTGACCCTGAGGTAGATATTTCAAAAGTTAAAAGTGACGAGCCTGAATTAACAATGTATGAAAAGCTCACTAGAAGGATTGAGGCCCTTTCTCTGACCCCACTGTCGGCAGGCAGGGTTGTAGGGTTGGAAGTCAAAGTGGCCCCCAACTTGGATGGTGAAGTTAAGAAAGTCCAGAAATTCTTTCCTGGCTCCTCCTCCGCAAGGGACGAAGGTGATGTAACCCTTGAGGAGGCAGATTTTAATGAATTAATGGAATTACCTTTCGGCTACTTCCCTGTTTGTGTAAAAAATACTTTTTCTAAAGGTTCTATACCATACCGATGGACTAAGGGTCAAGCTAGATACCACGAGAATATTTGGCGAACAAAAGTAAATAAAAATCCAACAAGTGGTATTGGCTTTGGAACAGTTAGTTCATTCGATGATGATGAGTATTGCCTAATGATAACTTACCATCTCGATTCTCCAAATGTCCCTACAGATCCTCCTTGTCCTTTGGATGGACTCTGTTTGGAGACTTTAGACGATCCCGATGATCTTCAAGTTCGGGATGCACCCCCTGAATTTGAAGAGGAAATTAAGTCGACAGTCGATGAGTTAAGAGAAATTAACTTGGGAAACGATGATGACCCCCGTCCGATTTTCATAAGTACTTTGTTGAGCGAGGGTGAAACTCAAGACTTAATCCAGTTGTTATTCGAGTTTAGGGATTGCTTTGCCTGGACATATGACGAAATGCCAGGTTTGCCTGCTGAGGTAGCAGTTCACAAACTTGGAGTTCGGCATGATGCCATCCCTGTTAAACAAGCTCCTCGACGCATGCGCTTAGAGATTGAGCAACAAGTCGTTTCTGAAGTTAAGAAATTGGCAGAAGCCGGATTCATTCGAGAGGAACAATACCCCTCTTGGGTGGCCAGCGTCGTGCCAGTTCGAAAGAAAAATGGTCAGATTCGGATTTGTGTCGACTATAGGGATCTGAATAAGGCATGCCCTAAGGATGAGTTCCCCTACCAATACCAGAACTCATGGTGGACATTGCCTCCTCACATGCTATTTTCTCCTTCATGGATGGCTCGTCGGGTTATAACCAAATCAAGATGGCCCCTGAAGATGAGAGAAATACGGCGTTCAGAACCCCTATTGGAATCTTTTGTTATAAGGTAATGCCATTCGGCTTAAAGAATGCCGGAGCAACCTACCAACGGGCCATGACCCGTATCTTTGACGACTTAATTCATAATCAAGTTGAATGTTATATTGATGATTTAGTTGTCAAGAGCAAGGTTAAAGAGGCTCACCTGTATGACTTAAGAGTTGTTTTCGAACGGTTGCGCCGCTACGATTTGAAAATGAACCCCTTGAAGTGCGCCTTCGGCGTCGCTTCGGGAAAATTCTTAGGATTCGTAGTGAGGCACCGCGGAATCGAGATAGATCCTGCTAAAATTGAAGCCATCTTAGATATGCCATCCCCTAAGAGCCTTACTCAGTTAAGGTCTCTACAAGGTAGATTGGCATATATAAGGAGGTTTATTTCTAATCTTTCCGGGAGATGTCAACCCTTTTCTGTCCTTGCGAAAAAGGATACTAAATTCGTATGGGGCGAGAAGTGTCAGAATGCTTTTGACGATATCAAACAATACCTTTCTAACCCGCCAGTCTTGGCAGCTCCGATTCCGGGAAAGCCATTAATCCTCTACACCGCAGCTCTAGATGAGTCTTTAGGTGCCCTGTTAGCTCAAGTTAACGACGAAGGAAAAGAGAATGCTCTCTACTACCTTAGTCGAAGACTCCTTCCTACTGAAATTCGATACCCGTCAATTGAGAAGCATTGTCTTGCTTTAGTTTTTGCAGCTCAGAAACTGAGGCATTACATGCTCTCCCACTCAATCAGTCTGATTTCAAGAGTTAATCCTTTGCAATATCTTATGACCCGACCTACGTTGTCAGGACGTTTAGCTCGTTGGTCTATGATATTGTTGCAATTTGAGATTACTTTCACTCCTCTTCGTGCTGTGAAAGGACAGGCTGTTGCCGACTTTCTGGCAGCACACCCGCTGCCAGCAGATTCTCCTCTGAATGATGACTTACCCGACGAACAAATCATGAGTTTGGGGGAATCTAGCGAGGCCATCTGGGAATTATATTTTGATGGGGCAGCATCCTCTCGTAGGATTGCGACCCAACAATCTGTAATTCCTGGAAAGGCTGGAGTCGGTCTAATTTTTATTACACCAGAAAAAGGAATGATGCATTTTTCCTACCACTTATCGGAGCCTTGCACAAACAACGAAGCTGAATACGAAGCTCTGATAACTGGTTTGGAACTTGCAATTCTAATGGAGATTAAAGAGATTAAGATCTTTGGAGATTCCCAACTAGTTATTAACCAAGTCGCCGGAACTTATAAAGTCTTGAATCCGAATCTCCTAAAATATCACCAGTACACGCTTCACTTGTTGGAACAAATTCCCATTGCTACTTTGTATAGGGTTCCCCGTGGAAGCAATTCTGCGGCGGATGCCTTAGCAAAACTTGCAAAGGAATTTGCATGTCCTGAGGAGGATTCCATCCCTATAGAGATACAGGGTCGTAAGACTCTCTCCCTTATAGATTTGGAACACATTAGTAAGACTCCCCTTCAGATCCTTTCTGCCTCTTCGACAACTGACGAAGAAGGCGATTGGAGACGACCCTTAGTCGATTACCTTAAAGAAGGGAAGCTTCCCCAGGATAAATCACTCTCCAACCAGATTAAGAAACGTGCCCTATCATATGCACTAGTTAACGATCTGTTGTACCGTCGGTCTTTCGATCACATGTGGCTGCGCTGTTTGAACAAGCGAGAAGCCCAGAAAATTGTTAATGAAGTTCATTCAGGACTGTGCGGTGCTCATCAATCGGGTCCAAAAATGAAATTAAAGATTAAAAGACTTGGATACTACTGGCCTACAATGATTGACGATTGCATGAATACTGCAAAGCACTGTCATCAATGTCAGGTCCATGGTGTGGTTTTACATCAGCCGCCTAATGTGTTACACCCTACGATAGCCTCGTGGCCCTTTGAAAGTTGGGGCACGGATATCATTGGGCCGATTGACCCTCCCTCCGCGAGAGGTCATCGTTTCATATTAGCAGCAACTGATTACTTTTCAAAGTGGGCGGAAGCAATTCCCCTACGAAACGTAACATCACACCATGTCTTAAAATTCTTTCGTGACCATATTGTATATCGATTCGGCGTACCCCGCAGAATCATATCCGATAATGGGTCCGCATTCAAGTCTACAAAAATCAATAGTTTTGTAAGGCGCCATAATATTGATTGGAGATATTCGACGATCTATTACCCTCGGGCGAATGGATTGGCCGAGGCCTTCAACAAAACCTTGGTGCAAATTGTCAAAAAGACCCTTGATGATAACAAACGGCAGTGGGATGAGCGGTTGGTGGAAGCTTTGTGGGCTTATCGTACCACTTATAGAACCCCGACCCAATCCACCCCGTTTGCACTAGTGTATGGATCTGAGGCTGTTCTACCCTTGGAAATACAAATCCCTTCGCTTAGAATTGCAGTTCAGAATCAAATTACCAATGAACAAAATGCAAAACTACGATTGGAAGAACTCGAAGGCCTTGAAGAGCGACGTCTCCAAGCTCAACAAAGTTTAGAGTTGTATAAATCCCGTATGGTTCAAGCCCATGATAAGTTAGTGCGACCTAGGACCTTCCAAGCGGGAGACTTGGTATTGGTCCTTCGGAGGCCTATCTTGGCCCATCGGAAGTTGGGAGGCAAATTTGAACCTACATGGGAAGGACCCTTCGTTATAGAGACTGTCTACGAAGGAGGCTCGTATCAGTTAGTAGATTGTAAAGGGAACCACCCAATGCTACCTGTTAATGGGCGTTTCCTTAAGAAATACTATGCTTGATGTAGCTCATTTTATCAATCAATAAAACTTCCTTTTCTTGATTTACAACTTGATTCTACCTTTTTTTTTTTTTTTTTTTTACGCTCTTCGCCTTTTCCTTAAGGTTAGGTCCTTCCTTCCCTTAGGATTAGACCCGCTAGTGGTGGAGTACGCCCTCTGTGGCACCACCCTGGCATTTCACCCGGGATTAGTGGTGGAGTACGCCCTTCGTGGCACCATCCTGATTCCCATTCGCTAGTGATGGAGTACGCCCTTCGTGGCACCATCCTAGTTTGCCAGTTGAGGTCCTCTGTGTGGAGCAAGTTTCCTCCCACATGACCATTGCTAAGTGACGGAGTACGCCCTTCGTGGCACCATCCTAGTTTGCCAGTTAATCTGCCTATTTGGAGTAAGTCTTCTATCAGCATCCTATAGGCCTAAGGTTGGGTGATGCCCTTCCTTAGACCCAAGGCTAGGTATTCCCTACCTTGGTTTCCAGTTGATCCGTCTACTAGGAGTAAGTCTTCTATCAGCATCCTGTAGACCTAAGGTTGGGTGATGCCCTTCCTTAGACCCAAAGCTAGGTATTCCCTACTTTGGTTTCCAGTTAATTTGCCTATTTGGAGTAAGTCTTCTATCAGCATCCTATAGGCCTAAGGTTGGGTGATGCCCTTCCTTAGACCCAAGGCTAGGTATTCCCTACCTTGGTTTCCAGTTGATCCGTCTACTAGGAGTAAGTCTTCTATCAGCATCCTGTAGACCTAAGGTTGGGTGATGCCCTTCCTTAGACCCAAAGCTAGGTATTCCCTACTTTGGTTTCCAGTTAATTTGCCTATTTGGAGTAAGTCTTCTATCAGCATCCTATAGGCCTAAG
This sequence comes from Dendrobium huoshanense, assembly GCA_016618105.1. NCBI lineage: Eukaryota > Viridiplantae > Streptophyta > Magnoliopsida > Asparagales > Orchidaceae > Dendrobium > Dendrobium huoshanense. The sequence goes on from CM028355.1 coordinate 35,469,129, forward strand.
GTTGGGTGATGCCCTTCCTTAGACCCAAGGCTAGGTATTCCCTACCTTGGTTTCCAGTTGATCCGTCTATTAGGAGTAAGTCTTCTATCAGCATCCTGTAGACCTAAGGTTGGGTGATGCCCTTCCTTAGACCCAAAGCTAGGTATTCCCTACTTTGGTTTCCAGTTAATTTGCCTATTAGGAGTAAGTCTTCTATCAGCATCCTATAGGCCTAAGGTTGGGTGATGCCCTTCCTTAGACCCAAGGCTAGGTATTCCCTACCTTGGTTTCCCAGTTCCCTTGTCTACTAGGAGTAAGTCTTCTATCAGCATCCTGTAGACCTAAGGTTGGGTGATGCCCTTCCTTAGACCCAAGGTTAGGTATTCCCTACCTTGGTTTTACCAGTTTTACTTATCCAATAGGTGTAAGCCTTCCATTAGCATCCTATAGGCTTGAGATTGGGAGATGATCTCCCTTTCACTCTCAAAATTCTACTTCCATTCGGTCAACGCCAATGTGTGCAGCAGAAGTTCCTTCTACCACACACATTGGGGGTCCATTTGTTGACCTCATTTTTGTATGAGGTCACTAAGACCCATCCAGAATCCAGATTTAATCCTAGACCCTAGGATCCACTCTAGACCTTAGGATCTTTCCTAGAACTAGACTTTAGAGCTTATTCTAGAGCCTAGGATCCCTTTAAATCCTAGATCTTAGAACTCTCCTAGATCTTAGGATCACTCCAACTTCAAATCAACCTCCACCTTTGATCAACCTCAATTTTAAATCAATTCCTATATTTAATCCACTCCAATTTCAATTTGATACCTACCTGTGACCAATTTGAATCTCAAACTCCATCCAATTCAAGTCCAAATTAATTTAAACTTCAAATCAAATCCAATTCCAGAAGTTTAAACTCAAATTCAAACCTTTAAGGCCCTGTCCTAAACACCCTTTTCAGAGATTTTTCAAAAATCTCAAAACCCAGTCAAATGGCCTCTGATTCAGGGTCTATCACTTGCAAAGTGATAAGACATGTCTCTAAAGGCTACCCTCCAATTTTGAGCTCATTCTGAGGTCTCTAACCCCAGAATCTGAATTAAAATTCAAAGGCTGTAAAACCTTCAAATATTTACAGCCTATGCCACTGAGCCTAACCCCTTTGAGATCTTGACCTTGGAACCCTTATCCAAGCCTCCAATCACTTCCAGACCCTTGATTTTAACCCATTGAGCAGTAAACTGCATTTTTCAGACCCATTTTTGACCATAGTTGACCAATAGGTCAAAATTGACCAAAATACCCCTATGGGGCTCAAATAGGGATTTCAAACCAAATGAGCTCCAAATGGGATGCAACCACCTTTGACAAATTTCAAATGTCATTTCAAATCTTTTGAACCCATTTCCAACCCTTGAGTCAACCTGGTTGACCAAGTCAACTGGTTTGACCCAAGAGGCCCTTTAAGGGTCCAAACATGTGTTTTGACCCAAATGACCTCTTTAGGCCAACCAACCACTTCCATTAACCTTAAAATATCATTTCAAACCTGTTGAGCCCAAACCCAGACCCTGGGTCAACCTGGTTGACCAAGTCAACCCAGGTTGACCAAACAGGCCCTTAGGGGCTCAAATAGGGATTTTGATCAATTTGACCTCCCCAGACCCAGGAACCACCCTCAATGGTCTCCAAATATCATTTCAAACCTGTTGAACCCAAACCCTGACCCTGGGTCAACCTGGTTGACCAAGTCAACCCAGGTTGACCAAACAAGCCCTTAAGGGTTCAAATGGTGATTTTGACCAAATCAACCCCTCCAAACCCTGGGACCACATCCAATAGACTCAGGATGACATTTTGAATTTGTTGAATCCATTTCTAGCCCCTGAACCCAACGGTCAACCAGTTTTGGCCTAGAAGCCCATTAAAGGCCCATTAAGCCTTCTTAACCCATTTGACATGCATGGCTCTTGGAACCACCCTCCAATCCACCTAATCAACTCATTTAAACTACCTAAGGTGAAAATTTCATAACCCTTGATGGAGTTGACTGGTCAACCAGTCAACTCAAGGCTTAAGGGACCATTTGTATGGTCAAACCTTTCAACCCCTTTGAACCTAGCTCAAGCCACACCCATCCAGCCACTTAGAAAGACTCCATGACCTGCTGGGATGCCACATCAGCCCCATTGACCAGTTGACTGGTCAACTTGGTCAAACCCAAGCTTAAACCTCTTCTAGAAGGCTTTATCACATGCTAAGCCCCTTTCCCTTGATTTAAGCTGCTTTAGGCCGACCCCTTAATGTCCTAAAGCTCACTTGGAGCTCTCCTAACCAGGCTCAGGGCCTGGTTTAGCCTTAAATGGCAATGTCCCCTCCACTTATCCCAAAGCCGTCCAATAGGATTGAGGCGTGCCCAGCCTTTGGGTCAGCCTTCTGGCTGTCCCAGGGACACTTGGCAACATCCAAGGACCTGGTGAGTCAATCCCAGCCATCCGTTTGGCCTGGGGGCGTTTGAATAGGGGGAAAAGGCCTTAAGGCCATATACTCTAACCCTAATCATCTCTCACTACTCAAGCCCTCTCAAGTCCTGTCCCCAGTTCGTTTTGAATCTCCAGAGCCTCCTCTACCTTCCCACTACAAAATCCAAGTGGTTGCACGTCACCGGCGGCGAGTTCTCCGGCGAGTACACCACCTAGACCGTCCCAAGCCTATAGCAGTCGATCCAGACGCGTTCGAGCTTGGATTTTTGCTGGGAATCTTCACTTGGACAATCTACAAGCTCATCATCCAGAAATTTCGAAGATCTAACGGTATAACTCCCTAAAACCCTAGATCTAGTTCACATTAGTTAGATCTAAATAGCTTTATGCTTTTAAGGTTTTAGCTAAAACAAACTATTCCCCACGATTTCTGTTCATGTCTTAAATCTACGATTAAAATTTCAAGTGAAATGATCGATCCGATCGAAAGAACGAGGCGAAATACGTTCTCTAGGGCGTCACTCACGGTCTCCGGTGAGTGTACGTTTTCTGGACCGTTGATCGCTCGATCAACGGTCCAGATCGAGCCCTTCCGCAGTCTGATCCGACCGCGCATTCGATCTGTCGTTCGATCAGCCGTCCGGCGAGATCAGGGCCGTCCATTCGGAACAGCGGGATCGAATCTCCGCCGTTCGATCTTCTCCTGGTGAGATCAAACCGCGGGATCTGATCTCAGCCGTTAGATCGAACCCGCGGGTTAATCCAACGGCTGTTAGGAGCCGCTGACGTGGTTAAGTTGAAACCGCGTGAAGCGGCCTGCGGCCGACGCGTGTCCCCGCCGTCACGCGGTTTCGATCCCGCCAATCCCAGCGCGCCGCGTGTCTGACCGCCGCCGTTTAATTAAGGAAAAATGTGTTTTAATTGATTTTAATTACAGAAACTTTGGAAAATTATAGTAAATTAAATACTAAACCAAAAAATGAGTATAATAGCTCATTTTGTTCAGTTTTTCATCCTCTATTTTCTAAAATTAATTTTAAATAAAAGTATTGTATAGTTTAAAATTAATTTCTATAATATGTTTTTTTATTTTTATTTTATATTTAAATGAGTAAAACCCTGTTAAGTCCAAAATTTGGCTTGAGTTATTTCAGACTTGTTTTTGATCTCCAGTAATTTTCTCAGATTTATTTGACCTATATTTTAATAGTTATTAAGACTTAAAGTGTAAAGGTATTTAAAAATTAAAATAATGATGAATTTAAATTAGCTTGTATTGCATTCAAACATTCATTTGAAATTTTAAATGGAGCTTTATTGTGTTTACATGAATTCAATGGGGAATGGTGGTTAATCAGTGGATAATTAATTTTATAATTATTCATTGATTAATTCTTTAATTAATTAAGATTTAACTTGATTTGCATGCTTAAGGTGCACACACCACTTAGTCTAAGGCTCTCCTAGATTTAGGTATTGAATGTGTTTATGTGGTTCATGCATGCCTTGTGTATTGAATATGAGGGTTAGTTCAAACATTGATTCAAGCCCATCAAGATTAGTGACATAATTAAGGACAATAATTAAGGACTCATGTATAGAAAACTTAGAAAAATTTCCATAATTAGGATTCACTTTCCCTTGAGTTGAAACTTTGAACATTTGAACTTAGTGACATCCTCAACCCCTAGGGAAATTTTCACTGATTTTCGAGATCATTAGGTCCCCTAATTAATTTTCTAAGTCTTAAACCCTTAATTAAGCCTTTAAAACTTCTAAAAATTGTAATAAATCCAATTTAAATCCTAAAAATTACATATAAACCCTCAAACTGACCAGAATTCAGTCCTTAACCTATGATAATTGAAAGCCCTTTGATTTGACAGCAAGTTAAACCCTAATTTAATTTTAAGTGAAAATCAATGTTTAATTGAGATAATTAATTAATAATAATTAAAAAATCAAAAATCTCCCAAACACTTGGGGATCCCTCCTTAGGTTATTCCTGACCTTTGGAGGTGTTTTCAAGAGATTGGGAATTTGTTTGAAGCAAAATCACAAAGAGGGGCCCTCTAATTAAGAAATTCCTAAAATTCATTAAAATGCCCAAACTTCGATAATCCATAACTAATTCCAGAAAAATCCAAATCACCCAAACTCACTTGCATTCAACTCCTAATAAGGTCTAATATTTATTAAAAATATTAAATTCCAGAAATTTGCAATATTTTAAAAAGTCAACAAATCGGTCAACTTTAAGTTAAAACTAGTTCAAAACTTCAAACCTTTGTAATAAAATGTAGAAAAATCCGATTTCAACGTACTTACCTTCTAACTGATCGTAGAAAGGTCTAGTATTTTAATAAAATACAAACATTCCAGAATTTGAACTTAATTAAAAAGTCAATTTTCAACCCCTTAATTAAATCATTAAAATATTCTAAAAAATTCATAAGAGCTCAAATCATTCTAAACTCCAGAAGAATATTGGTTTAATGCTTAAAACATTTAAAAAATCCTTTAAAACACAACAACCACCCTAAAGATGAAGTTTATTGGCTGGACTACTCCGGGCTGCGGGGCTAAGTGTCCTAAGGAGGCTGGTTCCTCGAGCCTGGTGGCACAACGCCACGAATGAATTCTAAGGGGTGTTAAATCTTAAAATAGATTAATCTTTAATTATTTAAGATTTTTAAAAATCTCTATTTCAATTACATTAATTTGGTTTATCGGCTGGACTACTCCGGGCTGCGGGGCTAAGTGTCCTAAGGAGGCTGGTTCCTCGAGCCTGGTGGCACAACGCCACGAATCAATTAATGGCAAACTTAAATTAACCTAGCTTTTAAAATCAGTAACTAACTCATTTTAATATTAATCCACTCTTTTAATTCTAACCAATTTAAATAACTTAATCAACCCCGATTGCTACTGGGTAACCCAGGCCTACGAGGCTATTGGCTTAGCCCCAAGGAAGGTGAAATAAACTTCACGGCCTCGGTGTGAAACAAAGGTAGCAATCAATTAACTTTTAAAATATGTTTAATTAAAATTCTTAATTCATTAATATTTAAATTTTAATCTAACCCCCCCCCCTTTCTAAGTCTTAACAAATCCAAACTTTCAGACAACTTCAATTAATAACCCACTTTAGGATCTACCCCAGCCACACGACCTTTCTCACACACTTTAGATGATGTGCTAGGACAACCAACTTTAGATCTAGGATAGGCCGGTGTTTACTTTACTGCTGTGTGCCGGATTTTTCGTAGTTTTCACTGCATGTTGTGGATGAAATTGCTTTGCTGTGTCTGCTTACTTTTTCTGTACTATGTGGATGGATTGATGTGTTTGGCGACTAGATTACCCTTAAGTTAGGTACGATCTGGATGTTGACACAGTTTTCTGCAGGTGGCCACGCTCATGCATGGCAATATAAAAAAGGGGGCAAATCAAAAAAATGCATAAATATTATAAACTCTTTGCACAGGTGCTTCAGCTGCTAAAGCCCCCAAATCATAAAAAGAGCGTGGCCAGTGTGTTTACTTTCTTTTCTGCTCATATACAACTGCTTGGGAATAACTGCTTTATTTATATTAATTGCTTAGGATAACCCTGCAGGTGAGTCTAGACTTTTATTTCAATATCAATGTAATTTGTGTAAGTGTCAAGTGTTGTGAAAGTTTATTTTGAGTTGGGATACATAGATCCAAAGCTTGGATTCCAAAGAGGAAAGGATACCCCTTTGGGGAACACTCCTTCTCCATTTGGAAATCCAAATTTGGATCATACCTCTTCCTTACCCAAAGAGGAAAGAGTGGCCTTCCCCTTAGAAGGAAGTGCCCTCTTATCCATTTGGGTAATCCACTACGAAGATTCCAAGAAGATTGAAGAAAAGGAGTCCAAAGAAGAATGAAATTGAAGATTTGAAGACTTGAAGATTGAGAGTATCCCACTCAAAATAACTTGCGTCATTACTAGGCTTAGAATCCGGGTTGTTGTCAGTGGTGCCCGGCCACTTTACTTTCTGTAATATTCTGGTTCGTAATAAGCAAGGCAATTCTGCCTATGGACATTTATTAATTAATTTGTATTTGATTTGATGATTTGATTGCCTTTAGGATTACTTGTTTTTACTAGTTTTTTTTTGCGATTGCATGCCGCTCTTTGTTTTCGCCTGGATACGCGAGGCTCGTGAGGGTGTGAAATTTTTATACTCATAATCTTAAAAGTCTAAAATTTTAGTGAGTCTAAATAATGTAGAAAGATAACGAATCTAGGGAATTAGCCGGGGATCGCCCCCGGGGTCGCATGCATATTTTTGCATTCTTCTTTCCTTGTTTTAGACCCTTCCCCGCCTGCGGGTAGAGTCCGGATAGTCTGACCTATGAGGACGAGGTGCCGGACCTGGGGAAGTCCAGTCTTCTAAAAAATTATTTTATAAGCCTGTTTTTAAAATTTCAAGCATATTTGATTTGAGGTTGTTAACCAGCATGCATTGCATTAGATACAAATTAAAGAGTCAAAATTTTAATTTCATAGTCCTTAGCATTTTAGCACCCAACATAAGTCAAAGGGGCCAATTAGGAAAATCTCTAGATGTCGGCCCCGCCTCCCCAAAACTTTAATTATAACGTCCCTACCACTCTTTCATAAAAGACCGGATTCATCTATTTTAAATCGATTAGGTGGTTAGCTGGCTCCCCAATCCAGGCTGGGGTAAGTCCAGATCTTGCACTGCATTAGTTAGGATCGGACGACTGTGGTCCAGTGTCCAAAATAGATTTAGGTTCCGGGGCAGATCTTTGATTATAAGACCCCAAACTTCGGGAATCTAATCCCAAATTTCTAATAAAATGCTTAATTCTAATTAAATATCATTTCAAGTCCAAAACATAAAGCCCAACACTTAGATTAAGTTGGGACATTTCCGGATGGTTCTGGAATCTCAAAGTGTCCCCTACCTCTCATCCTTTAACTCCGTTAATAACTGCTCAATTTTGATCCATTCCCTTTTGATTTTCCAATAATTCTATTCATACTTTGATATCACTCCTAGAAACTCTAAACAAAATTCTGCCATTATTTTAATCGAGAGTTTTCGTAGGAGACCTCGTCTCCTTACGATGTAATTAACTACGAGGGCTTGCGCTCGTAGGAGATTTGGAACCCCACACACCTGATTTTAAAGAAAACTCAATTTCTAAAACTTCATTAGATTTCTTTGGGAAAAGTTAAATAATGATCATCATGGTCGAATTAGAAGAATTATCGTAGAATGGTGTCATTTCCCTTTGGGGAGATACATCCTTCTTCGATAAGGCTTTGGATGCGAATGCGACGATCATGTTTCTTGAATATTGTAATTGGGTACTTAGTTGAACTATACTTTGTCCCCTCGGGGCCATATAAAGTTCTTCTTAGAACCCGCTCACAATATTCAAGATGAATTTCATAATTCTAAGTCTGAACACCGTTATGAAAGTTTATTTTCATCCTTCGGGGTGATATACTCTTTCTAACGAGTTGATTCGACCTTAGAATTGGAACTCAACCTTAATCTTAAAATCCCCAAAGAAAACTAATATTTTCAAAACATATTTTCAAAATTCCACCAACAGATCAATCATCAACAAAATGGTATCTTGATTCTGGTGCTTCGTCTCACATGACACACGCACTCGACAATCTGGTTCAATCCTCGCACTACCAAGGATCTGATCACGTTATGGTCTGGGACGGAAGATCCATTCCCATTGCTCATTCTGGCACGGGAATTCTTCCTACCCCTGAGCGTAAGCTTCGGCTCTCTAAACTTCTTCATCTACCCAATATTTCTCATAATCTAATTTCAATCTCTAATCTTGTGAATGATAATTACATTTCCATTCTTTTTTATCCTAACAGTCTTCTTGTCAAGGATTTACAGACTCACAAAACTATTCTTCAAGGACCATGTAAGGCTGGACTTTATCCCATCTCGATCAAGAAACCCAATGCTATTCAGAAGGCTCTCTCCACTACTTACACGCCGAAGTTCAACTGGCACGATCGCCTCGGGCATCCTCACAAACGCATTCTTGATACTATTTCTCACGCTTATCCCTCTCTTTGTATTTCAAATATGAACACTGACTGTACCTCGTGTAAGGCGTGTAAAATCCACAAACTAGTATTCTCTAATTCTGTAAATCGCAAACGTACTCCTCTAGCTTTACTTCATTCGGATGTCTGGGGTCCCTCCCCAGTTCCGTCTAAATAGGGTTTTCGCTATTATTTGCTTATCTTGGATGATTACTCAAGCTATGTTTGGATTTTTCCATTTCTTTTAAAATCAGATGTTACAAAAAATTTTATAAACTTCATTACATTTATTGAAAAATAGATTGCTCATCAGGTTCAAGCCGTTCGGACAGATGGAGGCACTGAATTCGTAAATCATCAATTTCAACATTTCCTTCAAACAAAAGGAATCCAGCACCAACTCTCTTGTCCCTACACGCCGGAGCAAAATGGCGCTGCCGAGCGCAAACATCGCCACATTATTGAAACGGCCAGAACTCTTCTTCACACGACGTCTATGCCTCCATCCTACTGGCCTGACGCTGTGCTTACAGCGGTTCATCTAATAAATCGGATGCCAACGCCTACCACGACCAACATTCCTCCCATTCAGCTCATGTTTAACATTGCTCCCGATTACACCTCGCTTCGCACCTTCGGCTGCGAATGTTTCTCGCTTCTTCCTCATCACTCAAGACACAAACTGCAACCAAATGCTATCTCATGTGTCTTCCTGGGATACAACAGTAACTACAAAGGTTTCAGGTGCCTCGATTGAAAAACTAATCGTGTCATCATCTCTCGTCATGTCCAATTTCTGGAATCATCATTTCCTTTCTCGGTCAAAGATAATCACACATCTCCACCTGCTTCGCAAGATCTCCCTCAGTCTTTTCTCATTCCGTCCTCTACTTTACATCACAACGGAGACCGTCAGACTAAACCAACTTCCATGCCAACACTGCAACACTCTCAACACATTGAATTGTCTTCCATCAATCCTCCTGCATCTCTAAATCCTCAATTTATCCTTTCCAGACACACTCCTATGCCGCTTAATTCCCCTCAACGGCATCCCATGGTAACCCGTGCGAAAACCGGCTCTTTAAAGCCCATTCAGAGAATGAACTTGTTCAATCAAAAGGTCTCCCACTCCGATCCCACAAGCTACACCGAGGCAAATAAATTACATGAATGGTGCAACGCAATGGCAGCTGAGTTTCTCTCCCTTCAAAAATAGGGCACCTGGCAGCTTGTTCCAGCTCCACGAAATGCTCCTGTTCTAGGATGTAAATGGACGTTCCGCACTAAATTGCACTCCGATGGAAAGATTGCACGATTCAAAGCTCGTCTTGTTGCACAGGGCAACCAGCAGGAATATGGAATTGATTATGGTGAAACGTTCAGTCCGGTCGCAAAACTACCGACAATTTGCGTGCTGTTTACGGTGGCTCTTCATCATGGCTGGAAGATCCATCAACTAGACGTCGAGAACACATTTCTACACAGAACAATACAGGAAACAGTATACATGAAGCAGCCTAAAGGATTTGAGGATACAGCAAATCCGAATCACGTCTGCCTTCTCCGTAAAGCCATCTACGGCCTCAAACAAGCGCCGAGGCAATGGTACACCACGTTTTGCAGTCACCTACTTACGCTTGGATTCACACCAAGCACGGCAGACTCCTCTCTTCTCATATTCCGGCAATATCACATCACCATGTTCTTGCTCGTATATGTTGACGACATCTTACTCACAGGCAACGACGAACCTGCCATTCTTCGGTTTCTACAACAACTCAACTCAGTTTTTGCACTCAAGCACCTGGGCAATACCAATCATTTCCTAGGCATCAGGATTCAACATTGCAAAGATAAGTATTTCTTATCTCAAGATTCTTATGCTACTTCTATCATACAACATGCTCATCTTATTGACTGTAATTATGTTACTAACCCATCTTGCACTAAACTTCCCATAGATCTCAAAATGGATTCCTCGTTTCTCTGTGATCCGTCGACGTACCGAAAGATTACTGGAGCACTGCAATATCTCACCATCACACGTCCAGATATCGCGTATGCTGTCAACAATCTTTCCGAGCATATGCATGACCCCAAGATGGAGCACTTCTATCTCCTCAAAAGATTGATTCGTTACATAAAAGGCTCTGTCAACTTCGGCCTTCCTATCCTCAAATCGGATCTTCGTCTCACTACCTACTCCGATGCCGATTGGGCGAGTGACCCCGTCACCCGCAAATCTACCTCTGGCTACTGCACTTATCTCGGTTCAACTCTAGTATCCTGGACGGTTAAGAAGCAAACAACCGTATCTCGGTCGTCTACTGAATCTGAGTATCGTGCCTTGGCAGCCGCAACCGCGGACACCATTTGGCTCAAACGACCCCTCTCTGATTTTCACATCTCACGTGATATGCCAATTGATCTTCATTGTGACAACACCTCGGCTATTGCTCTTGCAACGAATCCCGTTTTTCACGCGCGAACCAAACATATCGAGATCGATCATAGGTTCGTCCGTGAACGCATTAGCAACGGTCACATTCAACTACTTCCGATCAAAATAGAGGATCAAATTGCCGATGTTCTCACCAAGCCGCTCTCTACACCAAGGTTCAAAAATCTGAGATCCAAACTCACGGTTACTCACGATCCATTCGTTTGAGGGGGGCTATTAGCAACCTCTGTTATAGCTGCCTGAACTCCATTTGTATTAACAACCAATACTTTTCTTACACGTGTATCTACTTACTAGAATACCTATATATAGCTATGTACAACTGACGAATGATAATAAGATTTCACTGTTCATCTTCTTCCTCTCTTCTCTGTCCAAGAACCTCCTCTCTATTTCTTTACTACCGATCGGCGAGGTAGAGGGGTTGTTAAGCATCTCGATTTTCCAACCTCGATCTCGTCGAAGCTCACCGGGACGAACCAGAAGATTGATCTTAGGAGTGAAGATTTAAGATTTTTTTTGAAGCACTTTAAGTTGGTCGCTAGCCTTCCACATCAAGGCCCGATCGTGTGCTTAGCCAATGTCTAGATGACACCTCGGCTCCAATTAAAAAAAGGTCACGTCGCTGTACACATAATATATATATATATATATATATATATATATATATATATATATATATATATATATATATATATATATATATATATATATATATATATATATATATATATATATATATATATACATATACACACCCTTTGTATAATATTATACATAGGTTTTGTAAAAAAGATCAAGTAAATCACAAATCAATTAATGATGATCGCTCCTCTTGCTCCCGCTCCCGCACTGCTAGGGCTTTTGCCCTAGTCGTCTCCAGTGTGTTCCTGTGGTTAGGGCTCCTCGCCGTGGTAGTGTCGTCTTCCTCTTTCCATCAGGGAAGTTCTTATTTCTCTGATTTTTTACTTTGGGTTTTCGTTGTTTTTGGTTCTGCCCGGTGGTTGTCGACATGCCGCCGAAGTTATGTAACCCTGGTTTTTTAGGGGTTTCTTCTTCTTCTCATTCATTTTTGGATGTACTTGCGGGTAAGCAAGATGATCCCATTTTTTCGGAGCTTAGGGTTTCTTTTTTTCGTGGTATTCCCTCTTTTTGGAACTCGGAACAAGAAATCTCTGCGTTGGCCGCGCCTTTCCAGTTCTCGTTGGTCGAATTTTTTCCTTCTAAGTGTCCTTCTTTGGACTCTATTCGATGGTTTTTCTTCAATCTAAAATTGAATGGTGAATTTTCTGTTACATTGCTGGACCCGTCTCATATCCTCATTAAGCTTAAAAACGATCTTGATTATTCTTGGGTCTTTTGCCATGAATCTTAGTTTATAATTGCTTTATGAAACTCACCAAATGACTACCTTCTATGGACATTCAGGTGGAGTTGCCAGTTGTTCCCATTTGGGTGTCTTTCCCTCTTCTGTGCCCCCATCTCTTATCTCCCCGAATACTTCATGGCTTGGGTTTAATCTTTGGAAAGCCCCTTAAAATTGATATTGCTACTGCTATTGGGTCTAGGCCATCTCTTGCTCGTGTGTTAGTTGAATTAGATGTTACTAAATCCTATCCCGATCGTGTCTAGTTAGGCCCGGAATCATCTGGGTATGTTCAGCATGTTGTTTTGGAGGATTTCCCTTCTTTTTGTTCTTCGTGCAAAAAAATTGGGCATTTTCGGGTAATTGTCATCCTGAGGTTGATTTATCTATGCCGTCTAAGATTGCTAATAAGGATTCTATTGTCTCTGGTCTAATTCTCCCTTCTTCTAATGTTGAGGCTGATCAAGTTTTTTCTATTAAACCCATTCTTCAAACTTCGGCTTTGGATGCGCAGCCTGTGGTTCAGGTGGTTGATTTGGATACCCCTCAAGCTAATTTAGCTGTTGAGAATGTGGAAATTGATGTAGTTAATAATGTGAACCTTTCGGGTATTAAGGATGATGGTGGTGAGGGTGTTGCTGTTTTGTCCCCCAATGCTTTACCCTTTCTCCCTCAAGGTTCCATTTCTGGTAATTTAGATCCCCTTATGGTCTCCCTTAGAACTTGTCTCAGTGCTGATAATTATGGTGGTGCTGATCGTTTGTTGTCGGTGGTGTCTGCCCTGGCTGTTTTGGGTGAAATTTCTTTTAAGCATGTTGTTTTAGATTGCCCTCATGAGACTGTTGCTCTTCCGTCTGATAATTTGGGTGCGGAGGTTTGTGAGGTATCTGCTCACTCCAGTTCGCATATAGTCTTGGATGACTGTTTAGTAAACAACAATTTTGTGGATGTACCTGTTACGTTAATTGATCCTCAAAGTTTAGTGTATCATGTGGGGGACAATTAAGGATTGGATGTTCGTGTGCAAATGGATTGGCTACAAGACTCGTCTTATTCTGATTCTGATTCTTTCAAATCTTCTGGGGATGAGGATCCGTGCAATTCTTTTGCCTTGTTGCGAGATAAACCTCTTGTTTTTGCTGCCTCTCGTGGTAGGACTCGTGGAAGGGGTAGACGTGGTCGATGATGGTGTACTTGGTTTTCTTTTTTGGGTGGCCTTTTGGTTGGCTAGACAAGGTATCTGTTCGCTGGACTGGTTAGGTGATCCTTTTGGTGATGATGTGTGCACTCGTATTGGCTCTTTTAGTGGGCTTAAGTGCTTTTGGAGATCTCAATTTTTTTTTTGTTGGTTGTTACTGGGCAATGATGTGGCTGGGGCTCGCTTATCCGTCAGCTTGGCTCTATTTTGATTAAAAATATATAGTTTTGAAAATGTATTAATTTTCTTTGGGAATATTAAAATTTTGAATTTTAAAATTGAACACGTCATTATGAACAGTATATCACCTTGGAAGATGATCATATCGTTCCCTAATGTGTTCAAATTTCAGAATCTCAAATTTATCTGGATTATCGTAGTCAAACTCAAAGGGAGAATCACATTTGACCCCAGAGGATCAAAATGGAATTTAATCAATTATTTGACTACGCTAATTTGGATAAAAAGATCATTAATTTCATAATCAAAATCACAATAGTAATTGATATATCAATCCGAGGAAAGAAATTATCAATCACTATTGATCGTTTGAAAATGATGAAAATGATCGTTGAATTTAAATTTCCCAAAGAGAATTAATTAGAGTTTTTGAAAAATTGGTTTTGAAAATCAATTCTGGGTTTCTAAATCTCCTATGAGCGCAAGCCCTCGTAGTTAATTACATCGTAGGAGAATTGGAATTCTCCTACAAAAACTCTCGATTAAAATAGCGGTAGAAATTTTATTTAGATTTTCAAAGCTGGATATCAAAGGAGATTAAGGGTTGGAATTTTCAATCGGAATTGGGTCAAATTTGAACATTTATTTCCGGAGTCAAAGGAAGAAGTGTAGGAGGTGTTTTGAGATTCTGAATTACTTCAGAAACACCCCAGCCTATCCTAAGTGTTGGGCTCGAATTTGATTGAAATAGATATTTAATTTGAATGGTCAATTTTATTAGAAAATTGGGATTCAATTCCCAGAGGGTGAGGTCTTATAGTCAGAGCCAGCCTCGGAACCTAAGTCTAAATTGGGTACTAAAAAGTGACCTGAACCTAGCTAATGCAGTGCAAATCTGGACTTACCCCGGCCTGGATTGGGGAGCCAGCTAACCACCTAATAGATTTAAAATAAATGAATCCAGTCTTTTTATGAAAGAGTGGTAGGGACATTTTATTTAAAGTTTTGGAGAGTTGGGGCCGACATCTAGAGATTTTTCTAATTGACCCCTTTGACTTATGCTGGGTGCAAAATGCTAAGAACTAATGCAATTAAAATTTTGACTCTTTTAAATATGTTTCTAATGCAATGCATGCTAGTTAATAACTCCAAATCAAATATGCTTGAAAGTTAAAAACAGGCTTAGAAAATAATTTTTTAGAAGTCTGGACTTCCCCAGGTCCGGCACCTCGTCCTCATAGGTCAGACTATCCGGACTCTACCCGCAGGTGGGGAAGGGTCCAAAGCAAGGAGAGAAGAAGTGCAAAAATATGCATGCGACCCCGAGGTCGATCCCCGCCTAATTCCTTAAATTCGTTATATTTCTATGTTGTTTAGACTCACTAGAATCTTGAACTTTAAAGTTATGAGTATAAAAATTTCACACCCTCACGAGTCTCACGAGTCCAGACAAAAACAAAAGCGGCACACAAACGTAAAAAAAAAACTATGAAAAGCAGGTAATTCTATACGCAATCACATCAAACATCAATCAAATTAATTAAATTAATATTCAAATTGAAAGTCCACAGGCAAAGTTGCCTTGCTTATTACAAACCAGGGTCTGCTGAAAGTAAAGTGGCCGGGCACCACTGACAACAACCCGGGTTCTAAACCTTGGACTCAAGTGACTTTGAGATTTGGGATTCTTCTCGTCGTCCATTTCTTCATTTTCTCACGAATATCTTGATTCGTCGGTTCTGTATATCCAAATGAAAAGAAACTCCCCCTTGAACGGGGTGTTATCTTTTCTCTTTGGATAGTTGAAGAGCATCCAAACTTGATCTTCCAAATAGACGAAAACTCTCCCCTTTAGGGATGTCTTCTACTCTTTGGAATTCAAGTTGGATCTAAACATCCCAACTCAAATCAATTTAAATACAACTCAAATTACAACTCAAATTACATTAAGCAAAATTGAAAAGTCTAGACTCGATCCTGCAGGGTTATCCTAATAATCAACAGTTATATAAATAATCCCAAACAATTATAATTGATCTCAAGCAGTTGATATATTTGAAATTTAAATGCTCAACAGAGTGCGGTAAATAAACAAACAATCAATCAATTCTAAGCTAACAACCAGCATGCAGTGAAAGACTGAAAACCCGGCACACAGCAGAAAAGTAAACACCGGTCTAGCCTAAAACTAGAGTTGGTCATCTTATCAAACCATCTAAAGTGTGTGAAGTAGGCCGTGTGGTTTGGATATGTCCTATAGAGGGCAAATTGTTAAAGTTGTTTGAAGTTCTTATTGGTTGAAAGGCTTAAGGGAAGATTTAAATTTGAGTTTAAGTATTAATGATTTGAAATTGATTTTAATGTTGATGAATGATTTCTGGAGTTTTAAGACAATTTTCAAATTTTAGGAATTTCTGGATTATTCTAATCACTTAATCAAGGGATCAAAAATTGACTTTTCAATTATGAGTGTTTTTTAGAATGTTAATATTTTATTAAAATACTATACCTTAATACGATCAATTAGAAGGTAAGTACGCAGAAATAAGATTTTTCTACATTTTATTACGAAGGTTTGAAGTTTTGAACTGATTTTGACCTATGTTTGACCAAAAAGTTGACTTTTTGATTTTGACTGATTTTTGAAGGTTTGAAATTTTTAATAAATACTAGACTTAATTTTGAGTTGAATGCAAGTGAGTTTGTTCAATTTGGAGTTTTCTAGAGTTAGTTATGATTTTTCAAAGTTTGATGTATTTATGGAATTTATTTAATTGTTTAATTAGAAGGGTTTTCTTGATTTTGCTTCAAATGAATTCCAAAATCATTGAAATCAATTACAAAGGTCAGGAATGACCCAAGAGGAGATTATCAAGTGTTTGGAAATTTTTTGGAATTTTTAATTATTATTAATTATTTATTTTAATTAAATATTAGTTTTCAATTAAAATTAAATTAAGGTTTGATTTGATGTCTGATCAAGGGGGTTTTAATTTTCATTGATTAAGGATATGAGTCTAGTCAGTTAGAGGTCTTGCTTGTATTTTTTGGATTTAAATTTGATTTATTGTAATTTTTGGAAATTTTAAAGTCCTTAATAAGGCGTATTTTGATTTGCTTAATTTTCTAAGTTAATGACCTCCAAATTAGATGAAATTTGAACCTATAGTGTAAAATGTCACTATGTTTATTGTGCTTAAGTTTCATCTCTAGTGGATGTGTGTACAATGCCCTAGATATTTTCTAAAATTTCTAGACATTTTCTTAAATATTTTCCCTAGGTGTCTCTACTGTTCAAATTGGTTTGAAATTTGGTGTGTCTAACGACGGCATACATGCATCCACACCAGAGCAATTTCACATCAAAACACTGAGAACCTAAAGAGTTATTAATTTTCAAATTTTAGGGTCCAAAATGGACCCTTTACCTTAAAAATTCACATCATAGAAATCTATTAGGTATCTGACCCTAGAAAAATCAGTGAACATGCCTAAGATACCCAATAATCATCCACCAAAATTTGGGCTCCAATTGATCACTGGATTGTGAGAAATTTGTAAAAAACATAATTCAAACAAATAGAAATATCTCACAATTCAGAGACCAAATTAACTTGATTTTAATTTTATTAAATACTACATGAAATTATATTTCCAACGAGCTTAAGAACAGCCAATTTGGTGAACAATTAGATTTTCTATGAATTTTGGAAGATATGAGTATTTTTCTAAATTATTTTTTACCCTTTTTGGTCAAATTGACCGCCGGATCGGCGGCGCCCAATAGGATTGCACCACGTGGCGGGCTGCGGCCCGCCACTTAACCACGTCGGACGGCTAGATCAGCCATCCGATTGACCGCGGGTAGGATGGACGGTCCAGATTGCGCCACGTCATCACCCGCGGTTTGAAACGGCGCGGGTTCGAATCCAAGGGAAAACGCCGTGTTCAGGGAGGGGCCACGTGGCCGTTTCTGGGCTGTCCGATTCACTAAAGGCGCGATCGGACGGTTCTGGTTGAACCAGAATTAGAAATTTTCAAATACCATAACTTTCAAAATACTCAACGAAATTGGATGAAATTTGAATTGTAGCTAGAGGGAAACATAATCTAACAATGCCTGAAGTTTGGAGGCTCCATTCATTGTAGATTTGCTATGGTTCCAAATTGAATTTTAAACTTAAAATGGTCATAACTTACAATACAACCGTCGGATTGTTGACTGTACAAAAAAAATTAGAACAAAAAAAGCAGCATGCCTACCTCCAAGTCGGCCCCACCGCGGGTAGTTGGTCGCCAAACAATACGACGATTCGCCCACCGACTTCCCGATCGACATACACGATCGCAAACTGTCGTCCCTCTCACGACATAAATCCCTCTCATACACATATACTCAGGCACTCACACGCTCAAGAGAGATGCACACAGAGAAGAGGAAGAAAGGATTTCAGAAAAAAAACTTACCTCTTCTCCCGACGCCGTCTAAGTCCGACCTCGCCGTCGACCTCCTGCTCCGGCGTCGATCCTATCTTCCTGCATTACGTCGCCAGCCCGCGGACTGCCAAAATCTGCCCGCTGTCCTCCCGCTTGAACTGAAGCCCGCCGAGTTCGGACCCTCCGTCACTCCAGGACGCTGCCGCTCCCAAGCTCTCGCCGTGCGTGATCCCTCCAGGGTCTCCGACCTAGCTTGATCGGGGCTATGCCCGATACCTTCCCCTCTCAGTTTTTATTATATTATATTATCTTATATATAATATAATATTATTTAACATAATGTTATAATATAATATTATATAACAGAGAGTATAATATAATATATATGATATTATATAATAATAATAATAATAATAATAATAATATTTTATAAAATATTATTATTGTTATATAATATAATGTTATATGTATAATAAAAAAAAAGAAGAAAAAAAAGAGGAGTGGTGAGAGGATTTCAAATAAATGTCGAAGACCCCGGCCGTCGTACATTAGGTCCGACCGGGACGGTTTGAAATCGAAGACCTGCGCCTTTGATTTTTAATCAGGGCAGATGGTTTTAAAATTGAAGACCCGCGCCATCGATCTTAGATCTGGGCGGATGGTTTTACAATTCGAAGACCTCACGCAGTTGATCTTAGATCCTAGTGAGATGGTTTGAAAGTGAAGACCCTACGCCGTCGACCTTAGGTCCGGGTAGGAAGAAATTACGGCAGTGCCATCCTGATTTCTCCCTCGGTGGGGAGGAGACGCCGGGAGGCTGCCGAAATTTTCTCAAATTTTTTAGGGAAATTCAATTTGAATTTTTGATTTAACTGAAATGTTAAAATTGACATTTAAATATTAATTAACTCATTTAGTTAATTATGATTTAATAAAAAATTGATTGATTAAGATAATTCAAAATAATTGACAAATTGAGATCTTTGAGATCTCCTATGTCATCAAATGCGCGGGAGCGGAGAACTTATAAGCACTCATTCTCTTTCTGCCCCTCTAATCCAAAATTTTTTTAGAGCCTTTGAAATTCAAAAAATTTCAAAGTTCGAGGGCATCAAATGAAATTTTATATATATATATACAAGAAATTTAAACTTTTGAGAATTTTAAAGATCAAAATTAATACAATTAACTAGAAAAAATTATTTTTTTGGTTAGTTGATTAATTAAATTTATCTTGAAAGAAAAATGCAGGAAAAGAAATATTGTTTGCATTAATTAACATTTATAAATTGCACTCTCAAACTGAACTCTTCTACAAGTTCTCCAAAGTCCCTCTAGAACGAGTTCTTGCAATTATCTTTGGACTCTATCCTCTGCAACTACGAGCCCTCAACTACTACAACCACTGGCTACGAATACCTATGAACAAACAAATAAAGAGTCAGTACCACATAAATTGAATGAATGCTGAGAAATATAAGCTACGACATTTAGAATGAAGTGTTGAAAAGCAAGAAATGCCAAGTACGAAAAACTAATAGAGCAACAGTGCTGAAAACATGAAGAGTACTGAACTGTTGTAGTAAGGAAAAGACTACTAGCACAAAACGACTAAAGCATCAAACCCCTCAAAACGAAACATCAGTGTCAAATCAACAAACACACAATCAAATTCAAACAAAACTATGGGCAGCCTGATTTATAAGGATCAGGTTGTAAGACCCACTAACGGGCTGCTTTCAACGAAAGCTATAAGTCCCAATACTTGTGTTACTTTCTATAAAAGTTATAAATCTCAATCTAAATTTAAATCATATGGGCAGCCTTGTTTATAAGAACTCGGTTGTAAGACCCATTACACGGTAACTTTCGTAGGAAAGTCGTAAGCCCGACCTTAGGAGGAAGTTTTAGGTATAAATTGACCTAACCCTTAAACCCAATTAAAACCCTCGGCCACTTCTAATAGAAGTCGTAAGTCCGACATCTGAGATAAGTGTTTAGGTGATAATACAAACCTAGACCCCTCACATGGGCATCTTAATCTATAGGATTAGGTTGTAAGACCCGCTATCGGGCAACTTCTACCTAAAGTCGTAAGCCCCCACATTTTAGGAAAATTGTAAAAATAAAAAGCAATGATCCTAAAACTCAAACAATCAAATTTAAACCTATGGGCATCTTAGTCTAAACGATTAAGTTATAAGACTTACTTTTCAGGCTACTTCCTAATGGAAGCCATAAGTCCTACCCAAACAATTAAAATTCTCGGACATCCTAGTCTAAAATGACTAGGTTGTAAGACCCACAACTCGGGCCGCTTAGCTTACAGGGCTAGGTCGTAAGACCCACCGTTAGGCAACTTCTAAGGAAGCCATAAGACCTATCCAACAAAAAACTATCTCGGCAACTCCTAATTGGAGCCGTAAGCCCCAAATTAAATAAACTAACGGACAACTTCTAAAGAAGTAGTAAGCCCCAACTCAAATTAAATTAAAACTAAAATCAACATCTAGCCACTTCAGTATACTCGGGATCCCTGAGAGGAGGCAACCCATGGCTTCTAATCAGATTCCCTGGATACTACGGTCAATGATTGTTAATGTTGGTAGACTGAAATCTACGGTATACCCGGGACGACGGAACCATGGGTTCTTGATCGGGTTTACCTTCATCTTCCCCACAATTGAGACTAAAAAATATCTAAAATTTATTCATCCTTAATCGAGAATTCTCTCTTACGTAGTAAGAGGGGTAATTTGTTGGGTCTAGTAAAAAGATTTTTTAAACCTAAGTTAATGTCCCGAGGCTAACCAAGAGGGGGGGGGGGGTGAATTGGTAATTTAAAAAATTATACTTCTACTCTTGGATTTTTAGAAAACCTTTTTAATTATTAATGCAAGTTAAATTTAAAGTTTAAAAAATAAACTTTTCAATCAGAGTAAACAACTTGCAATGAAATTAAATACATAAGAAAAATAAAAAAGAACACACTAGATTTATAGTGGTTCGGTCAAACCTTGACCTACGTCCACTCCCCGGAGGTACCCTCCGAGTATTGCACTAATTCCACAAAGTGACTCTCCTTTTGCTCCCACAGCAAGGCAGAGAAGCCTGTACAAAATCACTTTCACCTTCCCCGGTGCGGCGGAGTAGCCGGGTTCTTTGACACCAAAGAGATCTTCTTCTCACCAAAACTTCCCTCAAGACGACCCTTGAATCTGATGGTACTAAGGTGCAAGTTCGCCGGAGCAACCGTGTGAATATCCCCTTTACACTCCCTTGAAATCCCCTCCAAGGATCTTCTCCCTCTTAAACTCCACCCTTTCCTCTCTCCCTTTCAAGTTCTCTCTTCTAGTTTTCTCCCAAAGAACGAATACACAATGGTTGTCAAAGATACACTTTGTCGTCCTTTTACACTCTCCAAGTGTCGGCAGAGAACCGGACCAATATTGTTGAACTTCACTTGAGAGCCTTCGTCGGAGCAACCGTGTGAATATCCCCTCCACACTCCCTTGAAATCCCCTCCAAGGATCTTCTCCCTCTCAATGATCCCTCTTAAGAGAAAAAAACTCCAAAGGTACTTGTAATAGTTTCTAGGACTCCTTATATAGAAAGGACATGAAAAACCGTCCAAAAAACTGCAAAAAATATGTTTTTCTGTGCACCGGATCGTCCCGTACAAACCATTTGTTCATCTGTACGAACCAATTTCATCCTGGACGAAATTGGTTCGTCCAGGGACGAAAAATTTCGTCCGGTACGAACAGTTATATCAAAAGTTGGTTCCGAAAACTGCAGAACATTGCCAGAAACTGCCATAGTTGGTTCCCATCGTCCTGGACGAACTGGACTTCGTCTGGACGAAATTTTTACAGTGAGAAACTCGTCCTGGGACAAAAAATGATTTCGTCTGGACGATCATTCCTTAGAAAAATTTTTCAGTTCAGTTCCTGTCCGTTTCATTGCTCTTACAAGGAGATAACTGATCTGATCGTCCCGTACGAACAATGTTCGTCCCGTACGATCAGTACAAAAACTTTTTCAAGATCTCCTTTAAGTGTGTGTAAATTTATTCACTCAATTACAATCACTACCTCTCAAATTTATTTCAAATAAAAAGTACAAGCTTCAAATTCACAAAGTATCTCATGCTGAATCTGATTTGAAGTCTTCGTAGTCTGTGGTTCAATTTTCCTGAAATATTAGTACACACAAGAGAAAAAACAAATCTTCCAAAAAATGTTAGGAGATAACAACACATAAAACAATAATATTTGGAATCATTAAAACTATACAAGTTGCAATAATGTAAAACATGCAAATATCAACTTTCATAACAATCTCCCCATTTTTGATGATGGTAAAACAATTATTATTTGTATAATTTCAAATTCTAAGAATCTCCTTAACTCCCCCTGAATTAATGAACATATGAAAATAAGGAGGCATTAAAATTATTTTTGTTTTCAAAATTTTTAGAAATATAAAACAAAACAAAACAAACACACATACACTAAACAAAACAAACACACAACGATACGAATACACAAGACACAACAAACAATTTCTCTCCCTTTTTGACAACATCAAAAAGTGAAGAAGAAAAAAAAAAGACTAGAAAAGTTACAGACATATGAAAATCATTTAAAATTTTAACATTTAAAGTGATTGACATAAGTTATGCAAATAAAATTAAAACATTAGTCAAATCATAAAATTCATAGAATTTAAGAAGATATATAACATAGAAACTAAAAAGAATTAATCAACACATGAGTATATTTAGACATTTAAGATAGAGAAAATCATTGTAAAAATGATGATATAAAAATTTTATATTTCATATTTCAATATGTAATATAAATGTACATAAGATCAATTTGAATTAAGAGATTAAAAAATTAAGGAAAGAAATAACTACCACATGTGGCGCTTTGCGCATCTTTTCCAATTTTGTGGCACATTTTTGTGCATCTGTTCACTTGTTGGGCTTATTTTGTGCCTATTTTTCACATTGCAAATCTTTGCGCATTTCTTTTGATTTTTATACATTTGTACAATTTTCAAGAGTAATTGTATTCTTTCCAAAATCAATAATCTAAAACTTCAAATCTTTCTAAGTGCATAAATATTAATTGATAAGTGAAATATAAAATAAGAAAATATCATAATTGTAATAATAATATTAAAATTAATATAGTCTAAATAAGAGACATGAAATTGACAATCTTAATAATATCAAGTTATAAACACAACTTAAATTTAGAAAAAATAGATTTTCTAATGAATTCAATTTTATGTTGCAGTTCAAAGTATAGCACTGTAAGATCAAAAATTTAAGGGTTTTTCATATAGGCTAACGAACATTTCAAACATAGAACAAAAAACACTTAAACAAAAAAAATCTAAAGCAATAAAAGAATAAAAAAACACTAAACAAAATACAAGTACACAAACTATAAAAATCTTCATATCACATTCCAAATGTCTTACAACAAGAAACATGGAATCCGATATGAAAATATCTCAAAATCATACAAAACACACAAAAATTAAAAATATAAAAACATATAAAACAAACAAAAATAAAAACACAACTAATAAAAAAACATGCACACAAAAACACATAAATAAAGGGTTTAAACATCATTTTGCTCATGGTCTGATGATTCAGAAGCTAGATCTGCCCAGGAGATTTTTTGCTTTTCATTATTTTTCCATTTAATAATTTGCTTAGCTTTGCCCTTTTCTTTAGCAGGAAAAGTTCTCAAATTAGGGCACTGACTTTTCAGATATCCAGATTTCTTACATCCAAAGCAAATAATACTTGAAGAAATCTGAACATTCTTACCATTTTTACCTTTATTCCACTTTTATCGATGCTTATGCTTGTGCTTTAGTGGACTTTTCAATTTGCTTGTTAAGTCATCTCTTTCCTCACCAACTAAGCAACTTTTCTCCATGTCTTTCGCTTTTAGCATTATTGTTTCACCTGCATCCAAAAGTCTTTGACCCAAATACTGCTCGTAGGCAATGAGTGACCAATCAAATTATCAATAAAATATTCATTCAAATTTTTTGATTCGCAAATAACAACAACTTTGGCATCAAACTTGTCAAGTAAACAACGTAGAATTTTATTGACTATTTTAAAATTTGAAAATTCTTTACCTAAAGCATGCAATGATGTTACAATTTGAATAAACCTAGTATGTATGTCTAAGATCGTCTCATAAGGTTTCATGCTAAAGAGTTCATATTCATGCATCAAAAAATTCAACTTAGATTGCTTGACTTCACTAGTACCTTCATATGTAATGCATAAACTATCCCAAATTTTCTTGCCAGTAGTACATGTAGAGATTCTCATATAATCTTCTGAATTTAAAGCACATAATAAATAATTCATACATTTAGCATTTAATTCAGCATAAATTTGTTCTACTCTACTCCATTCAGAAAAAGGGGTATCAGTTTTGATTCTATCTATAATACGTGACGGTATAGAATAACCATTTTGAATCATATGCCACATTCGATAATCTATTGATTGCAAGAAAGTAGATATTCAAATTTTTCAAAAATCAAAAGAAATATTTTCAAATAAATGTGGTCTAACAATTGAATATCCTTCTAACATTTTACGGTTTCTAAAATTAGCCATACTCGTTTTTCAAAAAGTAGTCAAAACTTATGATTTTAAAACCTTGCTCTGATACCACTTGTTGGGTCTAGTAAATAGGTTGTTAAATCTAAGTTAATGTCCCGAGGCTAACCAAGAGGGGGGGGGGTGAATTGGTAATTTAAAAAATTATACTTCTACTCTTGGATTTTTAGAAAACCTTTTTAATTATTAATGCAAGTTAAATTTAAAGTTTAAAAAATAAACTTTTCAACCAGAGTAAACAACTTGCAATGAAATTAAATACAGAAGAAAAATAAAAAAGAACACACCAG
This sequence comes from Dendrobium huoshanense, assembly GCA_016618105.1. Classification (NCBI taxonomy): domain Eukaryota; kingdom Viridiplantae; phylum Streptophyta; class Magnoliopsida; order Asparagales; family Orchidaceae; genus Dendrobium; species Dendrobium huoshanense. Next base: position 35,494,277 of record CM028355.1, read on the forward strand.
ATTTATAGTGGATCGGTCAAACCTTGACCTACGTCCACTCCCCGGAGGCACCCTCCGAGTATTGCACTAATTCCACAAAGTGACTCTCCTTTTGCTCCCACAGCAAGGCGGAGAAGCCTGTACAAAATCACTTTCACCTTCCCCGGTGCGGCGGAGTAGCCGGGTTCTTTGACACCAAAGAGATCTTCTTCTCACCAAAACTTCCCTCAAGACGACCCTTGAATCCGATGGTACTAAGGTGCAAGTTCGCCGGAGCAACCGTGTGAATATCCCCTTCACACTCCCTTGAAATCCCCTCCAAGGATCTTCTCCCTCTCAAACTCCACCCTTTCCTCTCTCCCTTTCAAGTTCTCTCTTCTAGTTTTCTCCCAAAGAACGAAGACACAATGGTTGTCAAAGATACACTTTGTCGTCCTTTTACACTCTCCAAGTATCGGCAGAGAACCGGACCAATGTTGTTGAACTTCACTTGGGAGCCTTCGTCGGAGCAACCGTGTGAATATCCCCTCCACACTCCCTTGAAATCCCCTCCAAGGATCTTCTCCCTCTCAATGATCCCTCTCAAGAGAAAACAACTCCAAAGGTACTTGTAATAGTTTATAGGACTCCTTATATAGAAAGGACATGAAAACCATCCAAAAAACTGCTAAAAATATGTTTTTCTGCGCACCGGATCGTCCCGTACGAACCATTTGTTCATCTGTACGAACCAATTTCGTCCTGGACGAAATTTGTTCATCCCGGGATGAAAAATTTCGTCCGGTACGAATAGTTATATCAAAAGTTGGTTCTGAAAACTGCAGAACATTGCCAGAAACTGCCATAGTCGGTTCCCATCGTCCTGGACGAACTGGACTTCGTCTGGACGAAATTTTTACAGTGAGAAACTCGTCCTGGGACGAAAAATGATTTCGTCTGGATGATCATTCCTTAGAAAAATTTTCCAGTTCAGTTCCTGTCCGTTTCATTGCTCTTACAAGGAGATAACGGATCTGATCGTCCCGTACGAACAATGTTCATCCCGTACGATCAGTACAAAAACTTTTTCAAGATCTCCTTTAAGTGTGTGTAAATTTATTCACTCAATTACAATCACTCCCTCTCAAATTTAATTCAAATAAAAAGTACAAGCTTCAAATTCATAAAGTATCTCATGCTAAATCTAATTTGAAGTCTTCGTAGTCTGGGGTTCAATTTTCCTGAAATATTAGTACATACAAGAGAAAAAACAAATCTTCCAAAAAAATGTTAGGAGATAACAACACATAAAACAATAATATTTGGAATCATCAAAACTATACAAGTTGCAATAATGTAAAACATGCAAATAGCAACTTTCCTAACATAATTAACTATGGGCGCTTGCGCTCATAGGAAGTAAGAACCCCAGATCTATAAACCCTGACACTACCCTCAGGGGAAATCTAGTTAACTTCAATCTGACTTAAGGGAAATGAAATCCTATGACTGCAAAGCAGGATTCGTGCATTCGTGCCATTTTTTTTGAGCCAACAGATTTCTGGCGACTCCGCTGGGGATTACTTTTCTCTCCATCTTTGAATGACAATATAATTTATATTTAGTCTCAAATAATAAAACCTCTAAAAATAAATATAGATGTTTATTCAACGCAGTTCTATATTTTCTTATTCAGTAGAATTCATGTTGATTGGAACCCCTGTAAGTTCTGTTGACAGGTTAATAATACGACGCCTGTGTAATCCTTCATGACTGTGAACCTTGGTGAGGGAGCTAGAGTGCAGTTCCCTCAAGTTATTCTGAACAAAGGCTATACTGGAGCAACCATTCAGTTCAGAACCATTTCTGAAGTCATGCAGTTCCAACAGTTCCTTCTTGAGAATCATGTTAGCGTACCTACTGTCAAAGGTGTCGCTAAGAAGTCTACCACTGAAGCTGTTAATGAGAAGACTCTCACGAGAGCTTCTGTATTTTCAAGACTCTCCATGGCGCCTTGCTGCTCCAATAATTTAAAAGAAAGTTCCTGATACAAGTTGACATCTGTTGGCATGAATACAACCAGTCAAAACATAATTCAGGATGAAGTGCCTGAAGAGTACAACGCTGAAGTTCTTGATGCAAGTGTTAAACTTTTCAGGAAAGCTAGAAGGAAGGCCAATGCTCTCCTACGAGCTAATGGTTGGGTGCCCGATACCCTTCAAGTGTCATCACCGCAGTTAAAAGAAAATGTACCAACCAATAACGGCTTTGAACTGTTAAAGTGGTTAAAAAGAAATGATGGTCAATTAAAGAGATCTTTTTGGGAGACTTCACGTCAGCAGCCACTACTGTCAAAAAAGGAAGAATATGCATCTTCCAAGATATACAAAATACTGAAGACTGTCAAAGATAGAAATTTGCAACGAAGACTGAGGAAATCTGTCACTGAAGTTATGTCATCAAATGCAGTTTGACCTCAGAGTAAGAAATTTTCAATAAGACCTTATAGAGAGGAGTTTAGACGTCCTCTCTACTACCGAGAGCCAAGAAAATTCTGTCCTAATATGGGTCGATGCCCATATTTCGGAAGAAAGCAGTCGGGAGAGCCTTCTGATACTCTGAATGCAAGACACCGTAATATAAGAAATGATGAATGAAGGCCCCGACAATGGTATCATGAATCTGGACATTCAAAGGTACATTCCGATGTTGGTGGTCATCGATATGTAACTCTAAGAAGACAACAAGTTTGAGTAAAAAAAAAAACCCCAAATTTCCTCGAGCTCAGAAAGATGACTTCCATAAAAAAATCTATAAAGGACGACTTAAATCTCATGTCCAGAAGTTATTCCCTAAAAAGGAGACTTCTATTGATGTGATTACATCAAAAGATGAAAGTCATCATGTCTATAAAAAAATCCGCCGACTCTCCAGTCATACATTGGAAACGGCGGTCCCAACTTGGAGAAGATCATGAGTTGGATGAAGATGATAATGAATATAATAATGATGAAGAAATTGAAGAGAATATTGGTCCCATGGAAATTGAAGTTGTCCGGATGGTTGATCATATACCTGATCGAGTTAATTAGTGATATACTCGTAGAAATGCAGTGTTGAATTTGCAAAACGAAGAACAATTACGAGATGACCAAGAACAAGCAACAGTTCTGAATAGAACACCCCCACATTCATAAGAATTTGAAAAAGGAGAAACTGAATATGTTGTGAGAAGGTTGTAACATGAAATACAACTTCTCCAACAGAAGAAAGGTCATGAAATTAATCATTCGAACCGTCTTCTTGATGAAATGTTGTGTTGAAATGAGCATCATAATGAAAGAACTACTTGGGCAACTTGGCCCAACAATTGCAGTTGGCCAAGTATAAGTTGTAAAAATGTAAACAACATGGCTCATCCAGCAATAAATGTTGTCATCCAGCAATAAATGTTGGAGACCCTCAAACTATTCTTCCTGATCTAGATACTCCTAACAAAGGACTAGAAGGTCAACATTAAGTGGATAAGATGGTTAGTAAGACCACATCGAAGATCTTATCAGCCAAAAAGTCAAAGCACTTATTGCTTTTGAAACTGCTGAAGCCTTGATGGGTAAAGAGTGTCTCATACTATTTATAAAACTACAACTTCAATACGAATTAACCAAAGAAGAAAATGAACTTCTACGACTTGAAGAACTTGAAGCCCTTGACGAAGTTCTACTTCAAGCTCAGCAAAGTCTAGAATCCTACAAAGCAAGAATGACTAGGGCCCATGATAGAATGGTTCATCCTAGAAGTTTCAAAGAAGGTGAACTTGTTCTAGTTTGCCGAAGACCTATAATACCTCACCGTCGTCTTGGTAGTAAATTTGATCCAATATGGAAAGGACCCTTCATCATTGAAATAGTATATGAAGGAGGTGCCTATCAACTCGTAGACCTGAATGGTCAAAGACCTGTACCACCAATTAATGGTCAATATCTAAAGAAATATCATACATAAAATAATGTTATGTATGAAAATATGTTTACCAGACAAAAGTCTTCTAAATTCCATCCTGAAAGACAGGAGGCAATTTTTATATTCTCATATAATGTAGGAGATAAATTCAACCCCCCTCCTGAAAGACAGGAGGCAATTTTTATATTCTCTTGCAATGTATGAGATAAGTTCAATCTCCTCCTGAAAGACATGAGGCAATTTTTATATTTTCCTACAATATAGAAAGCAAGTTTAATCCCCTCCTGAAAGACAGGAGGCAGTTTTTATATTTTCCTGCAATGCAGGAGGCAAGTTCAATCCCCTCCAGAATAGTCAGGAGACAATTTTATCCCATTTAGCAAATAAAAATAAGAGAACTTAAAATTTTCTATGCTCATAAACCTAAGGGTCGAGCTAAAATCCACAAAGTTCAAGAAGCTTAAGGGCTGAACTTTAAAATCTCCTATGCTCATAAACCTAAGGGTCGAGCTAAAATCCACAAAGTTCTAAAAGCTTAATGGCTGAACTTTGAAATCTCTTATGCTCAATAAACCTAAGCGTCGAGCTAAATCCACAAAGTTCAATAAGCCTAAAGACCGAACTTTGAAATTTCCTATGCTCAATAAACCTAATGGTCGAGCTAAATCCACAAAGTTCAATAAGCCTAAAGGCCGAACTTTGAAAATTTTTATGCTCATAAACCTAAGGGTTGAGCTAAAATCCACAAAGTTCAAGAAGCTTAAGGGCTGAACTTTAAAATCTCTTATGCTCAATAAACCTAAGGGTCGAGCTAAATCCACAAAGTTCAAAAAGCCTAATGGCCGAACATTGAAATTTTCTATGCTCATAAACCTAAGAGTCGAGCTAAAATCCACAAAGTTCAAGAAGCTTAAGGGCTGAACTTTGAAATCTCCTATGCTCAATAAACCTAAGGGTCGAGGTAAACCCATGAGATTCAATAAGCCTAAAGGCCAAACCTCCGAAATCTTCTAAGCTCATAAACTTAAGGGTCAAGCTAAACCCCCAAAGTTCAGTAAGCCTAAGGGCCGAACATTTGAAATCTCCTACGCTCATAAACCTAAGGGGTCGAGCTAAAACTCATTAAGCTTAAGGGCCGAACATTTGAAATCTTCTATGCTCATAAACCTAAGGGTCGAGCTAAATCCATGAAGTTCAACAAACTTAAGGGCCGAACCTCTGAAATCTCTTGAGCTCATAAACCTAAAAGTCGAGCTATTTTTCATCAACATATCTAAAAGATTGAAATCACATGATCAAAGTTTGCAACGAATTCATTGTGTGAAATTCACACAACAAATTCGTTGGGAGGCAATTTGTTGACTGTACAAAAAAAATTAGAACAAAAAAAGCAGCATGCCTACCTCCAAGCCGGCCGCACCGCGGGCAGTTGGTCGCCAAACAATACGACGATTCGCCCACCGACTTCCCGGTCGACATACACGATCGCAAATTGTCGTCCTTCTCACGACATAAATCCCTCTCATACACACATACTCAGGCACTCACACGCTCAAGAGAGATGCACACAGAGAAGAGGAAGAAAGGATTTCAGAAAAAAACTTACCTCTTCTCCCGACGCCGTCCAAGTCCGACCTCGCCGTCGACCTCCTGCTCCGGCGTCGATCCTATCTTCCTGCATTACGTCGCCAGCCCGCCGACTGCCAAAATCTGCCCGCTGTCCTCCCGCTTGAACCAAAGCCCGCCGAGTTCGGACCCTCCGTCACTACAGGACGATGCCGCTCCCAAGCTCTCGCCGTGCGTGATACCTCCCTGGTCTCCGACCTAGCTTGATCAGGGCTATGCCCGATACCTTCCCCTCTCAGTTTTTATTATATTATATTATCTTATATATAATATAATATTATATAACATAATGTTATAATATAATATTATATAACAGAGAGTATAATATAATATATATGATATTATATAATAATAATAATAATATTTTATTAAATATTATTATTGTTATATAATATAATGTTATATGTATAATAAAAAAAAAGAAGAAAAAAAGAGGAGTGGTGAGAGGATTTCAAATAAATGTCGAAGACCCCGGCCGTCGTACCTTAGGTCTGACCGGGACGGTTTGAAATCGAAGACCTGCGCCTTTGATTTTTAATCCGGGCAGATGGTTTTAAAATTGAAGACCCGCGCCATCGATCTTAGATCTGGGCGGATGATTTTACAATTCGAAGACCTCGCGCAGTTGATCTTAGATCCTGGTGAGATGGTTTGAAAGCAAAGACCCTACGCCGTCGACCTTAGGTCCGGGTAGGAAGAAATTACGGCAGTGCCGTCCCAATTTCTCCCTCGATGGGGAGGAGACGCCGGGAGGCTGCCGAAATTTTCTCAAATTTTTGAGGGAAATTCAATTTGAATTTTTGATTTAACTGAAATGTTAAAATTGACATTTAAATATTAATTAACTCATTTAGTTAATTATGATTTAATAAAAATTGATTGATTAAGATCAATCAAAATAATTGACAAATTGAGATCTTTGAGATCTCCTATGTCATCAAATGCGCGGGAGCGGAGAACTTATAAGCACTCATTCTCTTTCTGCCCCTCTAATCCAAAATTTTTTTAGAGCCTTTGAAATTCAAAAAATTTCAAAGTTCGAGGTCATCAAATGAAATTATATATATATATATATATATATATATATACAAGAAATTTAAACTTTTGAGAATTTTAAAGATTAAAATTAATACAATTAACTAGAAAAAATTATTTTTTTGGTTAGTTGATTAATTAAATTTATCTTGAAAGAAAAATGCAGGAAAAGAAATATTGTTTGCATTAATTAACATTTATAAATTGCACTCTCAAACTGAACTCTTCTACAAGTTCTCCAAAGTCCCTCTTGAACGAGTTCTTGCAATTATCTTTGGACTCTATCCTCTGCAACTACGAGCCCTCAACTACTACAACCACTGGCTACGAATACCTACGAACAAACAAATAAAGAGTCAGTATCACATAAATTGAATGAATGCTGAGAAATATAAGCTACAACATTTAGAATGAAGTGTTGAAAAGCAAGAAATGCCAAGTACGAAAAACTAATAGAGCAACAGTGCTGAAAACATGAAGAGTACTGAACTGCTGTAGTAAGGAAAAGACTACTAGCACAAAACGACTAAAGCATCAAACAAGTGTCAAATCCCTCAAAATGAAACATCGGTGTCAAATCAACAAACACACAATCAAATTCAAACAAAACTATAGGCAGCCTGATTTATAAGGATCAGGTTGTAAGACCCACTAACGGGCTACTTTCTACGAAAGCTATAAGTCCCAATACTTGGGTTACTTTCTACAAAAGTTATAAATCTCAATCTAAATTTAAATCATATGGGCAGCCTTGTTTATAAGAACTCAGTTGTAAGACCCATTACCCAGCAACTTTCGTAGGAAAGTCGTAAGCCTGACCATAGGAGGAAGTTTTAGGTATAAATTGACCTAACCCCTAAACCCAATTAAAACCCTCGGCCACTTCTAATAGAATTCGTAAGTCCGACATCTGAGATAAGTGTTTAGGTGATAATACAAACCTAGACCCCTCACATGGGCATCCTAATCTATAGGATTAGGTTGTAAGACCCGCTATCGGGCAACTTCTACCTGAAGTCATAAGCCCCCACATTTTAGGAAAATTGTAAAAATAAATAGCAATGATCCTAAAACTCAAACAATCAAATTTAAACCTATGGGCATCTTAGTCTAAACGATTAAGTTATAAGACTTGCTTTTCAGGCTACTTCCTAATGGAAGCCATAAGTCCTACCCAAACAATTAAAATTCTCGGGCATCCTAGTCTAAAAGGATTAGGTTGTAAGACCCACAACTTGGGCCGTTTAGCTTACAGGGCTAGGTCGTAAGACCCACCGTTAGGCAACTTCTAAGGAAGCCATAAAACCTATACAACCAAAAACTATCCGGGCAACTCCTAATTGGAGCAGTAAGCCCCAAATTAAATAAACTAACGGGCAACTTCTAAAGAAATAGTAAGCCCCAACTCAAATTAAATTAAAACTAAAATCAACATCTAGCCACTTCAGTATGCTCGAGATCCCTGAGAGGAGGCAACCCATGGTTACTAATCAGATTCCCTGGACACTACAGTCAATGATTGTTAGTGTTGGTAGACTGAAATCTACGGTATACTCGGGACGACGGAACCATGGGATCTTGATCGGGTTTACCTTCATCTTCCCCACAATTGAGACTAAAAAATATCTAAAATTTATTCATCCTTAATCGAGAGTTCTCTCTTACGTAGTAAGAGGGGTAATTAACTATGGGCGCTTGCGCTCATAGGAAGTAAGAACCCCAGATCTATAAACCCTAACACTACCCTCAGGGAAAATCTGGTTAACTTCAATCTGACTTAAGGAAAATGAAATCCTATGACTGCAAAGCAGGATTCGTGCATTCGTGCCATTTTTTTTTTAGCCAACACGGATGTTTGACTTCTTGGGCTTGTTGGAAAGCTGCTATGATCCTCTTCAACTTTGTAGAAGATCTCAGGAGCTGGATCTATCTGGATTGGAAGTTATTTGTGAATAACCTGATTCTCTCTCTAGATTCCTCTTTCTTCACCAAACAAGCTTTGGAGGCTAGATTTTCATGGGGGAAGGCTGTGAAAAGTTAGGGAAAGGTTTGGAGAAGGTTCTTTGAAGGTTTTGATGGCTGGGATAACTCTTAGATGAGAGATGGATTGAATTAGAGAGACTTAAAGGGGTCCTTGCATGTATTAAGATATTTCCCTATTCAAGCCATCTTAGTGGATTTGGATGGTTGGGATTGACTGTATGAGCTCCTAGATGCATTCCATGTGGCCATGGAGTTGATGGGATCAAGGGATCAAAGGACAAGAGGACATGAGGTGAAAAATCTCTTTTTTGCCCCTTTGAACACATGGCTTGATCAAGAGCCATTGGATTAGATCTAAGGGTTACAAAATGCTCTAGGGAGCTTCTATAAGAGGTCTTAACAGCTGGATTAATTAGGGATCAAGTGAATTAGCTTAAGGAATTAATTGGACAAGGTTTAAAGTTCATTTGACCATGCATTGACCATTTGACCAGTCAATGGGTCAATGGGTGCTGATGTGGCCATGAAGAAATATTGATTTGCTGGTTGATTGAGCCAAGTTCAATGGGCTTGAGGTAGTTTGAGTTTACTTAAATATTTAAGTCTCCTAAAGCCCTTAAGAGATTGTGTTGACTATGTTGACGAGTCAACCAGTCAATGAGGTGAATGATGTAGACTAGGAGAATGTCATGGGTGGTGGCGAGGGCCATTTCAAAGTTTATGTATGTCATTTGGGTTAAGAGGGCTTAATGGGCCCTAAAGTCAAAATTATTTGACTTGGTCAACCAGCTAGGACCAGGGTCTAGAAATGGGTTCAACAAATTTAAAATAACATTTTGAGTCTATTGGATGTGGTTCTATGGTTTGAAAAGGTCAATTTGGTCAAAATACATATTTTGACCTTAAAGAGACTATTTTGGTCAACCTAGGTTGACTTGGTCAACTAGGTTGACCCAGAGTCTAGAAATGGGCTCAATCAATTTGAAATGACATTTGGCGACCAATAGAAGTGTTTCATGGCTTAAAGAGATCATTTGGGTCAAAACACTTGTTTGGACCCTTAAAGGGCCTCTTAGGTCAACTCAGTTGACTTGGTCAACCAGGTTGACTCAGGGCCTGATAATGGGTTCGACAGGTTGGGTTTGATATTTGAAACTTACTGGAGGTGGTTGCATTCAATTTGGAGCTCGTTTGATTCAAAACGACTATTCATACCCCCAAAGGGGTATTTTGGTCATTTTGACCTCATGACCACTAGGGGCTGAAATGAGTCCAGAAAAATGCAGTTTATTGTTCAATAGGTCTGGATTAATGGTCTGGAAGTGACTAGAGGCTTTGGTAAAGGCTCTAAGGTCAAAATCTTCTTAATGGCAAGTCCAATGGCATGGGCTATAAATATTTGAAGGTTTTACAACCTTTGAATTTTGATTTAGCTTCTGGGGTTAGAGACTTCAAAATAAGCTCAAATTTGGAGGGTATCCTCTAGAGACATGTCCCATCAGTATGAAACTGACAGACCCTAAATCAGAGGTCATTAGGCTGGGTTTCAAAGTGTTTAAATTTTCACTCGAAAAGGCCTTTAGGACAAGACTTCTGGACTTTGGATTTGAGTCTGGATTTTGGAATTGATCTGGATTTTGAGTTTGATTGATTAAGTTTGAGTATCCAAATCATCTATAATCATTTGGGTGATCATTAATGACTGGATAGGATCAGAGCTAACTCACAGGTAGGATCAATACCTGAATTGGAGTTTGAGTTCTGAACTGGGTTGGATTTTAGATTTTCATTGAGGCTTGAATTGAATTTAGATCTGGATTGACTTGGGATCAGGATCGATCCGGAGTCTAGGTGGGTCCCCAGTGATCTCATACAAAAATGAGGTCAACAGGCTCGTGGCAACCTTGGTGTTGATCTCGTTAGGATGACTGCTTCGTGTTTTGGTCCACCAATTGGACGGTCCAAGCTTGTCTTATGGGAAGCTGGTAGTCTCGGCCTTCTACTGAGCACTCGGGGTTGTTTTTTTCTGCTTGTTTTTGCATTTGCTTTTTGGATCTTGTAATCGCTCTTTTTATGGAATAAAAAGTTTCCTTTTTTGTTAAAAAAAGATACATAGGTTTTGTAAGGAGATGCGATCTATTTTGATTGGAGTTTGGAAACAAACCGTGCTCATTTGGACTCCGCATGTAATAATTTCTTTAGCAAATGATTGACAACACTTTTTTTCATTTTCTATTTCAAGAATAAAATTTTTGAACATTTTTTTTTTATTAAATTTATCCTTCCCTCCAAGAGAATCAATCAAATTTTTTTTAAATAAAAAATAATTGTCATGTTTGACACCAAATCCCTACAAAGTTATAATACTTTTCTATTATTGCAATCTTCGTATAGGGGCATAGGTGGGTTGAGCCAAGCTCGAGTCATTTTTTTATTTAAGATTAAACTAAATTAATCGAGTTCGAACATCAGCTCAATCATTTTTTTATGAATTGAAGTCAAACCAAGAGAGCCGGCTTTAATATGATCAAAGAGAGAAAATTATTATGCTTAAAATAATTATTATACAAAAATGATAAAAAAAAGAAATTAAAAGAAAGATAATAAATAATCAATTAATAGAAGAAATTTGGATGTATTTTTTTGAATATTTTAATAATTTTGTACTTAAAACTTGAATGCTAATATATTTTATATTAATAATTTTTAAAAGAGTTTGCTTGTGAGCTAATGAGCCGAATCGGAACTTACTTAACCTTGACTCATTATTTCATCAAGTCAGGCTTCAGCTCATCATTCTACTTTATCTTTTTATCTCTCACTCTCACGAATTTTTATTTGGTCTGGTAAACGTACGTAGAGCTACGTTTGGCCGGCACTAAGATCGCAGGCACAAAATGAGAAATACCGAGCAATACCAACAATAACGAGAAATACCATTATGTGAAGACAAAATATCGAGTAATCCCAAAAAATACTGAGTTTTTTCTAGAAAAACTCGGTATTGCTCGGTATTACTCGGTATTGGTCTTCACAGAGCGGTATTCCTCGTTATTACCAAACAATACCTAGCAATACCGACCAAATAACGAGCAAAACCCGAGTAATAATCCTCTGACCGAATATAGAGCTACGTCCGATTAGAGGACGAAATAAAAGTTCCACTCTCACACACCTCATCGTCTCCTTGTTTTCATTGGAATTTTATTTAATTTTATTTAATTTTGATCCTTTTAATTTTAATTAAATGACTTCACGGCATCGTCCACTGATCGTTCTCAAACGGAAGAGATTATTGTGGATGTAGAACGTGTCTTATGAGAATGAAGAGTAGCCGCATAATTCTATACATTGATTGATGTGCCTATTAATTCCTCTGAAGCAGTTCGGCCGCAAGTAAAGCTCAATCTGTGGACGGAGACAAACCTCCCGACCCAGCGGGCGCCTTGCGGTTGCTGAAGCGGAACCTCTCACCTGAGGAAAGAAAGTTAACAGACGATGGCCACCGCCGGCACTGACAACGGAGACGGCCATGTGGCGGCGCGGCGGGCGTTTGACGAGACCAAAGCTGGCGTAAAAGGTCTCGTTGATGGCGGCGCCACCACAATCCCTTCGTTCTTCTATCATCCAAAGCCAAGATTCATCCCTCCCCCTCCACCTCCCCATCTTTCTGTACCGATCATAGACTTTTCCCTTCCCCGTACCTCCATCCTCCCCGCTGTCGTCTCGGCCGCCTGCAACTGGGGCTTCTTCCAGGTCATCAACCACTCCATTCCACTCCCGATCCTCAGTCGCGCCCTTTCATCGGCCCGATCCTTCCACGAGCTCCCAGCAGCAGAGCGCTCCCGCTACTACTCTCGCGAATATGGCGGTGGCGTCTCTTATATTTCCAATGTTGATCTCTACAGCTCCAGCGCTGCCAGCTGGCGCGATACCCTACAGATCAGGATGGGCCCTACGCCGCCGGACCAGGAGAAGATTCCGGCGGTATGCCGTCAGGAGCTTAACGCGTGGGATACCTCAGCCAGGGGGCTGGCGCGGCAGGTGATGGGGATGCTGGCGGAGGGGATGGGGGTGGAGGAGGATAGACTAGAGAAGATAACTTGTTTGAATTCGAGGGTTTTGGCTTGTCACTATTATCCGCCTTGTCCTGAACCGGAGGCCACTGCAGGGCTTGTGGATCACAGCGATCCTGGGGTGCTGGCGCTTCTGCTGCAAGACGACATTGGGGGTTTGCAGATCAAGAAGGAGGGGGAAGACGGGGAGTGCTGGTGGGTTGATGTCAAGCCTGTGGAAGGGACAGTTGTGGTCAATGTTGGAGATCTCCTCCAGGTACTGAAATTTTCTTGCGTCCTGAAATTTCTTCAACAATGCAGCTCACCTTGGCTTGTTGGTTTTGGGTTTGATTCTTGCGAAAAAAAAAAAAAATACTTCAACTGTTTCATTGACCAGAATGCACTGATCATGCAAACAGCTTAGTTTATTTGTTTTAATCAAACATTGAGCTAATTTTGTGTTCGGCTTTAGTTTAATTTCATTGTTCGTAGCTGAGTAGGGATTGAGGATTTTATTTCCGAATTCGGCTGAAGTCAAATTTATGGATTTAGAAAACGGGAGAGAGTTCTTCAACAACGCAGCTCACCTTGGCTTGTTGGTTTTGGGTTTGATTCTTGCGAAAAAAAAAAAATTCTTCAACTGTTTCGTTGACCAGAATGCACTGATCCTGCAAACAGCTTAGTTTATTTGTTTTAATCAAACATTGAGCTAATTTTGTGTTCGGCTTTAGTTTAATTTCATTGTTCGTAGCTGAGTAGGGATTGAGGATTTTATTTCCGAATTCGGCTGAAGCCAAATTTATGGATTTAGAAAACGGGAGAGAGTTCTTCAACAACGCAGCTCACCTTGGCTTGTTGGTTTTGGGTTTGATTCTTGCGAAAAAAAAAAATTCTTCAACTGTTTCGTTGACCAGAATGCACTGATCCTGCAAACAGCTTAGTTTATTTGTTTTAATCAAACATTGAGCTAATTTTGTGTTCGGCTTTAGTTTAATTTCATTGTTCGTAGCTGAGTAGGGATTGAGGATTTTATTTCCGAATTCGGCTGAAGCCAAATTTATGGATTTAGAAAACGGGAGAGAGTTCTTCAACAACGCAGCTCACCTTGGCTTGTTGGTTTTGGGTTTGATTCTTGCAAAAAAAAAAAAAAAAAATTCTTCAACTGTTTCGTTGACCAGAATGCACTGATCCTGCAAACAACTTAGTTTATTTGTTTTAATCAAACATTGAGCTAATTTTGTGTTCGGTTTTAGTTTAATTTCTTTGTTCGTAGCTGAGTAGGGATTGAGGATTTTATTTCCGAATTCGGCTGAAGCCAAATTTATGGATTTAGAAAACGGGAGAGAGAGACATGGAAGAAAGAAGCTGGGAGAGGGAAGAGAGTTGACTTTATGAAAACATTTAATGGGAAATTTGCATAGAATTCTCAATAGTTTGGATTATTTGTGAATAAGAATAGTTTTATTTTACTTCATAAAATATAAACTACTTGTAAGCACAAATATTCTTGAAAATATGGTTCAAACTAAAATCAACTTGGTTTAAGCTAAGTCGACTATGTTCAAATTAGAGGTGTAAAAGACTCGAGTTGGGCCGAATATTTGCTCAATCGAGCTATGTTTATTTAGAACTTACTAAAATCAACCTCGTTTAGTAACCTTGAGCTGAACTAGTTAAAAAAGTTATAGTCGACAAGAGTGTGCAACTTATGTATGTGACCATGATCCAAGAACTCTTCATAGTTAGTAACTAAAGCTTATCAGTCAGCCCTAGTGATTATTCAAGGATAGGTGACTTTCTAAGGCAAATTATTAATCAACAACTCAGTTACTCAGCTACTCAGTTGGCAACTACATCAAGTTATGCCATCTGATCAGGCTATACAATTATTGTATTTTATTTATTTTTTGTATAGCTATGTATACAACTAATTTTGTGATGCTTAAGCTTTAATCCAAATATATAAATAAGGGGTTAGGGAGTGAGAAAAGTTCCGTAATTTCTATGTAATTATCTATCAATGTCTTACTTTAAAATTCTTCTTATTCTCTCTAATTTTTTATTCTCTTTTTTACTCGGTATTATCTTCTTATGATAAAGTTTCAAGAGAAGTGCTATGGAGAGTTCTTGAAAAGAAAAGAGTTAATAATGTTTATATTCAAATCATTAAAGATTTGTATGCAGGAGCTATTACTTGTGTTCAAACACAAGGTGGTTTGACCAAGTATTTCCCTATTTCGGTTGGGTTACATCAAGGATCAGCCTTAAGCCCATATCTTTTTGCTTTATTCATGGATGTTCTCACTAGACATTTGCAAGAGGATGTACCTTGGTGTATGTTTTTTGCTGATGTTATTCTTCTTGTTGATAAGACTAGAGAGTGAGTTGAAAGTAAACCTGAATTATGGAGGTCAACATTAGAGACTAAAGGTTTTTGCTTGAGTAGATCTAAAACGGAATATATGGAGTGTAATTTTAGTAGTAATAGACCTAGTGAGGGGATTGTGACTTTGGGCGATCAAGTCTTTAACAAGAGTACATGTTTTAGATATCTTGGATCTATTGCTCAGAGTGATGGTGGAATTGATGGAGATATTATCAGCATAATTCAAGTTGGATGGTTGAAGTGGAGGAATGCATCGGGCTTATTGTGTGATAGAAAAGTACCCCTCAAACTTAAAGGGAAAATTCTATAAGATGGTAGTGAGGCCTGCAATGCTTTATGGTGCTGAATGTTGGCCATTAAAAGAGAAGCATAATACTAAGTTAAGTGTGGCAGAGATGAGGATGCTCAGGTGGATGAGTGGCTTTACCCTTAGAGATAGGATACGAAATGAGCATATACGTGAAAAGGTTGGAGTAGCTCCAGTAGAAGATAAGATTAGAGAGAGTCGCCTTAGATTGTTTGGTCACATAAAACGGCGATCTTCCAATGACCCGGTTAGGAGAGTAGAGGTATTAGATTTGACTTATGTTAAGAAAGGTAGAGGCAGACCTAAAAGACTTGGTTAAAAAATATTAGGAATGACCTTTCTTTATTAGATTTAAACTAGAATTTGACCTTTAATAGGACACAATGAAGAAAAATGATTCATGTAGCCGACCCCACTTAGTGGGATAAAGGCTTGATGTTGTTGTTGTTGTTGTTTTTACTCGGTATTATCTGTATAATTAATGTGATTCATGTATAATTTTTTATTCAATATTTTAAAATGTGCGGTGATCGCGGGGCATGCAAGCAACTAAAAAAGGATTGCTACTTAACATGGAAAATTAAGAGTTTGCGATTGTTCGTCAACTTGTTTAATTTGAGGAGAGGATAACTCAAAGACTTAGGGAGCATTAGAGACGATGCAGAGAACCACTCATAGAGTGGAATTGCCTACAAGATCTTTTGATTCCACTGTGAGGAGGAGATTATATTGGGCTAGAGCCTTGACCTCTGCTCCAGTTACTGGTGAGACATTATCGTGGCATTGAGGAGTCGATTTTCAACTCTTTATTAGGGATAATGTAGAACTAAGAAGAGGATGTTGTTACTTGTCTTTGGCTTCTCAAGGAAGTTTGATGAGGCCAAGCCTTTAAAGTTAAAAATCCTTTATCTAGATTTATATAAGGGAAGGAGGGATCCCGCTGATCCCGTTGCATGCTTTGAGTCGACAGCTTCACCTCTAGATATCAACTATGCATTGAAGTGTAGGCAATTCTTCACTACATCCACGAAATCGTATTTGAGATGATTCTCGCATCTGCTACTCAGCATCATCATTTCTTTCGTTGAGTTCAAGAGGATGTTTGTGATGTGATTTACCAGCATGCAATAATTGCTAAAGAACTCACAAGCTTTATTGTCAATGTGGCAAGAGCCAAGTGAATTGTTGAGGAGTTTTATTACTTGATTTTAGACGGAGATGCTCGATGTGAAAGATTTTGAGTCAATTGTCACTAGAGGTTCTCTTGTTGGGAAATTTCTATAAGTGGACCCATATTATTATACATATAAATACAGTTTTATACATTAGTTGCTATAAAAAATTAAGCCAATTAAATTCGTGATCTATTTAAGTATTAAATTATTATTTGGCTTATGTGGCATCTCATTTAAATTTTGTATGGAATTAAATTTGTGCAGAGGCCGGGTATTTATTTTATTTTAATGATGGGCTGAAATAAAATATTTACACTTTAAGTATATAAGGGTTGTGGTCCCCAATTTAAGCGGTAGTTCTCATTTCTCATCTTGAGTGAAAAGAATGGGTCTCTCGCTCTCTTGGAGAACACCGCTTTAAACGTGGAAGACCGAAAACCTCAATTCTGCATTTCAATGGATTCAGGTACGCTTTCGAAAATTCTTCTCGATGATTTGGCATGTCGTTCGGAGACGATCGAATTGATTTTTGTGTCTCCTTTAAATTCCTAACAAGTGGTATCAGAGCTCGGTTATCATGTTGAATCAACGAGAAATACTTTTCTCTAATCATGTTATTGATTATTTGAGTTTTTCGGTCATAAGAGATTTTCATTTAAGAACAGTTTCTTATTTGAAAAATTTATTTTGTTGCAATATAATTACAAGTTCTTCCAAAAATATGTCGTTTATTTTTTCTTTTTGGAAAACTGAAGTAAAGTATATAAAAGATGTTCTTAAACTGTATCATCTTTTTTTTCCTTGCATCGTCTTCTTCCATGGAATGTTTTCTGTGAAGTTGCTCCAATGGATTTTTTGATTTCAATCGATGCATCTGTTGGGCATTTTTTTTTTGTTATTATTATTTTATTTTAAAACGTCACTTATATGTAAATATATCTAAACTGACACGTTTTACTATGCTTGCTTAATTAAATCTTGTGTATTTAATTTTTCCAACCGACATATTGATTAGATAGTAGTGGCTACAGTTATTTCATTTTTTCCTTTTGAAATAACTATTCAGTTTAGTTTTCCCAACATGGGATAATTAATTATCTTGTTGTAATCTTGCCTCTGTACTAAATTTAGCAAATGTAATTTCCTTTTTATTTCTTATGAAAAAATTTGCTAAATAAATTATTAATTTTTCTTTTTATGGATTATGTATTTCCCATAAATAATTATTAATTAAATTAAATTTAAATTAAATTGAAATAATATGTCACCAAAGTGACCTCTATTAAATCAATTTATTTAATTTAAAATTAATTGAATAATGATATAGTATTTTTCTAGTCTATGCGAAAAATAATCGGCCCAAAGGAAGATTATTTTTTGGCCGGACTCTAAATATTTAGTTATAAATATGTGATAATTTTAAAATTATTCATGCATATAGTAAGTCGGTCCAAAGAAAGGTTTATTATTGATAGAATTTATTATCAATATTTATTAACTATAATTTTAAGAGTACCATTTACAAATTGTAATTTCTGTCCAAAGACTAAATTATGATGTTGTGTTAGGTATCTTATAAAGGACCCACCATATACTGTTATTAATTGTGAGTTAATTTTGTTCTTTTTAGTTAATGTTTCTTCTATATCTGCCAATTTAAATAACATTCCAGTGCTTAATGGCTCTAATTTTAAGAAATGGAAAGAGCACATTACTATTGTTCTTGGGTGTATGGATTTACACTATGTGATTAGGACTGAACGCCCTCCTGCCCTTACTGCGGAAAGCACTATTGAACAAAGGGAAAATTTTGAAAAGTGGGAGCGTTCAAACCGCATGAGTCTTATGATCATGAAGCACTCAATTCCAGATACCATCAGGGGTGCAATGCCTGAGGAGGAAAATGCTCAGAAATTCCTAAGCCAAATAGCAGACCGTTTCGTAGGCTCTTAAAAGGTCGAAACAAGTACTATTCTTAGTAAACTTGTTTCAATGCGGTATAAAGGCAAAGGAAATATAAGAGAGTACGTTATGGAAATGTCTAATCTTGTTACAAGACTAAGAGCATTAAAGTTAGAATTGTCTGATGACATTCTTGTGCATCTAGTCTTAATCTCTCTTCCTGCATAATTCAGTCCTTTTAAGATAAGTTACAATACTCGAAAGGAAAAGTGAACTCTTAATGAGCTCATTGCTCAGTGTGTGCAAGAGGAAGAAAGATTGAAACAAGAAAATATAGAAAATGCTCACTTAGCTTCTTCCTCTCATGATTTTGCTACCAAAAGGAAAAGAGATTATAAAATTAAAAGAGCTGCAGATAAAGAGACTTCACAACCTAAAGTGCAATAAAAACAAGATCAGGTTATTACTTGTTTCTTTGCAAGAAGACTGGTCATGTGAAGAAAGATTGTCCAAAATATGCTAACTGGCTCGTCAAAAAGGGTAAACTTCTGAATTTTGTTTGTTCTAAAGTTAATTTGGCCTTAGTACCAAATCATACTTGGTGGATAGATACCGATGCAACTACTCACATAAGTGTGACTATGCAGGGTTGTCTAAGGAGCAGAATGCCAACTGATGCTGAAAGATTCATCTATGTGGGAAATGGCAATAAAGCTCCTGTTAAAGCTGTAGGCTTATATAGATTGTACTTAGAATCTGGTTATACTTTGGATTTGTGTGAGACTTTTTATGTACCGTCATTTAAACGGAATCTCATTTCTATTTCATGTTTGGACAAATCTGGTTACTATTGTTCATTTGGAAATGAAAAATTAAGTTTCTTTCAGTATTCTAAAGTTATTGGTACAGGTTCTTTGATTGATAATCTGTATAAATTAGATATTTCTGCCTCACAGATGAATGAAATTTTGCATATAAATAATTTTGGTACAAAGAAAAAATTAACTGATGAGAATTCCTTTATGTTATGGCACAAGCGCTTGGGACATATTTCAAAACAAAGAATTGAAAGGCTTGTGTCAGATGGAATTCTTGATTCCCTTGATTATACAGATTTTAAAATTTATATTGAATGTATTAAGGGAAAACAAACAAATATTAAGAAATTAGGTGCTAAAAAAAGTTTAAATGTCTTGGAATTAATGCATACTGATATTTGTGGCCCATTCCCTACAGGTTCTTGGAATGGTCATCAGTATTTTATTACTTTCATAGATGATTATTCTCGTTATAAGTACCTATACTTAATAATTGAAAAATCAGAATCTCTGGATGTATTTAAGATCTTCAAAGCTGAAGTTGAAAATCAACTTGATAAGAAGATTAAAGCTGTTAAATCTGACCGTAGTGGTGAATACTATGGTAGATATGATGGATCAGGTGAACAACGTCCAAACCCTTTTGCGAGATATTTAGCAGAATGTGGCATCGTTCCTCAATACACTATGCCGGGGACTCCAAGTCAAAATGGTGTAGCTGAGAGACGAAACAGAACCTTAAAGGATATGGTTAGAAGTATGATTAGTCATTCTTCTTTACCAGAATCACTTTGGGGAGAAGCCTTAAAGACTGCAGTTTATATTGTCAATAGAGTTCCAAGTAAAGCAGTAACTAAAACCCCATATGAGTTATGGACTGGAAAGAAGCCTAGTATTAGGCATTTTCATGTCTGAGGATGTCCAGCTGAGGCTAGGCCTTATAAGCCTAATGAAAGAAAATTGGACTCAAGAACTGTTAGCTACTATTTTGTTGGATACTCTGAAAGGTCAAGAGGTTTTAAATTTTATGATTCCTCAAATAAATCCTTCTTTGAGACGGGCAATGCTAAATTTATTGAGGATGTTGAATATAGTGGGAATGATAAAATTAAAGATTTTGATTTTGAGGAGGAATATGTTTCTATTCCTACTATTACAATTGAAAATGATCAGGTAACTATGCCTGATATTATTTAGATTTTAAATCCAGATAATCAAAATAATCTTGAATTATCTCCCACTCATATGGAAGGACAACTGATGTAGAACGGGAAGGAGGTTTTCAGTCTTATGGGTCTTGAAGAGCAACTCGTGAAGTTTAAACATCAGCTTTTGACACTTGGGAAATTCTGGACAGCAAGTAGCCACCTGGGATAGCAATTCCGGACAGTTTCGGGCAGCCACGGTTGCTCCCAAAAAGGGCTGGACAGCAACAAACTGCTGCAGGAATCTGTGGAAAGCAGCTGTGGCAGCAGTTTTGTCTTGTAGAAAACTTGGGACAACCACTTGGAGGACTTGGGAAGGTCCTGGACAGCAACAGGAGGGTTATGGCAGCAAAGTTCCTGGTTGTAAAATTTTTGGCCAGCAAACTTAGGGTGCAGGAAACACCAAACCGGGAGAAGAATAGAAGGAATTGGAAGAAGATAATCCAAGCAAAGCTGCTGGGTAGGAGGCGGTCAGGTAAGGCTAGGATTTGGGGATTATTTCCACTTTGAGGGGCTGATTTTGTGGCCAAATTAATGAGGTTTGAATTGTTTCCTAAGTGGAGATTTTAGGATTTAGGAAACAATTTCCTAATATCACCCTAGAGGAGCTGGTGACAATCAAGCATGGGGAGGATTGATGAGGTGGATTGATAGCTTCTTAATATGGGTATTGGGAATAGGAAAGGTTTTAATTAAATCCTTTTGAATTTCAAATTCAAATTGAACTTAATTCAAGAACTTTCCTAAAATAGGTTTCATTAAACTAGTAAAGAAATTTATAACTTCAAATTGCTTTGAAGTTTGAAAATTAAATCTTCCCAATTTAAGAGTGGACACTTATGGAAAGAATTCAATGTGTGATTTGCATTTTGGTGGGAGAAGATAGGAGAGAGGAGGGAGTTTTGTGGAGAAAATTTAAAACCCTTTCCTAAATGGTCTCTTTAATTTAGGAGAAGAAAAATTCCACCCAGATTAAATTTGAATTATTTCATGAATGAGATTCAATACTTTCCTAAAATAGCTTTCTAATTTAGGAAACTATTTGAAATTCAAATTTTGAATTTCAAATGATGAAAATAATTTCCTAAATTATTTGAACTCTTTAGGTAAGCATTATGGTGGTATTGACTCCTCATTCATGGAGACAAACAATGTTGGCCGGCGGTGGGCTTGGTTTGGGTGGGGCGATGGAGGAGCTAATGGAGAAAAGGGATTGGGTTAGTGGTTAGGTTGAGGTGAGCTTTGGTAGGAGGGGTTATGGGGGTGGCGGTTGGTGGTGGGGATGGTCGGAAGGAGGGGAATAGTGAAGAGGATGAAGATAACGACGAGGAGAAATAAGAGGGAACAAACAAAAACAAGAGACAAAATATTAAAGATACAACCGCGAGCCCGGACACATCCTGCGGCTGACGGGTACTACGTTGCCCTTCTCCAAGGGACTTCACGCCACGAGCCCGGACCCATCCTGCAGCTGGTGGAAACTCCGACTCCCTCCCATAGGGATTTCATTAACGTTCTTCCCAAAGAACCCAAGTGTAAAACGCAAATTTTTTTTATTAATGATCCATCATTTCAAATACAAGAGAAGGAGCCTCTATATATAGGCCTCAAGAGAAATTAAAAGACACATTCGCCCCTTGGGCTTACATAAGACAAGAGGGTAAAAAGAAAAATTGCAAAACTAAATTAAATTACACTTAATAAACGAAAATAAAACAAAGTGATCTCGGTCGTCGATCTTCATATCCTCCTCGGATTAGCATGGACGGTTGGATGTCCGCATCAACAACAACCTCAAACTGAAGTGCCATTAAGGAGATCCACAAGGGAAAGGAGAAAGGCAATTTCAGATGATTATATTATATATCTCCAAGAGCATGAGTTTGATTTGGGATTGGAAGATGATCCAATCTCATTCAGTCAGGTCAAACAATGTTTTAATTCTCAAAAGTGGATAGAAGCCATGGAAGATGAGATGAAATCTATGAAAGACAATGATGTTTGGGATTTTTTTGAATTGCCTGAAGGAGCAAAACCTATTGGTTGTAAATGAATTTTTAAAACCAAAAGGCAATATTGAAAGAAATAAAGCACGTCTAGTTGCTAAAGGTTTCACTCAAAAGGAATGCATTGATTATATAAAGAGACTTTCTCTCCAGTTTCTTCGAAAGTCTCTTTTAGAATCATTATGACACTTGTAGCTCATTATGATTTAGAGCTACACCAGATGGATGTAAAGACTGCATTCTTTAATGGAGACATTGAGAAAATTATATATATATGATGCAACCAGAAAATTTTCAATCTTTTGATTTAAAACATATGATATGCAAATTAAAAAAATCAATCTATGGTTTAAAGCAAGCTTCCCGTCAATGGTATAAGAAATTTGATCAAGTGATTTCTTCATTTGGTTTTAAAGAAAACACTGTTGATCAATGCATTTATCATAAGGTCAGTGGGAGTAAATTTATTCTTCTGATATTATATGTCGATGATATTCTGCTAGCAAACAGTGACATAGGCTTATAGCATGAGACTAAGAGATTTATTTCAAATAAATTTGAAATGAAAGATCTTGGAAATGCATCTTTTGTGTTGGGTATACAAATTCATCGGGATCGCTCCCGTGGTATACTTGGGTTATCACAAACAGCCTATATTGATAAAGTGCTTAGTAGATTTGGCATGAAGGATTGTGCACCAGGGGATACACCCATTGCAAAAGGAGATAAATTTAGTTTGCTTCAATGCCCAAGAAATGAAGTTGAAAAGCAAGAGATGGATAAGATCCCTTATGCATCGGCAGTAGGGAGTCTTATGTATGCTCAAGTTTGTACGCGTCCGGATATTGCGTACATTGTTGGAATGCTTGGTAGATATTTAAGTAACCCATGAATGGATCATTGGAAAGCAGTGAAACGGGTTATGAGGTATCTAAAAAGGACAAGAGATTTTATGCTCACATATCAGAGATCTGATCATTTAGAGATCATAGGGTATTCCGACTCTGATTTTGCTGGTTGCCTCGATAGCAGGAGATCCATTTCAGGCTATATTTTCATGTTGGCTGGAGGAACTATTTCTTGGAAAAGTGTTAAGCAATCACTTATAGCTTCTTCAACAATGGAAGCAGAGTTTATAGCTTGTTATGAGGCTTCAAATCAAGGAATATGGCTGCAAAATTTTATCACAGGGCTACATATTGGTGATGACATTGAGAGACCATTAAAGATAAATTGTGATAATAAAGCAACTGAGTTATATTCCAAGAACAACAGGAGTTCGTCAAAATCAAAACATATTGACATAAAGTTTCTTGTTGTGAAAGAAAGGGTTCATTGTTCTCAGATTTGTATTGAACATATTAGTACAAACCTTATGATTGCAGACCCACTTACAAAATGATTACCACCTAAAGTATTTCATGAGCATGTGGCTCGTATCGGTGTAATTTGTTTTGATGATATGCTAGCTTAGTGGGAGTTTGTTGTATTGTTCAATTATTATGAACTTAATTTCTGATCAGACTAAAGTATTGTTATTTTGGTGAATGAAAACTCTGAAATACAGTTATTTGATTTCAATTGCAGTTTAGCATAAAATATTGAATTTTGGTTATAACTCTTTTGAGTTATAAAATTGGACCAGTTGAAAATAGTCATGATTTGATATCACATTACATAAAATTTTCATGCTACACATCAATACTTGATCTATGTCGTTAATTATGTCAACATAGTGACCATTGATGGGTCTTGTTACGAAATATGTAACAAATGTCGCTTTGATTCTATATTGATATAATTTATGGACCAGATTGTCTAGATATGTTATTTTAAAAAGATAGCAAAATTGAGCTCTTACAGTTATTTCAGAATGTATAGTTATATGTATGTATATATATATATATATATATATATATATATATATATATATATATATATATATATATATATATATATATATATATATGTGGCCCAAGTGGGAGATTGTTGGGAAATTTCTATAAGTGGACCCATATTATTATACATATAAATACAGTTTTATACATTAGTTGCTATCGAAAATTAAGCCAATTAAATTCGTGATCGATTTAAGTATTAAATTATTATTTGGCTTATGTGGCATCTCATTTAAATTTTGTATGGAATTAAATTTGTGTAGAGGCCGGGTATTTATTTTATTTTAATGATGGGCTGAAATAAAATATTTACACTTTAAGTATATAAGGGTCGTGGTCCCCAGTTTAAGCGGTAGTTCTCATTTCTCTCATTTCCCATCTTGAGTGAAAAGAAGGGGTCTCTCGCTCTCTTGGAGAACACCTCTTTAAACGTGGAAGACCGAAAACCTCAATTCTGCATTTCAATGGATTCAGGTACTCTTCCGAAAATTCTTCTCGATGATTTGGCATGTCGTTCGGAGACGATCGAATTGATTTTTGTGTCTCCTTTAAATTCCTAACAGCTCTCACCAAAGGTTTGCAAGAAGGACCTTTTCATTATGCACTTAGCCTATAGCAGTTAGAGACTTTAGTCAAGTTACTCAAAGTCGCTAAGGGTCACACAAATGCTGGAGACTATAATATGTATGGAGACTGATGCCTCTACTATGGCCAAGAGGAAGGAGAGAAGTCATATAGGAGGGAATTTTTCAGCTATTTTATAGGAACCAAAGAAGTTGTCGTAGGAGTCAAAGAATTGCAAAAAGATTTTATCATGATTAAAGAATATCAACCCTCCATCAAAGAACTCATCCCTTTGATAGGCGAGTATGCAATGATAGATGACCCAATGATCGCAATGGAGAGATGTTGTTTCAACCTCTAATTCACCCATTGCCACCTATAATTCATGACTATAGCTCCGTTGTGAGTCTCTATGCAGTTAGTTGAGGCCATTCAGAAAAAGGACATTTTTGAAAACCCAATACCATTGAAAATTGGCAATCGCCTATTTGACAGATT
The DNA here is from genome assembly GCA_016618105.1 of Dendrobium huoshanense. Lineage (NCBI taxonomy): Eukaryota > Viridiplantae > Streptophyta > Magnoliopsida > Asparagales > Orchidaceae > Dendrobium > Dendrobium huoshanense. The sequence goes on from CM028355.1 coordinate 35,519,656, forward strand.
AAAATACTATATCTACCATAGTGATCATGATCATGACACCGAGGAGTGCCTCCTATGAAGCTTGGTGGAGAATCTCATCAAAACTAGTAAACTGAAAGTTTATTTATTTATTATTATTATTATTTTTAATGCTTGAATGAGGGCCGAGGAAGGCATCAATGGAGGAGATCCCTTTAAAGCGGGCATACTCCTTTTTGAAATAATTAGGATGTGTGGTTTCAGTTGATGAAGATGAATATATCTAAACAAGAAAAAATTTCCTACATTTTGGGAAGCTCTGTTCCACCTGCTGCTACAAATATGAGATAAAAAATGGTATGCAAAAATCAAAAGATAGATTCTTCGTTGAAGAGAAACTGGATTAGAAATATGGAAGTATAAGAGATTTTGTAAGAATATCATTTAGCAGATATTCTTACCAAATGAGTATTCAATTTCAATTGGGTGTTCTCAAAGTTCTTAAGCAAGCTGGATGTATGTGATATCTATGCACCAACTTGAAGGTGAGTGTTGAGATTATTTATTGCAGTATGATTGCATACTCAGCAATCTATGTGCTCAGATCATATTAACTATATAATGATTGTCCATCTCAGCAATTCGCATGCATGTTTGTATTTTCTTTTTTATTATAGTTAATTATGTATTAATTTGTTTGCTAATTGTAAGACTCATAATTAATCATGTAATGTTCATAAGTATGTACATATTTTCTCTAATTTGAAATAAAATTCAAAATTTCTACCCTTTTTTTTATTAGAATTATATAAAAAAAACTTTAAAAATCAATTGAAGCTGATCCGGAACCAATGTTTGATATCAGCATCAAGCTCTTAGGGCATCTCCAACCGAAAAACTCATTTTTCACTCCAAAATGCCGTGAAACTGAAAAATGCCGTGGTTCAACACCAATCGAACTCCATTTTACCCCCTAAACGGTCGTCCTCTTCTTTCACGCGTTTCTTAGGCTAATTTGATAGAGACAGAAAAATAACAATGATGAACAGTGCAACGCCAATATTGGCGTCCCACTTTTCACGCGCAGCCAAAAAGCGGAAGTTTTGCCGTTCGGCTGGAGCTCGGGAGCGACATCATACAAGCGTTTGGAGTTCGGTTAGAGGGCATCTCAAATCGAAAAACTCATTTTTCACTCCAAAATACAGTAATACACCAATATGCAATAACTTGACTCCAATCGAACTCCATTTTCTAACACCAAAAAGAGAATATTCCTAGTATATTCTTTCTCTTTAATCATATATTTATATTTAATTATGTAAAAAATATATTTTAATTTCTAAAAAATAATGTGTTTTTAAATTAATATTTCTTAATTATTGATAACAAAATTCTACACTTAAATTTTTAAAATTAATAACCAATTTTTCAAATTAAAAAAAAAACATATAGCGGGTGAACAGTTTCACCCGCAAGCAAATAACGGAAGATTTGGCGTTCGGCTGGAGCGACCGAATAACATCATATACATGTTTGATGTTTGACTGGAGAAGGCCTTAGCTCATATACCCTTGAACTTCAATTCATCTTCTAACTTGTATACCTATATTTTTGGCAGGTGATTTCCAACGACAAATACAAGAGTGTGCATCATAGGGTGTTGGCCAACTCTCATAAAAAAGCCAGAGCTTCTATTGCTATGTTCTTAAATCCTGATGGGAGAAGTGAGTCTGACCTCTATGGGCCTCTACCAGAACTATTGTCAAACGAAAATCCTGCTCACTACAGAAATTTCACAATGTCTGAATTCATGAGAACTTTCTTTAGCAAACAGTTGGCCAGCAAATGCTTGCTTGATCATTTCAGGATACAATCTGATGACACCAAGGAAGTATAAGCTTATGGATTGTGTAAAGAACAAAACTTTGGCTCCATATACATGTATTTACTCTATCCTTTTGCTTGCAGCTTTTGATGTTGTAATGGTATTTGTCAAAAACAATCAAGATGTACTATTTTACTAAAATATTCATAGCTGTTGTAAGATCAACATTGTTCTATTAATACTATTTTGTGGTTTGCACTTACTAGAAATAAATTTTTGAGTGTTTGGTCGTTTATGTTGCAGAATGGAAAATACAAATAAGTGATAGAATTTTTATCCAAGTACATTGATGTGAAGGGATTGATCATAGGTAATTTGTATGGTACTCGTGAACAAATTCTGAGGAAATAAGATTTGACACATGAGTTGCAATGTATTGATATGATTTTGAAAGTGGCAATTTTGTATAGGTTTCGTTTTAGGACAATTTTTTTACTGCTTCTTAAAACATGATGGGGACATCAACTCATGGAAGGTTTATCAGAGGCGTGGCCGCCGATCTACGGCCACGATCGAGTCTTTGTATTTTTGAGTCTTTGATGTTATTTTATTATTCATGTATTTTCTATTTTCTTAGGGTCATTATGTTTTTCCGTTCGTACCCCTTTAGTGGGAATTGTCGTGTATGAGCCCAAAGGGCAAGTTGGTCTTTTATTGTCTTGAGTCTATTGTACTTGGCTATTTATAGCCTCTTGTCTAATGTTTGAGGGTAATGAATGATTGCTTATGAATATTTCTTCTTGGTTGAGTTTGAGAAAGAGCTTGAGAGTTCTAATGAAGAGAGATCCCTAGAAGAGGGAGATTTGCGCAATACCCATCAACCTAGATAAGTCGGGTTCGTGGTTTCAATCCCTATCTTCTTCCCCTTGCCTTCCCCTCCATCTAAGCCGTCGGTTCTCACTCCCACCCGAGCCCCTTCCTCACCTCCCAATTCCATGCAAACCCCTCACCCGATCCCCGCCTCCCCTTCCAATCCCACGGCCCAATCCCTGCCCGACTCCATCACCCGCCGGCCCCCCAACCTCTAATTTACCAATTCTATTTTATGAAAGTGCTTAATTTAAATCAATTTGAATTTTAAATTCAAATTGGATTTATTGCCTCACTTTCTTAATTCCTAAATCCAAATCTACAAGCCTTATTTCACTACATTAATTGCTCCTTAGTTCATGCATGCCTCCAGCCCCAATATAGGGAATTGGGGATTTGTTTCCTAATTCCCCCCCTAAACCACTTTGGAAATATTTCTAATTTCCCCCTCCACCTCCTTAGCCGAAATTCCCCTCCTTTTATTTAAAATTGTTTCCAAAGTGAGCCCTTTAATTTTGGAAACAAATTAAACCCTCTCCCCATAATCTTGCCGCCGGCATCCCTCCCCATACCCGCTCTTCTTCTCTAATTCTCTCCTCTCTCATTAACTCTCCAACCTTCAAACTAAATCTAAAAATTTATTTCATATTTCCCCTTGGCTCTTCCCTCTTTCAATTGCAAAAGAGAAACTTCTTTCTCTTCACTTAAACTTAAGAGCCCTATCAAGACAGAAGGAGATTTGCTTCCTAGCTCCGATGAATGGCGGATCCGGAGACTGATTATGGAATAATGTGGGACGAGGACGGTTTCACCGACATCCTACAATCCACCTTCTTCGACGTGAATCCAAGGATTGATCACACCATCGAGGACTACTTGGAGCGTATTCTGGACACTTGAGTGGAAGCAATTGACGAGCACTTCGAAGGCGTCGAGTGGAGGATCTTCACCACTTCTTGACGAAGGTTTCTCTTTCTCCTTTCATTATATTTCTGAAGTCTAAATTCTCTTAGTTTTTATTCCAGTCACGACAGACGACTCTTTACTGCTCATGTTAAAGCTTAGTAAACATAGGGTTTGAGTGCACCTTTATGCTTTCTAATTCTTGTTGTTAGATTAGGGATTTCTTTGAAACTACTACTTATCATTGTGTTATTTTCTTGATTCATTTGGAAAGCTTCAAATCTCTTGCTACGTAATTTGGCCTAAGCGGGTGTGACCCCAATTTGTTTTGATTCATCGTTTTAAAGAGCTATTAGTTTCGTTCTATGATTACTCTAATCACAAGTTGTGCAAAATCTAAATGAACAACAAGCATCTCATACTTAGTCCTGCATCAAAGCATCTTTCTACTATAAAATTATTTTTTTATTAGAAAGCTTCTTTATGAAGCAATAACAAAGTTGTCCCAAACGAAGCCTTAATCTTCAAATGTGGCGTGAAATTTTGGAGAGCATCATATGTGAAACGTTCTATATAGTTGTCATAGTAGGAGGATGATAGTGACTAAGGCTTCGTTTGAAACAGCTTTTTTTTATTGATTCTTAAAACGGAGTTCTAGCACAAAAATTTTTATTTTTTAACAAAGGTTATGTTTGGGAAGGCTTTCTTACTGCTTCTTAAAGCAGCTTTTTAATATAAAAATTTTATTTATTGTACTAGAAAGCAGCTTTATGAAGCAGGAAGAAAGCCGTCCCAAACGAAGCCTAAAACTCAATAAAAAAGTTGTGCCAAACGAAGTCTAAGTGACATGAATCGTTCAATTTTCAAATGGTCATTTGCATCACTTTTAATGTCATTATATGACATATGTCGATCTATTGTGGCTTATGTGATGCTAAGGCGGTCATAAATGAGAATTAAGTATCATTTGATCCCCTGAGAATAGTGAATTCCACAAACAAGATCATCATGTATAGCATGTTTGATGTTATTATTATGCCAATAAGTTGGTTATAAATAATGAGCATGCATCATCAGAGATGACATACTTCTCAGTAGCCCTTTCTTTGATAGAGAATGCTTATGACAAATTTTAGTGATGCACCTTGAGGTGTTGACAAAGCAAACCTAGAGGGATGACAATGGCTAGGCTAACAAAAAATTTTATGGCCATTATCAACAATAATTACATGATTAAGTGAGACAATAAATGGGTGTCATTTAGAGAGAAATTATTTTGTGCGGTCATTGAATGGTTCAGAGGCAAATCAGAACACGCCACATCACTCAATATCGAGCGGTACACTGTAGTGATACACAGCAAAAAAATGCTGTGGCGCATTCTCATTCGTCTCTGGACGTCGTTCGGTGAAAGCACAGAATAATTTTTTGTCATTTCGATAGTTAGGTTCTTGCTTCCATCTGCTTAGGTATTTGAGCAATCTTATCTATGCATTTATCTTTCACTCAACAGTTAAAATGACAAATGGAGCATATTTAAACATCTTTAAGATTTAAGATTTACTTATTCAACGTTGGCATGACCCCTTCTAAAGGAACAATAACGAAGAATATCATCATTTGAAGACTCAATACCGAGTTATACCGGGCTTTACCGAGCAAATACCGAGTTATACAAAAAGTTGTACCGAGATTTTCCTAGAAAAACTCGGTACAACTCGGTATTTCTCGGTACAGCTCGGTAAAACTCGGTAATGGTCTTCAGAAAACGGTATTTCTCATTATTATTAAATAATACCTAATTGTACTGAGCAAATACCTAACTTTTTGACTGGAAATTGCCTCCGACCGGATGTTCCTCTATGTCCTTGCACCGGACGTAATAAAAGTTCCTTCTAAAGAGCCTCAACGAATGATTTTCTTTTAGAATATTCTATTTGTACCTTATCTGCAATTGATTAATGATGGATTGGTGCGCAATTCCATAGATTTTCTCCTTTTGTAGGAAGATTATAGAAAATCAATGCACTTGAACCAGCAAACAAATTATATAGTCCATTATATTTTTTTCCTGTGAGTATAATCTTCGTATTTTTTATCAAATACCTTAAACATTATAACTAATAAGTTATTAAAAAAATAATTAAAATTGGTTAACTGGTCAAATTTAGGTCATTCGGGTTAATAGCAGGTCAAGTTTGGGCTTGTCTTTTTTTCCCGTTTATATTAAACGGATCGGATTTGGAATGACTGGGATCAGATCAGTTCAATTTAGGATTGGTCTCAAACCCAACCCGCCAACCCCTCTAGTGTCCACATTTGTTTGAGCCAAATCATTCTAGCCACATAATAAAATTGGAACTTAGGACCGAGATTGATCCTTTTTTCTTTGAATTTTGATTATAAGAAGATAAATTATATGATACAAATTTATCAGTAAGAGGTACATTCTAATCATATTATTCTTACTTGTCACTTATAGTATCTTCTTCCAAGTCTTAGACTTTGTTTGAGACAGCTTTCTTTCTGCTTTCTGTAACCGCTTTTTAGTATAAAATTTTAGTTCAAAAAATTCGTGTGCTTGGAATAAATTTTTGCCGCCGTTTTCTTACTGTTTTCAAAAAATTTGTACTGAAAAACTATTATAGAAAATAATAAAAAAAGTATTCAAAATTGGAGCCTAAACCATGTTAAGTAATGCTTCTGGCTTTATTACTTGTTCCGACTCAATTATGGGCCGATACAGCTTTTCCTGCCATATGGCTCTTAAGCTAATAATTAGTTAAACTTGACCATGACTTATTAGTTTATAAATTAACGTATTAAAAAATTTTAATATGTTATATTTGAGTAGTCTTGAGCTGCTTTCTATCTTTTTCTCGTTGCTTTATTACCTCCGCTCGTTCGTTGACTAAGCTTTTAATTTGACATTTTAATTAATATTTAATTTGATCTTCGGTATTAAATTCACGGGACTAAAAGAGGAAGGTAACGAAAGATAAGGTATCCGAGTTTGGCATTTGTGGCTAGTTAAACTATGATAATGGGTAAGTTAGTCAAGTTAGCTCGAACTCGATTTATGAATTAGCTCACAAGCTAAGTTTATTGAGTGACGAGTTCAAGCTCAAGCTTAATATGCCTCAACTCATAAACTCGTTGAGCCACTCAATACGTCATCAAAAAAATTAGCTTGATCATACACTAATCTAGAAGCATATTTGAATTAGAAACTTTCAAAAATAAAATTTGGATCATCCAAACTCCGATCTCAATAATCTTACAATCATAATGAACGTCTGGGCAAGACGAACCCAATGACACTAAAGTAACTCCAATTCAAGTTCAAATGGGCTCAAATTAAGGGGTTTAGGTATATTTGGAAGCTTCATAGTATTAATTGAATGACTAAATGATCTCCAAATTAGTCATGCTTATAGTTGAATCGAGCAACTCAACAGGATGAATCCAACGAGCCCAAGATCACTCAATTATGACATCATTAAGACACTTAAATACTTGACGAATGCTCTATGATCAATGGAAGAAATATGGACCGTCTGATGGAGCACTCCAAATTTGCTATAGATCTTCCCCATATTTATGGAGCATACCACTGCCAAAAACTTATAAATAGACCATGTTTCTTCACATGAGTAGAGAGGAGGAATGATAGAGAGAACTAGAAAGAACACTTGCATTTTCCAACCATCATCTCGAACAACCACCACCAGTTATTGATGCCGAGAACCACCGTTGGCATTGAAAATCTTTACTATCTCCAGAGTATTAACAAGAATTAACCTTATTGTTCGGCATAAAAGTCTATATGTGGACCTCTACTTTCTATAATTCCTATTGAAAAATCAAACTTTGTAGCTGTGTATTAACTATCATACATGATTTTTGTACTCTCCCTCTTCTTCAACAATAAAAGAAGGATAATTTGTGTATCACTTACTATCTAGTGGATTTTACAACTAGATCAAGCCCCATGGTTTTTTTAACTTTTTGGATTTTTCACATAAAAATTTTTTGGTCCTACTACTTTTATCTGTTCACGCTGAATCTTTGTACAATGCTAAGACATGAAGCACACATTTTATTGACTCAAATTTTCTACCATGTAATAGTTTAGCACCATCTGCGAGAAATAATTCTTGGTTGGGGGTAAACTTTATTACAATCTCGAAAGGTCATTCACATCAATGTCCTGGGCATTGTCGTAGTGTGGTATTACATTTACCATGATCAATTATCATGTTCAAAAGAAGTATTTTAATATTGAGAGAAACCTCACTATAACAGCAAACAAATATTGTTATATCGCCTCTCAATCATAAGTCGTTGTTACATCATTTTATGAATATAGATTTTGGCTAGGGGAAACTTTGGTTACAACATCACAGAGATATTTATATTAAAATCTCAAATATGGTTTATAGTTGAGCAAGTCCCTTCAATATGTTATGCTTTCATGATAGTCTTTTTTAGAACCACCATTCATAAAGCTTACAATAAATACAAGAATTGTTCTTGTGAATCTCAAATTTTTTAAAGTCCCTAGCTGGACTATTACACTTGGTACAAGGCCTTAGTCTCAATCTCGAATAGGCCGCAATGGTATACATACATATTCATCTTCACCTTTATTTTGGAATACACGTAGCATCCGTCCCCTCCCAATCAAGGTATAATTGATCTCATGGGATTCAATTCGACCTCTTTCACACAGGTTAACGTCATTAAGTAACAATTTGACAAATAAACATGGATGGGTCAAACAGCATTGGTGGATTTCTTTCGACCTCTCCCAAACATATTAACATCATTGAACAATGTTATAACAAATAACCTAAAATATGTCAAACATCCTTGGTAGATTTCTTCCAACTTCTTTTTCACAGGTAAACTTTTCGAGATCTTATCTAAGAAATAATCTTGGATAGGTCAAACATTTTTTGTGGACTCCCCCCAACCTCTTTTATATGAGTTAATGCAATCAAGCAATGCTCTAAAGAACAATCCAAGGAAGGGATACACATAAGATAGCCTCAAAAGAAAGCTAGTAATTGATAAGGTCCTAACTAGAAAGACCCCATGAGGGCAAGTGGCAAACAAGGTCAACACTCATAACCCTAGGAAGGCATGCCCATGAAGTGCCCTCGATGGGAAGCTAGTAATAAACAAGGTTTCCACTATAAAGACTCCATGAGAGTAAGTGATTAACATGGTCTACACCCATTCAAAAATCTCAGAAGGTAAAAATCTCAAAAGGTTCAAGATTATCAAAAAAAAAACTTTAAAGGCAAATGTCTCAAAAGGAGTTTGTGTGCACAAAACCTTAGAAGATAAAAGCCTCAAAAAGTATATGTAGACATAAACCTCACAAGGTTTAGCATCATAAGATATAAGATTATCTAAAAATCTTAAAAGGTATACACCTCAAAAGGGTACACCTGCAACCATAGAAGGTAAAAGTCTCGAAAGATTCAGGATTATTAAAAAAAATATTTAAAGGCAAAGGCCTCAAAAGGAATATTTATGCAAAACCTAGGAACGTAAAAAACTTAAAAGGCATACGTACACTTAAAACATAAGAAGGCGTAACCTCATAAGGTATAGGATTATCTAAAATTTTCAAAAGGTACTAATACACCAAAAAACTTAGAAAGTTAAAATCCTCAAAAGGTATAGGATTATCCAAAAAACTTATAAAGAAAAAAATCCGAAGAAGGAACATGTGTATGCAAAATTTTAAAAGCACTACAGAAAATTTAGGCATTATTGGCGGTTCCTGTTAGATTTTCGACAGTTTCATAAAATATCGGCGGTTAGTAAACTGCCGGTATAAACAACGTAGGAAATGATTTCCGGCAGTTTTTTTCCAGCGGTTATTCTTGCCGTCGGCATGCATGCACGGCCTGTAATTTTTGGAGGTCATAGCGCTGGTGACCGTCGGTTAATCACCGACGACTTAACCTCAAAATGCATATGTACACATAAAACCTTAGAATATATAGTCTCATAAGGTATAGGATGATCTAAAAACTCATAAGACACATGTACACCAAAAATATTAGAAGTATAAAAGCCTTAAAAGATACATGTACTAAAAATCTTAAAAAACTAACATCCTCAAAATATTTAGGATTATCCAAAAACTTTTAAAGGAAAAATGCCTCAGAATGAACAAGTGTACGTAAAATCTCAGAAGAGAAAAGCCTCAAAAAATATATGTATTTCAAAATCTCAGAAGGCAAAAGCCTCATAAGGTATAGGATTATTCAAAAATCTTATAAGATAAAAGCATTAGAAGGTTCAGGATTATCCAAAAAAATTTAAAGGCAAAAGCCTCAAAAGAAACATATATACATAAAAGCTTGAAAAGTAAAAGCCTCAAAAAGATATATGTACTTAAAATCTTAGAAGACATAAGCCTTATAAGGTAGAGGATTACCCAAAAATCTCAACAAATATATATATATATATATATATATATATATATATATATATATATATATATATATATATATATATATATCTCAGAAGGTACAATTAAACCAAAATTTTTTAAAGACTAAAAGTCTTAAAAGATATAAGTACATAAAAATCTAATTAAGAAGGCTAAAACCCTCATAAGATATATATATTTTTTGATTTAGCATAAATCTCAAAAGGCTAAAAGTTATAGAAGAAATAAATTTCTTTTAATATAGTTACTCTAATTAAAAAACAATATCTTAAAGTTTATCTTAAAAATGTATTAAAAACTTAGTTTCTTCCAAGGGAAAATTCACAAATTAGAATTATTCTTATATAAAGATGGAGCATTCATTACTTCAAATAAATTGAAAGCAAACATCATACTCATATAAATATCTTAAAGCCATATACAACATTATTAGATTTATATGACGTCAATATAGTTTAATTTTCAATCATTTTCAAACATACAATTTTCAACATCTAATATAAGGATCTAAAAGTAAAATTCCATGAAGTAAAGTTTTTTCATCAACGTTATTTTTGCATTCAGTATTGCACTAATTTGAGAAAAAAATTGGAGCTTCAAAATATGATAAAAAGTCTCTCTCAAAAAAAAAAGTTTATATTCTTTGAAGAAAAAGATGAAAGTTCTACCATAAAGATAAAAATCTTGAGTATCACTTACAACTCTGCATGAAGACTAAATTTTTTAATACAAGAATAGGCATTATAGCTTGATAGGGTATATTGCATATTCATGATAGTGGAATGTCAATAATATAAAATGAAAAAGAGAAAAAGGAAGAAAGGAAGGCAAGAGCAAAAATTTTTATACAAACAGAGGCACTGGAGTTTGATAAGGGATATTGCCTATTCAAAATAGTAGAATGCCTCTAATATATGAAGAAGAAGAAGAGAAGAAAAAGGCAAGAGAATATTCTTCTACACAAAGAGGGGCACTAAAGCTTAATGGGGGATATCACATATTCAAGATAGTAGAATACCTCTAATAAAAGAAAAAACAAAAGATAATAAAAATATAAAGGAGCCAAGAACAAATTATTCTACATAAAGAGAGGTACTGGAGTTTGATAGGGGATACTACTTATCCCATATGATGGAATGCATCTAATATAAAAATAAGAATATAAGATGAAGAAAAAGGGGACAACAACAAATTCTTCTAAACAAATATATGTACTAAAACTTAACAGGAGATTTCGTCTCTCCGAGATAGTGGAATGCCTCTAATATAAGAAGAAAAAGATAAGAGAAAGAGTAAATTGGAGAGAAAAAGTGTAAATTTCTCATTAAAAAAAAAGACATTTAGAGTTAAAGGGGGATGAAAAGAATTTCATGCTTTAATGACTTTAAATGAGAGAATTATTATGATTAATGAAAGAAAGTTACATGAATTTATGGAAGAGAGTTATATGAATTAATATAGAAAAGTTACATATCTTTAAAATTTTAAAACAATTCCTTCAAAAAAAAAAAATTTCCAAATAAAAAATCAAAAATTAAAAAAATTAAAAATAATTGGGGGCACCAAATGGTCCCACATTATGCGTTAAACGACGCTGGCATCTATGGGCACTAAGCTCATGCGTCACACTCTTTACACGTGTTTTTATATTAGTAGGCTCGCAGTAGGCAGCTGGCCATCTGGCCGGCCCAACCTAATTTGGGCTTAATTTCGAGCACAAAGACACTTATTCCAACATTTTTAGGCCACCAAGATCATTTTTCGGGGGTTCTGCAATAATTTTAACACTTTCAAAACCTAAGAAAGTCTCTACAACCCTTTTTGAATAATTTAAAATATTATAGAGTGAAATTCTTCAATACTTTTTATTCGATCACCACATCAACTTTATGGAAAACTTAAATTATACTTAAAGATATTTTATTTGGTTCATGGCCCCGAGGGTTGGGGAGGTCCATGTTGACATCCAATGAGCAATTGCGCATCTTATTCGAAAATTATAGCTTTATGTCGCAACATTTTACAAAGAACATATATATATATATATATATATATATATATATATATATATATATATATATATATATATATATATATATATATATATATATATATATATATATATATATATATAAGAACTAATTTGAGAGCTTCAACATCCAAAAATAGGGGGGCAAATGACATGTTAGCAAAAAACTAGCTTGATCAAGCACTAATATCAAGGCATATTTGAATTGAAAACTTTCAAATTAAATTAAATTTTGGATCATGGGCTCAAATCAATGGTGTAAAGAATATTTCAAATCTTTATAATATTAATTAGATGATCAAATGATTTTTAAATTAGACATGCTTATAGTCAAATCAAGTAGCTCGACGAGATGAATCTAACGAGCCCAATATCTCTCAAATTTAACATCATTAAGACACTTAAATGCCTCACGAATGCTTCATGATTGAGGGAAGCAATATGGATTGTCTAATGGAGCACTATGAATTTGCTCTAGATCTTCTTCATATTTAAGGAGCATATTACTATTAAAAATCTATAAATAGACTCTCATTCTTTAAAAAAGGAGGGAGGAGAAATGATATATATAGAGAACTAGAAAAGAAAACTTGTAGGTATTTTTCAGTCATCATCGCTGACAACCACCACCAGACAATCACCATCGCCATTAAAAATTTCTACCATCTCCAAATTATTGATAAGATTTAACCATGTTGTTGGTTATTAGCTGTCATACTTGATTTTTGTATACTTTCTCTCCTTCAACAGTGAGGGAAGGATGATCTTTGTATCACCTACTATCTTGTAGATTTTACAATTAGGTCAAACCCCATGATTTTTTTCCTTTCAGAGTTTTACATGCAAAAAATCCTTTGGTCCTACTACTTTTATATATTCATGTTTTTTTTTGGGGGGAGGGACCCACAATAAGGGCCTATGTGTTAATAAAAGGCAAAATTACACAGTCCTTAAGGGAAACTCAATCCCACTACTGCTCAAAGAACTACATTCAAAAAAGAAAACCAAAAACCAAGGGGTTCGAGTTTCCCAACTAAAACACAGTACAAAGCAACTTAGTAACATTCTACGGTGCTTAAGACTAAGCACCCAAAAAAAATGGGAGAGCGCAAAAAAAATACCAAAAAGCTCCTAGCAACACGAATCCAAAATCAAAATCAACTTGACGTCCATGTCCTGCAACCACCAAAAAGAGACACAGAACATAAAATAGCACAAAAAATATTAAAGCAATGAAATTGAAAGAAAATACTATTAAAACTAAAAGGATATATCTAGAACAAGAGCTTCTGGTAACACTCCAACTCTCCCAGCAACCCGCCCAGAAGTGAAGAGGAGACCTATGCCTGCAGTCAGTCCAAAACACAAAGAAATAAAACATAACAACAACCCCACCATCCGTGCAACACCCACCCCACCAATAATAAGCAAATCTCCCAGAAACAATCAAACCCGAGCAACAACAACAAAGAGAAACAGGGGCAGCAACCACCCAAGAACCCCCAACCAGCCAACAACACCGCATAAACCTGGAATAACTCCAACAAACTAAACGCCGGAGACCACCCACCCAGAAAATTAAAAACCATCAATATAAAGAACACTATTCTGATCCAAATTAATCAAGCCTTGAATATGGACAGAAAGATTCTTAAAAGATAAATCAATAATACCGTTAAACTTACTACCAAACCCAGCCAAAGCCTGAGCAGGAGAATTAATAATAGGGGATACATAGGTAAACGAGCAATTCATAGAATCCAAAATAAATTTAATATTTATGCGGGTATAGAAGAGAGAATACCCACAACTACTGCCATCCAAATCCAGCAACGCTTTGAGATCCACATCAAAATTACATTCCAGAACAATACTCTAGATGTCCAGAACAACACAAAGGTAAAGCCCATGAAAAGCAGCCATATAAATACCTCCAAGTTTATCGGTTTCATTAGTTTTACCAGCAAACCCCAAAATATAGGCCCCATTAGAATTTCTAATTAAGTCGCCCAGACACCAAATGTTCCCCTCCAAAACAGTATCAATATTCAGCTTAAAACAATTAGCTTGAGGTTTCATCCAATACAAAATCATGTTCACCGGATTAAACTGAGTCCCATGAAGCTTAATCCCAAAACCCGCAAGCGTGAAAAGCACCTTATCAAAACTTTTAAGGGAAATAAGATTAGCAGTAAACAGGGATTTAACCTTCTCCTTAATTTTAAAAATAATACAGTGATGATCCATCAAATTACCATTAAACCGGGAGTCATTTCTAGCCAACCAAATGTACCCAACTATAAGAACAGGGATAACATTCCTAATATGGTCCTTAACACAAACCATCCAATCCTTAAACAAATTATAGACAAAACAATGAGGCCCCCAAAAATTAAAGTGAAATAAATCCTTAAAGAAAATCCACACCTTAACAGCAATAGGAGAAGAAATAAAAACATGATGTAAGTTTTCATCATTAAAGTAACACTGACATTTAGAGGTAATAAACATACCTCTTTTCCTAAGTAGCTCATCCGTAGGAATAAACTCCTTAAGAATTCTCCAATTAAAAATAGAAACATATGTAGGAATGCTCTTGTGCCACATTATTTTAAAAGGCTTAGAAGACTCCTTTTTATTTCTAAACACATGCCAAGCATCTTTAGTTCTAAAAAGACCATCTTTAGTAAATGTACAAAGTAAAGCATCTTTAGCATTACGATTAAGAGAAATGTTAGCAATCATTTGAATAATAAAAATAGAAATAACAGAAGAAAGTTTATCCAAATCCCAACCATTGGCAGAATAGAAAAAGTTAACTCTCACCATACTCCTAGAATTCGTGTTAAGGAGAGCCTCAAGGGATAGACCATTAATCCAACGATCCTGCCAGAAGAAAATGTTACCCTCCCAAGGCCCCAAGCTAAACAGGGCTCAACTTTCCACTTAATCTGACACAGACGATGCCAAACCTTAGAATGGCCTTTAGAATAGAAACAATTGGAGGGGTGAAGATCCCCACAATATTTAGACCTCATAAAATTAGCCCACAAAGACACATTAGCTCTTAAATTATACCAAATTTAAAAGAAAAAGCATAAGCCAAATCAGTCATCGACTTGCAACCAAGATCACCTTCCTGTAAAGTACCACAACACTTATTCCACGAGGACCAATAAATTTTAAAATTAACAGAAGAACCCCTCCAAAAAAATTTGTTGAGAATTCTATCAATCCTCAAAACCATCATCTTAGTAGAAAAAAGAACTTGAAAAATATAAACATGAATAGAGGCAAGAACACTTTTGATAAGAACTAGCCTACCACCAAAACTCAAAAACTTGGAATCCCAAGAAGCCAAACGATTGTGCATCGTGGAAAGCAAGCCATCAAAAAGAAAGGTCTTTTTTCTACCTTTAAACAAAGGAATACCTAAGTACTTTAAAGGTAAAGTAGCTTGGGAAAAGCCCGTAAAGTTCTTAATATCCAAAATTCTATTAGGAGGAACATTCTTAGAGATGACAAAAGAACTTTTATCTTTGTTAAAAACCAAACCACTCACAGCTTCAAACTGATCAAAAAAGCCTAAAACTTTAGAAATCATACTTTTCAAAGCATTCATAAAAACAATGAAATCATCGGTAAAACATAAATGAGAAATGTTAATACCACCCATAGTTCTAAAATAAAGACTATGAAATTTGCAGAACAAGTCAGAAAGCCCCCTAGACAAATACTCCGCCACTAAAATAAAGATAGCCGGGGAAATAGGATCCCCTTGTCTCAAACCATGAGAAGACTTAAAGAAACCATGACACTTTTCATTAAGGATAATAGAAAAGAAAGGACTTTCAATGCACGAGCTAATAAGAGAATTAAACTTGTCATCAAAACCAAATAATCGCAACATATTATAGATAAAGCTCCAGTTAATGTTGTCGTAAGCCTTAGTGTGGGCTCCGAAAATTCGGCCTCGACCTCCGCTCGCTTTTCTTATTCGGCGAGGGAGTTTTAACGAACTAAGTTCCGAGGTAAATTTTGGAAGGCAGATGGGTTTGTAGATAAGACACTACCCAGAGATTTCGCCCTCATTTTGTGAGGACTTTATGATCTGAGTTCTGGTTTCCTATAGGCGCAAGCCCATATAGTTAATTACCCCTCCCGAAAACGAGAGAGAACTTTCGATTAAGGCTAGTCATCAATCAGATACGTAGAATATACGTGTCATCTGGCATATAGTAGCAGCATAGGTTTGGGTATTGGTAGGAATTGGATTTTGAGTCTAGATTTGGGTATTTGGAAAGGTTTGAAAAGTTTGATATTTAAAAATAGAAATTTCACCATCGTGCACTTAAAGCGGATGGTGGGGGAATGGATGATAGACCCAATCAAGATCCCATGGTTCCGTCGTCCCGGGCCATCGTAGTCCCTGGTCTACTTAGTCAGAGGAGGTAGTTGACCCAACCTGACAGAAGGATCCTTGTCGGCAGCCATGGGTTGCTTCGTCCAAGGGGACCTTGTAGACCGGGGTTGAATGTTTGTCTAAGGGGACAAATTTGAATCCACCTTAGCTGACAGAGGGCTTTGTGCCCTATCGATTATATCCTATTGATTCATATCTCAAGGATTTAACGCCATTAAGGAGCGTATTGGCTTTGGCCATAACCGCTATATGTGGTGCCATTTGGTGGCAAAACCACTCGGTTCAGAGGGCCCCGGGTCATAACCGTTTACCTGCAGTGTCATTTGGCGGTGAAACTGCCGGTTAGAGGACACGTACCACGTCCTTACTGGCAAGAGATTGTTTGAGAATGGATCCTAGTGATATTTTTGACTAGGCATTTCGCTCTTTGTGAGCTGAAGTTGATTTTAATTTGTCCACCTCGACAAACTGTTGCGGAGGGTGGATGAATTTTGCTTTAAGTGTGTTGATGGATTGATTTCATTTTTTAAATATTTTTGGGATTTTGTGATTTTAAGATTTTTTTGGATTTTTGGATTTTTATGGGTATTTTGGGTGGAGCTTTGAAATATTTGAAATAAACTTTGAATATTTGGAAAATGTTTGAAAATATTTGGGGAACCCCTCCGGTTGAGATCTGCATTCAACACGGCCATCATCGGGGTGTTTTGGGTCATTTCTATTTGTAGCTTGAACCTTGTCAACTCAGCCGAGCTATTGACTGAGGATCGGGTTTTGTAGGCTTCGTGCTCTTGAGAGTGAATTCTTTTGATTTTAGGCTTTGAATGCCTAATATGAATGTATTAAAATAAATATTCTGGTCGTCACGGCCATATATTTGCTTAATGGTTCGAACCCTGTCGACTCCTATTGATCCGTATAGAAGGATCGCGTTCGGATTTGAATTCACTTGTCAACCCGCGCAGCATCCCTAGACGTCACGTGTGTACCAATAACACGCTCGCCGGGGCCCATGCGGGTCGAGAATATATTTCCCCCTTTAGTGTACCTATGTGTATACAATTTATAGTGCACGTGCAAGGGGGTATTTTTGGAATATTTATAGTTGTGCAAATAATTGACATTTGAATACACAACATTTGATTTCAGAGCTTATACACGCCTTTTGTCCGCTAGTACAAGTTACGAATCCGGTGGCGTGGCGTAGCAGATTCTGAATAGAATTATTCGTTGCTTCGTACAGGTAGACTGTCGTGCACTATTTATTGATTTTTGTAGGCGGATCATAGTGCACTAACTAATCTCCTGCCTTGTTGTAAAAGCTCGTAGGAACTTATAGTCTTTATGCATTCTGCTATAATTTTGATCTTTATGATACATCCACTATTGCTGGAGGTAGATGTATTCTTCCTTAGATTGAAGTTGACTACAGGATACTGCATTTACTGTAGTCTTTCTGCATCTATCCATAAGTGGCATGTTATACATACATCTGTATTCGTAGAAAAATTGTATGTATTGTAGATCTTTTTTGTCATCTCATAGGAGCTTGTATGTTCATATCCTTTTGTTGCTTTTATCGTGATATGTAGTATTTTCACTATCGTTGACTTTGTGTTGAGAGCGTTGTTGTATGCGCTGCTTCTCTTTATCAATATATTTTCTTGCATTGAATCATTTCTGACAACATAAGTACTAGTGTATTTTTTGTATTCATTCTCCTTGCATTTCTATTGCTTGTGTGTGTTATGATGAGCATCACAAATCTTTCGATACCTTTGGGAATAAACTATAACTTGCACAATGAATTTTCATCCTCAAAATTCATTTGTAATCTATCACATATGACTCTCAATTTTTGTCATTTGTAAGTCTCACTTGCTTGCTTGTTGTAAATGGGTGAAACTTATAATCCCTTGGTTCACAAGTCTCATTTATCTTCTCTTGTATTTGATTTGGAATTTGTTATCTTACAAATGATAATTTTATTTGGAACATTATGTCATTCTTCATATGTTTCAATTTGAATATTCAATTCCCCCTCATGTGGTCCTAGCTCAAGTTTTCAAATTATTTGAGCCCCACTTGAGTTTGATGTCAAGTCTAAACTATAACCCAAATTTGAGTTCAATGTCATTATAGCTCAAATCACATTCGAGTCAAAATTTTCAATTGTCAAATTAAGCTTTTATTTGTTTCATTTGAGTACAAATTGGCTCATCACTAATTATCTTTCTCTTAATATTCATGTTCATTTAAATTTGGCTTATTGTCATTTAGGTCCCTTATTCCTTCAATTAAATTCAAGTTTGAATTATTGAGTTAAGTTCAAGTTAAGTTCAATTTGATGTTCAAATTAGTGTCCAAAACATGTTCATTTACACAAGTCCCCTGCTGTCCAATATTTGTTCAAATCCTTGTCTTTTTCAGACAAACTTTCTGCAGCCTCCCGGCGTCTCCCCCGTTTAGGGGAAAAACCAAGAGGCCGCCTACCCGCCACGTCAATAAAGACGTGCACGGTTGGTGTTGGTGAGACACCGCGGCGGTTGTATTTTTTATTTTCTCCCACCACGCGCAATAAAGGCGTGCATGGGGTTTTAAAAAGCATTTTTATGAAAGAGACAATTTTGCTTTCCTCCCGCCCGGGGGTACTTATAAGTGACCCCGCTTCGCCGTACGTGCCGCACCGGGGTCTCATCCCACCACGCGCAATAAAGGCGTGCATGGGGCGGTTCTCCGGTTTGCCACGAACATTGAAGTAGGGTTTTTGGTGATTGCCCGCTTCGTCGTAAGCATCGAACCGGCGTTCCATCCCACCACGCGCAATAAAGGCGTGCATAGGCAGTTTTCCGATCCGCTGCAAACAACAAAACGAGAATCTGAGTTGGAAATTCATACCTTCGCGGGGTTGATGAAGTCGTCGAGATGCACAAAATAAAACAAATTTTCCTTCTTTTTTTTTTCCTTTTCTTTTATTTCTTCTTCTTCTTCTTTTTTTTTTTTTTCTCTTCTACTTTCTTTTTTTTTCTCTCTTTTTTTTTTTGTTCTGTTCTCCTTTTTTTTTTTTTGTTGAAAAGACACAGGCATATACAGATGTTTGAACTTAATAACAATGAAAATACAAACGACTCAAAATAATGACTGATCAATAGGAGCAATAACTATAATCTTTATTGAGAATAACAGCCTTCTCCTATATGTTGAACTAAGCATCAAATATTGCTTCCAGAAACTTGTAGTTCATGATCTCAATAATCACATCCAAACGTTTGTTATTTACCTCATGACTTTGAATTCTCCTTAGCACCTTCTCCCTTTTTTTTTTAAACTTCAATTTGATCATATGAAGAAAAATCTTCTAAACCCACGAGCTTGGCAATGACATTTGGAACTTTCAACTTCTTTGCCTGCTTCAATCAATGAAGCTTTATCATGCAAACTCTTCCCTTTCACTTTGCTTTGTTATCTTCTTTAACATTTTGATTGATGCAATCTGAAACTTTGAAAGCATTAATGGTAATTCCTGGTGCTCCATCCTTTACTGCATATCTTCTCTTGGCTGAAACATAATAATCTAGCTTTGTAAAAAAGTAAGCCATCTTTTTTTTTTTTTTTTTGGAGTTTCTTAATCAAGGCATCTTTATCCGCATCAGGTAGAGCATTGAAAGTGAAAACAGATTTGTTGCCAATGTAATCCTTGATGGGTTGCTGAAACTTTATTGCGCCACAAATACATAGCAAAGTCCCTCTTTGAATTAGAGCTGTAAAGAGGAGTCCAACGAACTATCTTGCAGATATTTTCTATGACATATTGTACCAAGCCGTCATCTGATGGAATAGCTAGATAGAGATATGTTGCAGTAGATCCATAAAATGCCAATAACCCACAACGCATGTACAGGATTACCTCTCTGACATCCAAAGGCTTCATTGACTAAGAACCATAGATTCCCTTGTATACAATTTCATCAAATCTTTCTGTTGATCCTTCTCCCGCCATCGTCGACCAAAAGGGGGGTACGGGCTTTACATGAGGTTAGGCGGAGAGTTGGAGGAGGCGAATGATTGGACGGACAGGTCTTGGTAGCTTGCGTGAAAGAAGATCACGGTTTGGGTGGAAATCTTCATGCAGAGGAAACATGGGACGGGCTGTTGATAGGGGGGCTGCTGGAGTTCTGTAAGAGTGAAGAGCAAGCTTTGAGGTGGCTGTTTTGAGCAAGAGATTTGAAAAGTCTATATGCTCGTGGATTTGGACGGAGGAGGCTTTTGGAAACGGCTGAAGGAAGTCGGAGAGGAGGTGTGGGGTTTGGCTTCAGTTTTGTGGAGACGAAAAAATTGAGAGAATGGCTTTCGTGGGATTCGTTTTGATCTAAAACGAGAGCCAGCCCTCGAGATGGATGACCTGCCATCAGCGGGATTTCAGGGATTTTATCAGAGATTTGGTGCAGGATTTCAACTTAAACGAGGTAATTGAATTAATTAGATTTGAGGTTTCATTTTGACTTTCTAATTTTTGGTAAGATCAATTCTCAATGTTAATAATTCCCTATCATAATTAGTAATAACATTAATTAGCTTAATAGTCATGTTCCAATCAATCTGAAAGCATCCCGATTTGTGTGTTTTCTCGATTCACGTGCAATCTGTCTTGTTTAATGTGTTGAATTCGTCGAATAATCAGAATTGGACGAATTAATAGTGCATTTAGGGTATTGTCGATGTCTCGGTCGTAATGAAGCAGTTCGTTTTGCGATCGGACATCATTTAGGTGGCGACGAGGCTTAATTACCTCGAAGTGTTCGTTGTCTCGATTTGCGCGCAAAACCTCATTCGAACAAATTGGCAATGCATTCATAGTATTGACGGTGTTCCGAACCCAATGACACAGTCCGTTTTGCAATCGAACATCGTTTGATCATCGTCGAGGCTAATCTCCCTTGAAATGCGTGCCGTTGCAACATATTTGAATCGCCCTTTGAAATTTACCACGCTATCTTAAATGATCCAATTTGATCGAATAAAATGTAGACTTTTAATGCCGACGACGTTCCGGACGCAATGACACTGTCCGTTTATCGATCGGATGTCGTCCGAATGTATTCGAAGCCTCGTTTCCGTCGTAACACAAGCATTTATATCATATTTGCATCGCCTAGAAATTCACCACCATCTTGGATGATCCAAATTTATTAAATAAAATGTATATCCTGAATGTCGACGACGTTTCGGACTCAATGGCGCTATCCGTTTATCAATCGAATGACGTCCGAGTGTCTTTGAGGCCTCATTTCTGTCATAACGCAGGCCTTTGTATCATATTTGCATCATCTAGAAATTCACCACCATCTCAGATGCTCCAAATTTATCAAATAAAATATATTTTCTGAATGTTGACGACGTTCCGGACGCAATGAAACTATCCGTTTGTTGATCGGACATCATCCAAGCATCTTTGAGGCCTTGTTTCCGTCGTAACGCAGGCCTTCACATCATGTTTGAGCCGCCTTTGAAAATTTTTAACACTTTAGACGATCCAAATTCATTAAATAAAAAATATATATTCTGAATGTCAGGGATGTTCCGGACGCAATGACGCTGTCCGTTCATCAATCGGACGTCATTTAGGCGACGACGAGGCTTAGTTCCCTCGTAATGCGTGCCTTCGTAACATATCTGAATCGTTCTTTGAAATTTACGACACCACCCCAAATGATCCAATTTAATCAAATAAGATGTAGACTTTTAATGTTGACGACGTTCCGGATGCAACGATGTCATCCGTTCTACGTTCGGACGTCATTTCGCTACCGACGAGGCTAATTTTTCTTCATAGCGCGCATCTTCGCCTCAAATTTGAACTGCCCTTTGATATTTACGACACCACCTCTAATGATTCAATTTAATCAAATAAAATGCATATTCCCAATGCCGACGATGTTACGGATGCAATGGCACTGTCCGTTCGTCGATCCGATATCGTTTGATCAGCCTCGCGCTTTAATTTCGGGTGTCGGCCATCCCTTTTGACCAATCTCGTCCGATTCAATTGCGAGGGGCTTCGACCTAGCAGAATTCAACGTCCTGATCCCAACGATACCATCCATTTGGCAATCAGAGGTCATTTAATCCCTTAAGTGATGTGTTTTGTCAATGTACGCATTACCTAAATGATCGTTTTTTTTTTTTTTTTTTTTGCCTCTTTTCACATGGTTTATATGTAGGGGTCAACACTTAGCAATGTCAAGTTTCAAAATCATGTTCCCCCCTCTAGTCTTAACATCCAAATCCTGACAAAACTCCTACGCAAGCAGGATATTATCAACAATAGCACAACCTTTAACAAACCACATTTGATTAGGAGAAATAAGCTTAGGAAGAAGTAATGATAGACGGTTCACCAATATTTTAGAAATTAATTTGTAAAAAATAGTGCATAAACTAATGTGCCTAAAGTCCTTCCAAGAGTTAACCTCATCACTCTTAGGAATCAAAGCAATAGAAGTTGAAGAGATTGGGAATAGGGGAACCATTAAAAAATCCATAATAGCGGAATGAACATCCTCAAAAATAATATGCCAAGAATGCTTAAAAAACTTGACAGTGAAACCATCCGGACCTGCAACAGAATCTGCATTCATATTAAATAAGGTGCTCTTGATCTCCTCCAAAAGAGGGCACAAAGAAAGGCTCCTACTCTCCTCTTCAGAAACCATCTTAGGAATAAAAGAATGATGCTTAATAGGAAGAGGATAGAAGTCTTTATTAAGATGATTTTTAAAAAAATTGACCACAAGATTAGCAATCTCATCACTATTCTCGGTAAAGGAACCATCCTCACGAGCAATTTTATGAATACCATTAATAGCATGCTTTTTCTTAACCAAAGCATGAAAATATTTAGTGTTATTGTCCCCTTCCATCAAATGCTTAATAGCAGCCATTTGTTTCCAAAAAATCTCTTTCTAACATTGAAGATTGCTAAGATCTCTTTTGGCCTTATTAAGGGAAGCAAGATTAGAAACCGAGGGATCCCTTTGACAGCAATCCTTCTGACCATTAATCTTCTCTTCCACCTCAATAATGTTAGAAAAGATGTTTTTGAAAATATTATGGTTCCACCAATTCAACACCAGCTTTAATCTTTTTAACTTAGCCCAAAGCCTAACCATACCAGAAATAGAGTTATCAGGAAAAATAGGGGCATACCAATTAGTTTGAACCACATTAAGAAACGATTCATGAGTTAACCACATATTCTGAAATCTAAAATGAGAATGCAAACCCAACATATTAAACTTAACATTAATGAGCAATGGGGAATGATCAAAAAGCGTACGACTAAGATGCACCACCTTAGTAGAATTAAAAACATTAACTCAAACATTGTTAAAAAGAACTCTATCTAAATGTTGTCATAAATGACCCCTATGCCAAGTAAATTTGTTACCAAAAAAGCCAATATCTATAAGATTACAATTCATAATCATATCATTAAAATCCTCCATAGATTGGTAAATAGGATGAGAGCCCCCAACACGCTCAGCAGGATTAGTAATGGTATTAAAGTCACCACCAACCAACCAAAGAAGAGTGCAAACACTATGAAAATTATCAATTAATTTGCTCCCATAAGATTCTCCTAGAATAAGCGTAAACAAAAGAAGCAACACATTGAAAGTTCAAGGATTCAATATTACAATGGAGCACTTGAGGAAAATTCCCAATAACATCAATCCTAACAAAATCTTTACAAAAAACACAAATCTTATTCTCCACATTAGCAAAAGCATGCTTAAAGCCCAACACTTTAGCATTATCCAAAAGTTTATCCATAGAAACGAGAGGTTCAAGCAAAACAAGAACGGAAATATTATGAATACGACATAAATTTTTAACTCTAAGCTTGGAGGAAGGGAAACTAATCCCCTTCACATTCCAAATAATAGCATTAAACATAAAAAACAAAATTAATGAGAAGTATGAGATCGGGTAGTCCTTGGGGATTGCAAAATAATGTTTCTAGATTTTCTACCCCTCTTACCACGACCTTTAGAAAAGCTCAAATCATTATCCTCTCTAGCATAACATTTAGCATTAATTTTAATTTCCGTATCAGTATAAGCATCACAAAGGTAATGATCAGAAAGAATTTCATTGTTCATCTCACCGCCTGAAGGGTTTAGAGAAGAATTATCACCTACCAAAAACAAAACCCCATCCTCCACTGTGGAGGAATTCCGCTGTCTTTGATCTGAGAAAGCATTAACAGGAACAACATTAATAGGAGAAAATTCATTATGATTAACAGTGGAAAAACCGACATCAGTTTCAATAACATCATTATGGATAATCTCAAGGGGCTTGGATGAAATAACATCCCCAACGGGCTTGGATGAAACAACATCCCCAACATCAAGAACAACAACCAAATCATCAGAACTATTAACAATTTCAGCATTAACCCACTTTTCTTGTTCTAAAATATTTTTAGCACCTTCTAAAATAGGAATAGAAGGAATCAGAACCTCAAAGCCTTTAGAAACGTTATCATTGTTAGAGGGACCAGAACTATTAAGAGACGGTTTAGAAACAATAGATGAAGAAATAATATGAGTGGCATCCTCTTCCCCCTCATTTCCACGAATAACATTCCCCAATTCCAAATTGACAGGACCAGCATTGTCCTCCAGAGGGCTAACTGGCACTTGTAATTCCTTACTAACAACATTTTCATTACCTTTTTGAATACTTTTATCCTTACATAAATTAGGATGTAAATGAAAGCATTCAT
The DNA here is from genome assembly GCA_016618105.1 of Dendrobium huoshanense. Classification (NCBI taxonomy): domain Eukaryota; kingdom Viridiplantae; phylum Streptophyta; class Magnoliopsida; order Asparagales; family Orchidaceae; genus Dendrobium; species Dendrobium huoshanense. The sequence continues at coordinate 35,544,927 of CM028355.1, forward strand.
TTATCGAATGACCATGCATCTTACAGTGAGAACAAAATATAGGTAAATTTTCAATTTCCACCTTTTGAAAGTAACCATTCATTTCAGATCCCAACCATATTTCGTGCGGGTATTTTTTCGTCACATCCAATTCAACTAAAACTCTAGCCACCGACGGCCTGGAAAGAGAAGCAGTCGATTGATCAGTCTATAAGGGCCTACCAAACACAGATGCAAGACCAAATAGAATATGCGAATTAAAAAAATGCAAAAGAAGGTTCGGGAAAGCTAACCACACAGGGGCAATGGGAGACTCCTCACTCACATCAAAGTCTGGAGACCACTTAAGAAGCCTCATTTGACAACCTTGAATGTAGTAAGAGCGACGAGATAAAATACGGCTATAATCTAAATCATTAGATAATTGTATTGCTATATGTTTAAAGTCCAGCAAACCAACATTAAAAGAACCCGATAGTTTCAGACCATAAAAAAAATTTACGAATAACATCCAAGTTCGATCTCCGAAGCATGAATTTACCAACGAGAGTGAAAGAAAAGGGGGCATCAAGTTGATTCACAACATCATCTTCAAATAACAGAGCAGGACTTCCTTTAAAGGAAGAATGCACAAAATGAATTTTCGTACCCGATGAAGACGACCCTCCCGAAACAACATCCTTAAAGGATCTGGTTTTACCAGTAAGGACCGGAGGAATAGCTGGGGTAGACGACGTCGGAGACGTCATCGCCCCCCACCAGACGAAACATAAAAGCAACCTCAAACCTCCGAAAGAAAAAGACCAAAGCCAAAAAACATGGCAAGAAAGCAGAGAGAACCACCAAACGCACAGGCTAGAGAAAGGAACGAGGTTACCAGCTCAAAAGGCGACGAAAGAGCTGAAGGGAAGCCGGCGAAGAGCACCGGCAAGGAACCCTAGAAAAATCACCTCTGAATCGCCAAGCAGAGAGCGCAGAGAGACGTTAGGCTAGTGCTATCTTAAAATTTTTATATATTCATGTTGAATCTTTATAAACAGCTAAGACGTGAAACACAAGCATTACTGACTAAAATTTTCTAACATTCAACAAATTTAAATTAGCATTATATATAATATCTTTTAATAATTTTAAATTAATTATATATATTAAAAATAAAATATCTAAAAAAAATTAAATTTTTTATTTAAATATCTGTGACAAATTCGAGCCTTCCATACGAACTCAAGCAATCAAGCCGAGCTCGAGCCTATATATATTTTTTAACGAGCAGAGTTTGAGCTTAATAAATGAGCTTAAGTAGAACTCAAGCCGAGTAAGAACAAATTAAGCTTAATTTGATTAGAAAGATACCATACTCAACTTGACTCGTTTGCCTCTCTAGTTGATAACGTACATGAAATGACATTTATTTCTAAATTATTTCTTATTCTCTCTCTCTCTCTCTCTCTAAACTCATATGTTCAAACAATTTCCCATTGTAATTGTTTTCTTGTGAGGTTTAATTAGCTAATTTTCCCACACCTTCATCGTACCTACATGCTTAAATAAATAATTAAATTTCACCCTTCGATTTGAATCCAGCAGCAGTACAGCACGAGTGGGCCCACAGCCACCCAATCTTGTAAAACTTACACAATTAAGAAAATTATTTCTTACCAAAAAAAGGTCCCACTCTCCCCTCTATTTATCACTCCCCACTCTTAGTTAAACGCCACCACCCTCCCCCTCTCCATCTCTCTCGAAGCCGGCCCATTCAAACCAGACAGCGCCGCCAAAACAGACGGCAGAGATGTCTCTTCTGCCAGTAAATCTTCACGACGCACCGCCATCCACCACGGTCTACATCCCCGAGCATGAGGTCAGCCACAACGGTCACCTCCGTGCAGGAAGCCAAACCACAGAGCACAACCTTGCCGAGCTTCTCCGCCTAGCCGCTGATGCAGGCCGTGCCACGGAAATCCCTCTAGCGGAGCTTGAACGCCCTCTCCCCTTCATCCTCACCTTCCACAATCTCACCTACACCATCAAAACCCGAACTTCAAAGACATTCCCTTCCCTTCTCCGCCGCATCCATCTTGCATCAGATGGAAACTCTCACCCTCCCCGCCGCACCCTCCTAGACTCCATCTCCGGCGAGGCTCGCGAAGGGGAGATACTCGCTGTAATGGGAGCCAGCGGTTCCGGAAAATCCACCCTCATCGACGCCCTTGCTGATCGCATCGCCAAACCAAGCCTTGGCAAAGGTGGCATCTTTCTCAACGGTGAGCCCTTAGAATCCAAGATTCAGAAAACAATTTCCGCCTACGTGATGCAGGATGACCTTCTCTTCCCGATGCTCACGGTAGAGGAGACCCTCACCTTCGCCGCCGAATTCCGACTCCCGCGTTGGCTCTCCGCCTCAAAGAAACGTGCTCGCGTCCAAGCTCTAATCGACCAACTCGGCCTCCGCGCTGCTGCATCCACTATAATCGGCGACGAAGGCCACCGCGGAGTCTCCGGCGGCGAGCGCCGTCGAGTATCCATCGGTACGGACATCATCCACGATCCTATACTCCTTTTTCTCGATGAGCCAACTTCAGGACTTGACTCCACCAGCGCATTCATGGTCATGAAAGTGCTGCAGAGGATTGCGAGCTCTGGAAGCGTTGTGGTGACTTCGATCCACCAGCCTAGCGCCAGGATTCTGAAGCTTCTTGATAGGCTATTAATACTATCGAAGGGGAGTACCGTATTCTTTGGGAGTCCGGACGGGTTATTGAACTTTTTTGCCGATTTCGGGAGGCCCATCATTCAAGGGGAGAACAGGGCGGAGTTCGCCCTCGATGTTGTTCGGGAACTGGAGGCTGAGCCCGGAGGCGCTGAAGGGCTCGTCCAGTTCTATCGTTCGCGGACTCAGGGCTCTGTTTCAGCTCTGCAAGACTCTCCTTTTATTCGTCCCCCTTCTTCGGCTTCCACACTGCAGGCGGCTATTACTGCCAGTATCTCCCGCGGGAAACTCTTCGCCGCCACCACCATCGGAGGTTTAGCTTTTCGGCTTCTTGTTTAATGCTTGGAGTTTGAGAGAAAGAAGGAAATAATCTAATGCAAATTAGATTATAATTAATTCAAATTTTATTAAAAATTTCTCTAAATCTTCTTCAAATTCAATGAAAATTTGAACATTATAATAATCTAAAATTTAGCCTTTTAACCACGCACATTTACGCCAACAGCTTCATCATCAGCAGCAGCAGAAGGAGGCAAGGTGCCGCAGTTCGCCAACCCCTTACACGTAGAGTTCGCCGTCCTGACACGACGCTCCTTCACCAACACCAGCCGCATGCCCGAGCTCTTCTTCATGCGCCTCGGCTCAGTCTTAGTCACCGGCGGCATCCTCGCCACCGTCTTCTACCGACTCGACTCATCCCCTCGCGGCATACAAGAAAGACTCGGCTTCTTCGCCTTCGCGATGTCCACTATGTACTACACTTGCTCCGACGCCCTCCCTGTCTTTCTTCAAGAGCGCTATATCTTCCTCCGCGAGACAGCCTACAACTCCTACCGCCGCTCCTCCTACGTCCTCTCCAACGCCCTAGTCGCCCTCCCCTCCCTTATCCTTCTCTCCCTCGCCTTCGCTTCCGCAACTTTTAACGGTGTCGGACTGGCCGGCGGCCCATCCGGTTTCCTCTTCTACTTGCTTATCATCCTCGCCTCATTTTGGGCTGGCAGCGGCTTCGTCACCTTTCTCTCCGCCATCGTGTCTCAGGTATGCTAGCTTGAAACATAAATAAAAAATAGCTATGAAAATACTCTATCTGCTCTTATGTCCTCCGCTTATATTTTCTCTATCAAGGTAATGCTTGGCTACGTCGTCGTTGTCGCCGTGCTGGCTTACTTCCTCCTCTTCAGCGGCTTCTTCATCAACCGTGACAGAATACCAGACTACTGGATTTGGTTTCACTACCTGTCGCTGGTGAAGTATTCGTATGAGGGGGTTCTGCACAACGAGTTTGGGGAAGGTGGCAAGTGTTTTGTGAGAGGAGTGCAGATATTTGATACGACGCCGATGGGGAAGATGCCGGAGGAGATGAAAGAGAAGGTGTTGGCGGCGATTGGGGGAGTGCTGGGGGTGAGCATATCTCCGGAAACGTGCCTGACGAAGGGGACGGATATACTGAAGCAGAATGGGGTGACGCAGCTGGGTAAGTGGTGGTGCCTTGTTGTCACCGTGGCTTGGGGGTTTTTCTTTAGGGTTTTGTTCTACTTGGCGCTCTTGCTAGCGGGGAGGAACAAGAGGAGGTAAATTTAGCTGAAGTCGTATTTGAAGGGAAAAAAAAAAGATTACCACAGGATAACTATATGTGTTTTTTTTTTCTCTTTTTAAGTTTAGATAATTAGATTATAATACAAATGTTCTTGTTTTATAACAAAAAAATGAGCTTAATGTTTTTTTAGGGTGCAAAAGAAATTGTACCATTATTATATAAATATATTGTATTTTCTTTTGATCATTTGCTAAGCTGTTATTGTTAGTTTTATAACTAATTATATTTTAAATAAATTATACTACAGTTTTAATTTTTTAACTTATCCTATTTTGAATAAGTTAAAAATATGATTTGACAGGTTAAAATTTATGAGTAGCTATTTTTTTATAATTAAGATAATTTTTTAGTTGCTAAAACTACTAGATTATTTTTATCTTAAAATTTTCTATGATGAATAAAGTTTATATATTAGTGTGAATATAGATTTCGGGGGTCTCCAATCTTCAATCTCATTTAGAAAATACGCAATCAACTTGAGATCTGAAAAGATTTAGATTTTATTTGGGATTGCTTTCTTACTGTTTTTTAAAGCAGCTTTTTAATATAAAAATTTTAATTTTTGTATTAAAAAGTCGCTTTAAGAAATAGTAACAAAGCCGGCCCAAGTAAAGCTTTAGAAAAGCTTGCTCAAAATCCATGTAATCGACTATTGATCATCTCCTATATAGCATACATTACATATTTATATTAGAAGTGTTGGAGGCAAAATAATTAATTAAATGTGCATCATAAGCTCAAGTTGAGAAGATATTTGATCATGATAACTTCCCAAAATTTCTTATAAACCTCCAATTCATGAGAAGTTTGAGGCATTGGATTTATATAGAGCTAATTAATAAATTTTAATATAAAGATTGTAGCGTATTAAAGCTATTTTTTCAACCTATAAATTCGCTTGTCTTCTTAAAATGATTTCATCCAATCTATTGATCTAAATTTTAATCTTTCAACTATATTAGAGATTAGTGACATCAAGAGCTTTGAAATAACATTTTTCTCTTGATTTTCAAAAACATAATTAATATTGGCCACCACCAGATCTTCCATTTATCACATTATCACCCAGCTCAAAACGACGTCCTAACCAGCCATAGCCTGGACTATCCTCTAATATTGTGACAAGACTATTCATGAAAATAATGTCAATCGCTTCATTTTTCATTTATTTTTGTTGAGTGTTTATCTAAGGTGATAAAACAATTCTTCACAAATCATTTTGAACAACTTTAATATATCAATATTATCTTATGGTTAATTCACGACTTCCTAATCTTCGTATACTAATATTACCAGCTCATTTGAAGTGTATTTTTGTCCTTTGTTGCATAACACTCAAATCAAATATCTTCATTATATTTTTTGCCACTTTTTTTTTTTTTTTGTGATAAAACTCGAGAGTGGGCCTATGTTTTAATATTCAAAAATCAGTTAAAAGTCATTAAAGGATCGATATCGCCAATGCTCAAAGAGCTACAATAAAAAAGATAAAAAAGAACCCAACATTCAAAGATACATATCTAATTATAATAGAAGAAAAAGGAAAAAAAGATAAAGATTAAAGATGGTAGATAAGAAGTCAAAATCAAAAATAAGAAGCCCAAAGCTGAGATATTCAATAAGAGCAGACAAAAAATCATGTTTAAATATATGAAGGCGCGTGAAGAAACCAGACATAAAATCTGTAAGGTCAATACAATGAAAAAATATCTAAAGTCGATGCCCCAATGAACCTAAAATGAAAGGTAGAGAAAAAGTAAAAACTAAAAACCAAGGCAACCAATCAGCAACAAAAAAAGATAATATAGCAACAGAAAAAATCAGAGCAAGCAAATAGAAAAGACAACCAAAAGGAGCAGAAAAATAGAGTTAAACATAAGGGATAACCCTACATATGAAAACAAAAGGTCAAACGATCAACCAACAAGTCAACAACCCAAGAAATAGACTAAACTACATATCAACAATTAGTAGGCATCATAGTCCCAGAAAACAGACAACCAAATATAAGGAGAGTAGCAGAATAACAGCAGTAAGAAGAATGAAAAATAGATGCAGAGAGACCATAAGATAAGATGAACAAGAGAACGAGTTATTAAAATCTGAAATAAGGTAATCCCACCTTATCCAATCTCGTCAAATCTCTCAAAAAATAAATTAAAACTCAATATTACAGTTTTGATACAATTCAATATTGGATATAGCAGGACCCTTTTTGTTTGGCCGGCCAGACAACATAATTATTCTCTTCTGTCAATATATGAGTAAAAACATAATCAAATGATTAAGATAAAATTTAATATTCCCGAATATATAATGAAGAGAAGCATTGTTGTAATAGTTAGACAAAATTAAATTAACACAAAACCTAGAACCAGACTCTATCTAAATTTTATGCATATTTTGATCTAAGCAATATTTCAAACCCACAACAAAGCTTTAACCTCAGCAACAATGACACTACACTGGGCAATGGAAGCATAAAAAGCAAAAAAAAAGTCACCAGATTATCACGAGTGATTCTCCCAAATCCAGTAGTGGACCGGTTAACAAAACCGTCAATATTAAGTCTAACCCGGTCCATGGGAGGCTTATCCTAGATGATGACTTTTATTGGCAAATCAATATGAGAATTCTCAAAGAAAATTTGAAAAAAAGAAATCCATCTATTCTAGCTTGGCTTTAAAATGTTTAAGGCAAAGTAAGTTGGTAGCAACTAGTTGATGAATTTTATGCTTAAGACCATTCACTACAGGAAAAACGTCAATTTCCGGCGTCAATTTTTCATCGGAAAATGGCCAAAATCCGTCGGAAATTAGTATTTCCGGCGGATTTCCGACGGAAATATTTACGCCGGTTTGATGCGCATCGAAAAAGTGTTATCGGCGCAAAACTTTCCGCCGGAAAACTTTCCGGCGAAATTCCGACAAAAAATGCGTCGGAAATATTTCCGGCGGACATAAACTGCGCCGGAAATTAAAAGAAAAAAGAAAAAAGAAAAAAAAAATTTGTCCGCTGAAGGCTGGCCCCAATCCCCACCCCCCGCTGTCCGGACAACTGGTCTAACCCACCTATAAACCGTGACCCGTGTGGCTCAACTGTGACCCGTGGGGCCGTGACACGTCTGGCTCAATCCGTGACCCGCTCCAGCAACGAGCGAAGAGGTTCGAACCCCCGCCCTTCTGAACTTCTGCTCTCCATCAAACCACTCGGCCACCTTGCAAAATAAATAAGTAAGTGAGATATATTATATTTATATTAATGCAAACAGTAACTACTATTTAAAATTGTTAATATATTAAAAGATTAAAATAATTAATATATTTAATATAATTTATTTAAAATATTTATAATGTGAGTTTAAAATATAAACTTAAAAAAATTCAAAATAACTTAATTTAATTTATATTTAAAATAATTACGATATTTAAAAGTTAAGCTTTTTTTTAAGATCAAAATAATTACTATATTTAGTTTAGCAAAAAATTATTAAACTTTTTAATTTATTTTATTTTAGAAATATTAAATCTAATTTAACAAAATAAATAATTTTAAATATTACTAATTGTCATTTTCCAGAAAATTTTTAATTTCGTCGGAAATCCGCCGGAAATTCCGTCGGAAAATCCAACAAAAAATGCGTCGGAAATAACTTCAAAAAATTTCGTCGGAAGCACGCCGGAAAATCCGCCGGAAATATTTCGTCGGAAAGTCGTCGGAAAATCCGTCGTAAAGTCTGACGAATTTATTTTCGCCGGAAATTCCGCCGGAAATGAGCTGTTTTCCTGTAGTGATTGAGAATTCTATCAAAGCTCATCTTTATGTCAGATGCTTGCAATTATTTTTTTCTATCCAAAGCAACCAAAAGATAACCATAGGAACAACTGTTGCAATATGGCCAGCCTAATTATTATTATTAAAACATTGGGCAAGGATAAAATGACAATTAGTGTTAAAAAGATTCAAATTAAGACCCAAAAAATTATCATAAAGCACCAAATATTTTTAGCCAAAGGACCATCATTTATTTTTACCCTTCATTACATTAAAGAAGAGAGGTGAAAGAGAAGAGATGACCAAAACAGAGAGAGAGAGAGAGAGAGAGAGAGAGAGAGAGAGAGAGAGAGAGAGAGAGAGAGAGAGAGAGAGAGCATGGCAAGGTTGGTGGGTGGTGTTTAGTATGAATTAAGAGCTGAGAAATGAGTAAAATGCATATTATCCTATCATTACAAGAATTAATTATATTACATCATAAATCTTTTGCACAAAAAAACAATTATTTCTGATGCGTTTTTTGCGACATCTTAAGATCAATCCAACTGCGACGACTGATCTAACATGCCACAATTTCCTTGCAATTTCAGCAAAAACTTTACATGGAAATCAGAAGAGATAGGTGTCACAAGCTTTCATTAATTGTTCAAAGAATAGCCATTTGGTACACAGTCGCATTCATTAAAAGTAAATTGCGTCTCTTTTAGAAATGGATCTATCAGCAATAATCAATATTCTATCTTTAAGAGCTTAGCCACAAGTTTAGGTAACCTAAATCTGTGCTGTAGCTTCCTCTATATTGAACAGATCATATTATAACACCAAAATAAGAAAGCATCACATCTTTCTTAGAATTTGGTATCTGTTCTTGAGCAAACAGTGGGCTCTAGATTTTGCAGGTGCATGTGTAAATCTCTTTTATTCGTAGAGGTGTAATTAAAGTACTTATATTTATAATAATATTATTTAAATTTTCAAAAATATAATAAATTTATTAACTTTTATTATAAATAATTTATTAATATATGATCATGCAATTCATACATGCATGACTACAAGTTGGACAGGTAGCAAAGGACGTACTGTGCGTTGAGCTCGACGGTGTACTTTTTTTTTTCCTTCATTTTCAAATATGGACGTAAGCTTCTAGAATCAAGCATGCATGAGTAGATGAAGTAACATAAAATTCAGAGAAATTGCTTATTACAGAAGATAATGGTGGTGGGTCACCCATATATTATATCCATGTGGGCTTATTATTATGGCGTTTATCTTCTTTCACTCTTTCAATTTTTAGTTGGACTTAACGCATTAAGATTTTATTTGGGATAACTTTATTTTGTTTTTTTTTTATATCATAATCATGATTTCTATTTGATCATTTTTCGCTGCTTAAGAAAAAATTTTGTATTAGGAAGCGACTTTCTACACCATCTTTTAAAAAAGTAATTTTCTCTATAACAGATTTATAATCATCTTAACAAAAAGTTACAACCGCACCAAACGGACTCTAAGGTTTTATTTGGGACGACTTTCTTATTGCTTCTTAAAACAGCTTTCTAGTACAAAAATTAAATTTATTGTACTAGAAAACTGTTTTAAGAAACAGTAAGAAAGCCATCCCAAACGTCTTATTAACAATTATTTCATCTTGTCATATAAAACTTAAATTTCATTTGGGACGGCTTTCTTACTGCTTCTTAAAGCAGCTCCTTTAAAAAGTAATAAAAAAACCGTCCCAAATGAAATATAAATTTGAGAATTTTTTTATGCACACTCTAAAAAAAAAAGGCTTATATAACAAGCCCCAGATTGATTATCAGCTTAGACATATGAGGTTTCCATCAACTAACTTGTATTTAAAGAAAAAGAAAAATAATACCTTGTTGGCTATATCAAATCTATTATTGCATATCAGTTTAGGCTTGATCTGGTTTTATTATTATTCAAATAATGTTTTATTCAACTGACTTGTGTTTAAAGACAAAGAAAATTTATGTCTTGCAGGCTGTATAAAAATTTATTTTGCATAAGAGTCCAACAATTGTGAGACATATATGTAAATAAATAAGAAGAGGGAATTAATTTTCTATCTAAAATCTAAATGATTGAAATTTTTCCTCTTTTTTTTGTTAGAATTTAATTGGAGAGGATTGGAAATAAATTCAACATCATTGACTTTGATCTATCTAATAAAAAAAAACTAGTAGTTAAAATTTCTAAATTTGTATAATGAATTAGATTTTATTTGGGACAACTTTTCATCACTAATTTTTTGCTATTTTTAAAAAAAAATGTACTAAAAAACTGCATTAAAAACAGTAAAAAAAATATCACTAACGAAGCTTAAATAAGGTAAATTATTTAAAAATTAGCAGTGAATAATTATGATGCCTAGAAATTTATTTCAAATAATTAGAATTTTTTAATATGAGGGAAAAAATGTATGGGAATCAATGGCTTTGTTCTTCTAAGGTCTTATTTAGGACGACTTTCTTACTGTTTCTCAAAATGATTTTTTAGTATCAAAATTAGAATTTTTGTATTTAAAATTTGTTTAAAGCAGAAGCAAGAAAGTCGCCCAAAATGAAGCCTAAAAGAATAATAAATAAGTGGGGCTATAATGCTAGGGGTGTCAATATTTGACATGACACGAAAATCCGACCCGGAAAATCCGGCTTGAACCCGACCCGATTTCAAAATGGGCCGGGTTCGGGTTGACCCGACGGGTTGCCGGGTCAACCCGCGAACCCGTTTAATTCAAATAAATTCTAATCCTGCCTCTGCCCGCTGCCCGCCCACAGCCCGCCCCCGCACTCTCGCTGCCCGCGCGCCTGTGCCAGCGCCCGCGCTGCTGCCCTTGCTCGCGTCCGCCCCGCTCGCCTCTGCCCCCGCCGTCCGCCCCTGCGGTCCGCCTGCCACCGTTCCGGCACCGTCAGAACCCAAACCGGGTCGGCTCATGTCAACCCGGCAACCCGTCGGGTCAGGTCCGGGTTCGGATTTCCTACCCGTTTGTCCACCCGGGTCGGGTTAGGGTCGACCCGTTTGAACCCGGGTCAGTTCCGAGTTCGACCCGAACCCGAACCGTGATCCGAAATTGACACCCCTGTATAATGCTTAAACATTACTATTTTTTCAATACCACCTTACTTGTTTCATGAAATGATCATTCAATGGTTATTAAGGGACTTCAAAAATACCCTTAAAACTTTATATGCTATGGCAACTTAATATATTAGTACTAAAATAATATAATAACAATCATGTATGTTGAAAACACATCATATAATCGACTAACACTATATTAACTATAATCAATCAAACACCACTAATAATTTTTTATGTGATATGACTTCCACATAAGCTTTCATGATGAAGGGGTGGCCATACATCATAATCTTTGTTTCAAAATGGCCACTTATGTCCATCACAATTATGTCCTCCATCATAGCTAGAACTTATCTTTTAATTACATTGCGGCTTCATTTGGGATGACTTTCTTACTGTTTTTTAAAGTATCTTTTTAGTATAAAAATTTCTTGAACTAGAAAATTTTAAACTAGAAAACTGTTTAATCCCACCGCCTTCATAGCTGAACAAATCTCCTTGAATAATGATTGCAAAAGTTTACACTAGAAACCACTCAGATTGTAAATTGACACAGCTAGCTTTGAAAGCATTCAATAGTGGCCCAACAACAAAGATATTACGTGAAGTTAGCTCGTCAACCACAACGAAGTCAAACACTGCAATGTATTTGAAGTCATCTTCTTCCCAGGTGATTGTCAATGCAATTTTGCCTTCGGGTTCTTATTGTTAAGAACAGAGCATACCTTAATCTATCGTTATTTAGATGTATCCAATAGAGAGTTTCCACGTGTACTATATCATAATATTAAGTGCTATATATATGTACATAGGAATGCTGTAACAGTGATGAAAACATAATATTACATTTCCTTTCTTCTTCAATTTCACAGTGTTTGGTATGTCTCTCTCTTCCTCTGTATATGGTTTTCTACATGGTATCAAGATTCGGTCGTTCTTGAGGATCACGGCCATGGCAAATCCCGCCCGGGCTTCCTCGTCCATCGGAACAACGACTGTCGCCGCTGTGCCATCTCCGGCCATCTCCTCCTCACTCAAGTTCGTCATCTCTAACCTCAAGTTCTTAGTGCCGCATGCCCTCACTCCGGACAATATTTCTATCTGGAGCACGCAAATAGCTAAGCTTTTTCGGGCTATGGATTCGCCGGGTTTCTTGATTCCAAAACACTATCCGAAAATCTTGATCCAAATCAAGATCCTCAATCATGGCTGGTCACGGATCAGAATTTGGCGACGGCGATGTGCTCCACAATATCACCGGCGGTGCTTCCCTACGTGATTCATCTGGAATCAACCCAAGAAATCTGGACAACTCTCCATACTCGGTTTCAGGCCTCTAACCGCTCAAAGGTGATTCAATTGAAACACGAGCTGCATAATATCTCAATGCAAATGATGTCCATGACTCAGTATCTTACTGAGATCAAGAAAATCGTCGATCAAATCGCCTCCGCCGGTTCGTCGGTTGATCCCGAAGATGTCATCATCTACATCCTGAACGGCCTTCCTCCGGCGTATCAGTCATTTACCACCACCATTCGCACTATGCAAGGCTCGCTGTCCCTTGACACTCTCTATGCTCTCCTCATTAGCGAGGAAATCCATCTCAAGACGGCGGCTCAAAAGTTTCCTAAAATACCGGACAGTCAGTCAGCATTGTATTCTGTCTGTGGTCGTGGCCGGCGCGGACGTGGACGACCGCCAAATAACAAAAACTCTACTCAAAACAATTCTGGTGCTCCGGCTATTACTTGTCAAATTTGCAAGAAGCAAGGTCACAGTGCCGAAGCGTGCTGGCATCGTCTTAATCCACATTATTCTCCAACGATTCCACCGGCTAAGGCCAACAATGCTCTTGCGGCTCAGAACGATGGTGTGTCCACAGCTGACTGTTATCTGGATTTTGGGGCATCGTCTCACATGACGAATACCACTGAAAATCTAGAATTCTTCAATCCCTACAATGGAAATGAAATGGTAACACTTGGGGATGGAAGGTCTGTCCCAATTGCTCATGTGGGCTCGGGCATTCTTCCTACCCCGGCTAGTAAGTTTTTTCTTTCAAAACTCTTACATATTCCTTCCCTCTCCTACAATCTTCTCTCTATTTCTAATTTAGTTCGGGACAATCCTATCTCGATAATGTTTGATGAGAATGGTTTTGTATTCAAGGACCGGAAGACAAACCAGGTTATTCTTGAAGGACCGTGCAGCAAAGGAATCTACAAGATCCCTCCTACTGTGTCACGACCACCGGCTACAGCGTTGCGAGCATCCAGTGCATCTACCGTCAACTGGCATTTCAGACTTGGACATCCTCATCACCTTGTTCTACAACACATTTCAAATTACAATCCTACTTTACGCATTTTACCGCTTAAATCTGTTTGTAATTCTTGTATGTCGTGCAAAGGTCAAAAACTTGTATTTGATCGTTCGCTGAGTCGAACGAGTTCTCCTTTAGAACTTGTTCACTCTGATGTCTGGGGTCCTTCTCCGGCTCAGTCTCACCAAGGATTTAGATATTACGTCATTTTTGTTGATGATTTCTCTAGCTTTACTTGGTTATTTCCTATCTCGCATAAATCTGATGTTACTAACACGTTTATTACTTTCACTAAATTCATTGAACGTCAAACTTCGCTCAAACTCAAAACTATTCGCACTGATGGTGGGGGCGAGTTTGTGAACAATATTTTTCATGCTTTCACTAAAAGTGCAGGGATCCAACATCAATACTCCTGTGCGTACACCCCTCAACAAAACGGCATTGCGGAAAGAAAGCATAGGCATATTATCTCTACTACCCGAACTCTTCTTCAGACGGCCGCTCTTCCTATGACGTTCTGGCTCGAGGCAGCACAAACGGCTGTTTACTTAATCAATCGCATGCCGTCCCTGACCACCAAGAATTTGACTCCGCTCACAAGAATGTTCAATATTAAACCCTCATATGAACATCTTCGCATGTTTGGTTGTCAATGCTTTCATCTAATTCCGTCGGTGCACCGCCACAAGCTTATGCCAACATCTCAGCCCTGCATCTTCCTGGGTTACTCGGAAGTCTCTAAAGGCTATCGATGTTTTAATCCACTCACTAATAAAATCGTTGTTTCTCGAAACGTTCAATTTAACGAATTATTTTTTCCTTTTAATGACAGTCATTCCAAAACTACTCCAACTGGACCTCCACCTCCCACTTCCCTGCTTATACCTCACTCCATTTCGCATCAAAGTCATAAGCAAGTCCACAATCTTGGATCTGCACTGCAGGGTACCAGCAATTCCTCTAATCCATTGGAGCATCTACCACAGTTCCCTGCATCTCATGCTACGGCTACACCACCAGCTACCAATCCTATACCGCACCAGATGACCACAAGATCGAAGACTGGTTCTCTCAAACCAGTTCAGCGCCTTAATTTTCTTCATCAAAATCAAGCTCCCAGCGATCCGACCACGTACAGCGAAGCTTCTAAACAGTTCGAGTGGCGTCAAGCAATGGCTCAAGAATTTTTTTGCTCTTCAAAAACAGGGCACTTGGACTTTAGTACCGCCTCCGACAAATGCACCCGTTCTTGGCTCCAAGTGGACATATCGCACAAAATACAATTCAGATGGTTCGATTGCCAGGTTCAAAGCACGGTTGGTAGCTCAAGGAAATCAGCAGGAGTATGGCATTAACTATCAGGACACATTCAGTCCTGTTGCCAAACTTCCTACTATCCGCATTCTCTTTACCATCGCTCTTTTTCACAACTGGCAAATTCAACAACTAGATGTGGCTAATGCATTCTTGCACGGAGACATCACCGAAACAATCTATATGCAGCAGCCCAAGGGGTTTGAAGATGCTACGAATCCTTTACACGTCTGCCGACTACAAAAAGCAATCTACGGCTTGCGTCAAGCTCCGTGCCAATGGTACACTACCTTTACCTCTTACCTTCGTGAAATCGGGTTCTCGCACAGCCAGGCAGATCCATCTCTCCTCATATTTCACGATGGCAACACGCACCTTTATCTACTGGTATATGTAGATGACATTCTTCTCACCGGTAACAATGCACAAGCTATAACGGCACTCGTCGTCAAGCTCAAGGAGAAATTCACGATGAAGCATCTCGGAGTGGCTAACCAGTTTTTCAGCATCAAGATCGACTACACACATGATAAGTATTTTCTTTCTCAACGTTTATACGCTCAATCTATATTACAAATGGCCGGGTTACCAATATGTAATCCGGTCGCTAATCCTTCTATCACAAAAATTACAGCTGTAAAACCAGATGATCCACAGAATCAGAATACCGAGCCTTAGCCTTTGCTACAGCTGACACCATCTGGATCAAACGCCTGCTGGCTGAGTTTCGGGTCATTCAATCGGAACCAGTGGATGTATTCTGTGATAATACATCCACAATTGCTCTCGCTAATAACCCCGTCTTCCACGTTCGCACCAAGCATATTGAGATTGATCAACGCTTTATACGTGATCATATTCTGAATAAGGTTATTCGTCTACTACCAATAAGTACAGTGGATCAAGTTGCGGATATCCTTACTAAACCATTGTCTACACCTCGGTTCAAACTTCTTCGCAGCAAACTGACTATCTCTTCCTATACTCAGTTTGAGGGGGGATGTTAAGAACAGAGCATACCTTAATCTATCGTTATTTAGATGTATCCAATAGAGAGTTTCCACGTGTACTATATCATAATATTAAGTGCTATATATATGTACATAGGAATGTTGTAACAGTGATGAAAACATAATATTACATTTCCTTTCTTCTTCAATTTCACAGTGTTTGGTCTGTCTCTCTCTTCCTCTGTATATGGTTTTCTACACTTATCACTTAACAGAAAAGTAATATAAGAGTTCCGATAGTAGGCAACTATGTATTATGATCAAGATTCTTTTGATCGAAATTTGATGTAAAGATGTTCACATAACTCGTTGTATTGATTAGAATGTTATCAATATGGAAGTAGGAGAGATCATTGTTGCGTCCTGGAGTATTCGCGGCGGTAGAGAAGTATAAAGTTTAAAGTCTTAGCGTTGTACGAAAATCCAGCACGCAATAAAATAAAGACAGAGGGTCTAGCATTTATGAGACACCAATATTTTATGTGAAAAGCCCTTGAAAAGGGGAAAACCCACAGGGCCTAGTCCAATTTGAATGAATCCACTAGTATAGCAGTTGATTACAAATGTGGTTCTTCTTTGGGGGAAAGCCTTAGCTTGAAGTACATTACATTGTAGGAATACAAAGAATCACTGTACTAACATGTTCCTTTGGTTTGAAGGACTTTAGTCGATGGGCTATATAAGTCGGAAGGACCATAGTCGGCGGGCGACGGAGGTCGGGGAGACTGTATTCAGTGAGCGACGTAAGTCAAAGGGACCGTAGTCGGCTGGCGACGGAGATCTGAAAGACTGTAATATGACGACGAAGGTTAGAAGGATGGCGTCAGGTAGACATCCAGCAATGGACATAAATCCAATAAATCCAACATTAGATAGATGTCCGACAAAAGTCCGACAACAAGCAGAAGTCCAGCGTCAGGTAGAAACTTAGCAACTAGCGGAGGTGTGGCGTCAAGTAGAAGTCCGAAGCCAGTTGGCGTCCGAGGAGAATTCCGGTGTTAGATAGTATTCAGGCAGAACTCCGGCGTTACTTAGAGTTCGGGTGAAACTCCGGCATCACTTGGAGGTCCGGCGGAATTCCGACATCATTTGGAGGTTGGGCGGAATTCCGGCATCACTTGGAAGTCGGGCGGAATTTCGGTGTCACTTGGACAGAATTCCGAAGTTACTTGGAAGTCGGGCGGAATTCCGGCATCACTTGGACAAAATTCCGACGTCTACTAGAAGTCGGGCAGAATTCCGGCGTCACTCGGACAGAATTCCGGTGGCGATGGTCGAGGAGGAGTTCTTCCCTCCTCTTCTCCTTCTCTAGCTTCTCTTCTCCTTCTCTTCTCTTCTCCTTCTTCAACCCCCCTCAATGAAGAATGAGGGGTCTATTTATAGATTTTTGGAGTAGCATGGCCCATAAATAGTTGAGAGATCATGGACAAATGTGGAGTGGTTGGGATGGACGGCCGATATTGAATCCCTTGATCATGGACCATTTGTCAGACATTTGAAGATCTTAATGATATCAGAATTCTGTGATCTTGGGCTCGTTGGATTCGTCTCGTTGAGCCGCTTGATTCGATTATAAGCATGTCACGTTTGGAAACTGTTTGATTATCCAAATTGTGGTTCGAACCTTCCAATAGTGCTTCGGGTCCTTGATTTGGACTCATTTGGGCTTGGATTGAGTTGAATTAGGTGTCGTTGGGTTCGTATTTCCGAGATGCTCAGTTTGGCTGTAAGTTTGCTGAAATTGGAGTTCAGATGATCCCAGATTTATTTTTTGAAGTTTCCAACTTGATTTTTCCTCGAGATTCGTGCTCGATCAAGAAAATTTTTCGAGGATATATCAATCATAAATGCACCGATGACTGCATCATTACAAGGTTTCCCCTTTGTTGATCGATCTACATTAGAAAAGGTGATGGAGACCTCAAGAGAAGATGACTTAGAGGAAGCAAAGACCTCTCTCAAGTTGTTCCATACCAGACTACCAAGACACCACAACTCCAGCTCCACCAAGAATCATCCTAAGTTAGTCTAGGATATGCCGCTTGAGCTAGAACATACATGTTCTAGTTCTCATTGATCGACGCCATATATGGGTCATCAGTAATCAACTATGTTGAACTCTTTAAGTCTTCGTTTGGGACGGCTTTCTTCCTGCTTCTTAAAGCGGTTTTATTTTTATACTAGAAAGCCGTTTTAAAAAGCAGGAAGAAAGCCGTCCCAAACGAAGTCTAAGTTCCCTATTTGAATAAGTTATTTGAGAGTATTATTGAGTTGGCGGCATACCGTTTGTAATGTGATCAAGTTCCCTACTTGAATAAGTTATTTGAGAGTATTATTGAGTTGGCGGCATACCGTGTGTAATGTGATCTTTATGGAATATATAATATTTACTCAAATCATGGGAACTCGAACTTGGCACATCACCAGTAGTTGTTCTAAGTAATTTGACTAATAGTGTCACTAACTTTTGCTTATGATGCTCGTAGAGGAGTAAACATGGATGATATTTGTATCAATAACGCCATTTCCCTTGACGAGGAGTCCTAAGACATTATTGTCATCCATGTTTATGAAGGTGATAATTGTTTTTATGATGTAGCTTCCTAAGTAACTTTATATCTCCATAGTAACACAACTTATGTCCCATGTTTTGAGGATGACATTAGAGCTACTTGAATATCAAGTAGAGAACCTCAATAATGGGGTAAATCGATTGTACTCTCTATGTTGATATAACTATTGGCCAACTCAAGCAACTTGGCCAATATCTTAGGTACCTAAAACCATTAAACAAATTTAAAAGATACTTCACAAAGGCCACGAGTGTTATCAGCGCAATACCAAATTCTAAATACTGAACCTCCAACATCTCGCTCTAAAGTGAGTGACAAATTGTTAGAGATTTTGGCTTCATTTGGGACGGCTTTCTTCTTGCTTTCTAAAACAGCTTTTTAGTACAAAAAATTCTTGAATTTGAAATTTTTGAACTAAAAAGTCATTTTAAAAAGCAGAACGAAAATTGTCCGAAAAAAAGCCTTTATTTGACCCCTATCTCATATTTAACAGGTACAAAGAGCTCTCGAGTATCCCCTGACTTTCCACTTGATGATTCTA
Source organism: Dendrobium huoshanense (assembly GCA_016618105.1). Classification (NCBI taxonomy): domain Eukaryota; kingdom Viridiplantae; phylum Streptophyta; class Magnoliopsida; order Asparagales; family Orchidaceae; genus Dendrobium; species Dendrobium huoshanense. The sequence continues at coordinate 35,563,862 of CM028355.1, forward strand.
TCAAAATCCTTTTATAATGACTCAAGAGTTTAAGCCAGACTGAGTCAATTAGACCATTCTGGTTCAGGCAACTTGTGTATGATTCAATCAAATTAACTCATTATTGGCTTGATGCACCAGGATCAAGTGAACATGGCTGCAGGTACAACAGTCAAAAGCTAGCTTTTATAGAATCTGACTTAGAACAAATGGCTTAAGTTCAAGCCACCGCAATTCCAAATAGGCTGGTTCAATGTTTAATCGAACGTTAACAAAACCAAATGCTAAGAAAGCTTTTCAATTTACAACAATTTACCACTCAAACGTACTTAGGTTGTAATAGCCAAATTTTATGTTCAAAAAATTTTCTACGAGCATTGCAATGCTAGGGTTGGCAGCACCCCGACATTGAGCTCTCGGATTTTTGCACAAAAAATGGGCTTAAGTGAGTGTTGCGGCGCCGGGGCAGCTCCGCAAAGCGAGCATCGCGATGCTAGGTCAAACTAGTGATTTTTAAAAAACTAAATATCTTAATCCATTTCATTAACCCCATTACCGCCAGCCATTTCCCCATTATTGCATCCCTTGCTGAGGAGAGGAAGAGGAGAGTAGAGAGAAGAGAGAGGGAATTGCTCGAGACATTTTTATCCAGCAAACCTATTATGAAATTTCATCTGATCGTGGTAGAAAACTCGAATCATATTTTTTATTTCGATGATTTTGATTTCTCGGATTTTATTCTTCATAAAATTAATAAAAATGTAATTTCTCCTTATTTATCAAACTTTTGTCATGCAATTTCTCATATACGATAGATATGATTTTATGGGTATTATGACTATAATATCATTGAATTTTACCAGATAAATTAATAGTTATAATTTTTTGAAGTTAATTAATAGTGTATAAATTAATTTCTCAGCATTTTATAGTTTGTTGTATTTCATATATAATATTGAATTGCATAGAAAAAATGAATAATTGATATGTGATAAATGTGGTATTTTCATATAAATAAGGAAGACTAATTGTGAAAACTATAATTAATATTGCTGGCTATTAAAATGATAATACCTTATACAGGAGGGTAGACCGACGGATTTTTCTTGAAATAAAAGTTTATGGTGTAATCTTAGATGTTAGCCTATATCTAATTGATTTTTTACGCTGAATAATAAAGAGTAACAACTCTTCGTTGATTTATTAAAAATCACTTGCTGAAGTAAAAGATTAATAAAAACAATTGATATGTGTAATTTAACGATAATGATGGATTGATATGATAAATGAAAAGATGAAAACTCCACTTTGAAGCTAAATGTCATGTCTTATTATTCATAATTATATCCATGTTTGCATTTACATAATAAGACATATAGGACAGATTTTTTTATGGCAGGTGTAGCATAACAGAATATATGACATATATAATGATAGATATTGATAGATGTGCGAGTATATAATGCATTGATGAATATACTGATATAGCATACTAATATAACATACTGACAGATAGTTATATATGACATAATAATTGGTATAAACATATAGTAGAACTATCAACATGAATATAACTAATAGATAATTGATGTAGTTTTATTGTACGACTTCTGTTATTGATTTATAGACTTTTATCAATTTTTTTATCGATTAATAGACTTCTTCTACTTAATGAGATACTCTTGTTTTATTGATCATATTGATTTCTACTTGTGATTGATATTGATTGCATAGATTATTTACAATTCAAATAATTCATACTAATAGTTAATTTATTATATTGATTAGAACTAGAGCATGCATACTAATTTTTATGTATTGCAATGAATGTAATGATAGGTTTTGATAATTTGTTGAACTTTATAAGTTCATTATGTGATTTTCAATTATTTATACGGGTCATGACTCTCTAAAGAGAAGTTGATATGTGTTTTCAAGTTTTATTTTATTTTTGTATTTTGGTTTATTCTTTTGTAATTAAGAGCTTTAAAAAATAGATTGATATTATTGGAATCTCCTGACTATTGTAAATCTGAGTTTTGAAAGAATGAATAGATAAATATTTTTATGTATATGATTTATAGTTGCTTTTGTTAGATTTATTTTGTTTAGTAATTGATGCCTAGTGACTCTAACAAATTAATTAAAAGATAAAACAGATAATTCTTTCAAATTTAAATCTTGGGACGTTACCGAGATTGCCTCAAAATCTACAAAACCTTTTCAAATATGATGGCCTCTCATTACTTTATCCAAATTATAACCATCTTCAGTCCAGCATCTCAATTGCTGCAACGTCTAGATGAAAGCGAGCCAAACAAATAGCATATCTTACAAAACAAGCTGAGCTGACATCAAGAAACCAGGGCAAAATTTGTTTGGAATATCTTACAAATAGCATATCTTATAGAATCCTATCTTACAGATAATGCTTTCATGAGAGGTCTTCAGTTAAACAAATAGCATATCTTACCAAACAGTCCAAATATCAGCATCATATGGTTCATATTATAGAATCCTATAGTACTAATAAACCAATAATTTGTTTGGAATGCAAAAGATGTCCCTGCTAATCACAAATCCTTCATGAACAGTATGGAACAACAGTCAACACAGAGATCTATTTCAAGCCGTACCAGTTTATTGATTCTCAAGTTGGAGGCTCAAAATTTTAACCGTCATTGAAGGTTATTTTGAGAAGGATAGAAATAAATTTGGAGTTTGGAAATTGATAGCACAAAATTTACAAGTTTTTAGTCTTTAATTGGTTATTGGTCGTAGTGTGGTTAAGCTAAATATCAAAAAAGGCTTGTATGTAATCAATTATATAACAAGATGGAGGTTGATTTAGAAAAACAATCTTGAGGGAACAAGAGATGCCTGCCTATGCTTGAGATAAAAGAAACACGAGACAAAAAGTGAAAGAGGATAATGATAGGAAACACTTGTAGATCTCAAGTATTGCCTATCAATCTTCGAAAAACTGCGAAAATCCTCCACAAGAATTCACACAAACCCAAGAAAACAGTAAAAAATTTGTATTATTTGATGAAATAGAAACGGAAAATAGCAAGATACAGTTGATCATCAATTCGAGAGGAGGATTGATCTCTCCCAAATCTCTAGACGCTGCTAGAGCCCAAAGAAAACCTAAATCTAGGAGATCTCAAATTTCAGCCAAATTCAAGATGCCCTAACCCTAGGAAAACAAACTATTTAATGCATTCAAATCAAAAGAAAATCCTTACGCAGTCCCTACATTCAAATTAGAGGAATGACTGAAGACCTCTCAGCTTTTTATGTATGGCCTCGCTGCCAGAAACCTATGGGGAAGAAGCATGACATGCACTTCTACTGTAAAAATAATATCAATTTGATAGCCACTTCTCCCCGCAGCCAGCAGCAAAGCCATTTCTGCTTAGCGCCCCCATCTTGGCTAGTGAAAAAACACACTTGGTTTTCTGTCAATCCGGTCCTATCTGGGATGAATAGACGGTGAAAGAAATACAAAAAAGTGGCATCTAAAGATCATGGTATTCGATGGTTGTGCCGTGCAGTGACACCCTGTAATATTTTAAATACCACATGCAAATTTATGACAAAGGTTTTTCGAACAATCTAGAACTTCACCACAAATGAGAAAGATGTGAGCATCAACCAACGATAAAGTACCAAAACTCCCATAGTAACTATTTTGTTGAGTGAAATATAGGAAGACAAATCCAAAACCTCTATCTCAAGCTTTATCGTTCTCTTTACAATTCTCTCACTTCGCCATATGTTAGGCTGGCACTTGAGCCGGCTGGACCGGTCCAAACCAGACCGGTCCACACCTACTCGAGGCGGAAACCCACAGAGCGGGCGGAACCGAGGCGGGCGGAACCGAGCTCATCCGACGGGGGCCAAGGAGGAGTTTTGGGAGGGAAATTTTGAATGCGAGGGGCTGTTTAGACATTTTGTAAAACTCCTTTATGGTTAATTAGGAGGTTAGGAGGAAAAGGGGGGATTATCTTGGATTTGAAATTGGTTGAGAGATCTAGGGTTTGTGTTCTTAGGCTCTAGGCTACGGCTAGAGATTTGGAGAGTTATTCCTTCCTCTCGAATCGAAGGAAACTTGTATCTTTCTTGTCTTTTGCATCGACTAGTGAAATTCAATCGTTTGCTATTGTTTTTCCTATTTTCCCTACGAGTTATCTCAGATTTTCTACAGTTTTTGTGTTTGGTGGCTGTTTTCTCATAGAAAACAGCGGATTTGTGGCGATTTGGCTTAGATCCGATAGGAATCACTTGAAATACTCAAGTGGTACCTATCAAATTGGTATCAGAGCAAGATCCGGGCAGTGGAGGGATGTTTTTTTTTTCCATTGTTTCGCTGCAGTTTTTGCTGATTTTTGGAGGATCCGGAGGCATCTCGTTGTTTCCCATGGCATCTAAGCGAGTAGAAGTCTTGGAAACCGAGATGGGTCTGTTAACCTCAGAATAACAAAACAAAAAATCTCGCGTATAAACCTCTTACCCGTCGGATCCTCAAAATCATGCCGAAATCTCGCCGATTCGGCGCCGTTCGCGTCGCTTCCCTGCAAATCCAGCCGACGTTCCTCGCGGGATTCCTGCGGCCTGCCTCGATCGAACGACCGCGCGCGTCATTAAATACCGCACCAACGCGAAGGATGCCGCTGCTCTACCTTCTCACGTCGAACCTCTGCCTCGCTCCACTCCCGAACTCTCCCCAACTCTCCACGACCTCCTGCTCTCCCACACACACAGCAAGCTCCCGTCACTGCTTCCCTCTCCGATTAGAATCCCGAGCTCCTTCTCCCGATCTCATACAGCCGTGCCTTCTTCTTCCTCTGGCCGAGAGAGAGAGAGAGAGAGAGAGAGAGAGAGTGAGAGAGAGAGAGAGAGAGAGAGGGAGGAGAGGGAGGACTTACCAACCGTGCTCCTCCATAGCCGAACCCGCCTCCTCTCCGTCCGATCCCGTCCAGAGAGCTCACCTCCTCTTGCCGAGCTCCTACCTAGCCAAACCCCCCTCTTGCCCGACCACAACACCAAGCCATATCCCTCTCTAAATCCCCTAACCGACCATTCACTTAAAACCTAAGCCCTAACCCGATCCAACTCAGCTCACTCACTCAACTCAGCTCAAATCACCCCGACTCAGTCCACTCATCCCACTTAAGCCTAGCCAACTCACTCACTCAGCCCAACTCAGCCAACTCACTCACTCACCCCTACCCGATTTGAGTCTTAGGTATATATTTTATGTTTTTTTTTTATTACTATTATTACTAATTATTTTTAATTATAATTAATTTATAAAATAATTATAATTTGTTTTAAATTAGTTATAATTTTTATAATTAGTTATATTAATTCTAATTAATTATAGTTAATAAACTATAATTAGTTATTGTTAATTATAACTAATTATTTTAATCATAATTAATTTCAATTATAATTATTTATTATAATGTACTTATAATTAATTATAATATATGGTTAATTATAATTAAATATTTATTAATTATAATTAATGATAATTAATTATCATTAATAATAATTAATTATTTTAATTATAATTAATCTAAAATAATAATAATAATAATAAAATGGTTCTTTTATCGATGCTTGCAACGGGCCGGTAAACCCCCGAGGCGCTCACGTAGCGTTTAGGGTGGGAAACCGGTGCGATGCTCGCGACGATTTAAGAATCCCTCTTCAAAGCTTGCAACGAGCCGGCAAACCCCCGAGGCGCTCAAGTAGCGTTTAGGGTGGGAAACCGGTGCGACGCTTGCGGCGAAGGGGATAAAAAAATGTGTGTGTTTTCTTTATGTTTACATAAGTACCCCCGAACGCCCACGTGGTGTAGAGGGGGGAAACCCTGCTTATTTCTAACACCTGTTTTCTTCTTATAATCAACAAACCTAAAAACCCTTAAATGCTCACGTAGCATGCGGGGATAAAAAAAAATACGTTCGCGACCGCGGTGTCATTTTTGACACCTACCTGAAGCGCTCACGTAGCGTCGAGGGGAATGGTTGCCTCTTGGTTTTTCCCCTAAACGGGGGAGACGCCGGGAGGCTACCAAAATTTGGATTGAAAATCCAAGGACTTGAACAAAAAAATGAGCTTGGACTCATGGACTTATTTGAACAAAATAAACTTGAATTGAAATGAACAAGGTGAATTTTGGACATTGAACTCAAACTTGTGGACATTAAGCTTGAGCATGACTCATACAATTTGAACATTTAAGTGAACCCGATTTGAACTCAGGCTTGAACTCTACAAGGACAACAAGGACCACACTCAGACTTGATTTGAGCTTTCATAGAACTTGAACTCACATGAGTTGAACAAAGAACTAGAACTTGAATCTCATTTGGACATCAATTGAACTAAATTCAAAGTTGAATAAGCAAATGGCTTAAGCAAAATTCAAAACAAGAGGTGGACCACTTGAACTCAAGAAAACTTGGTGCAAATTTTTGGACATGCAAAATTGACTAATACAAAGAAGACATGAACAATAACTCAATATATTTGAACTTGATCTCAAACAAGGAGCTCACATTTAAGCTTGCAAATGACTACAAGAATTCAAACTTGGACTATGGGCAAGAGAACTCAAAGGAGACTTGGAAAATATAAGACTTGAATTTGGACACGCAAGTGAACTTGATTGAACTTAAAGAACAATATGGGACTTGTGCACTTGGTACAATCAACTAAGGTCATGCTACAATGGATTGAACTTCCAGGTCATTAAACACATGATTGAAGATAAAATGCTAAAATCAAGCGATGGCTTTAATCAATCAAATGCATATCAACAAACAAGTGTGAAACTCATGTGGAATAAAACTATGCTACACACCAAGTAAATAAACTACTTGGGCAATTACTAGCATATGCAACAGTTTATTGATCATTGTGTACAAGACTTGCACTAATATAAGACTTGAAAAATCTAGCCTACAAGCATCATTTATCCACAAATTATGGTGAAGAATCTTGGAACCAAATGCCAATAAAAAAAAGGGGGTTTGACTCATGTAAATCTCATACAAGCAAGCAAAGATCCATGATGAACGTTTGCAAGATGATGGTAATAAGAACATTGTGACATCCCTATAGTTAATGCAAACAAGCACATTGTCCTCCTACGCACTACTTTGAAATCTCATCATGTGTACAACATAATATTCACAAATAAATACAGAATAAGTGTAGCAATGATGACAATACCTTGTGAATGACAAATGAACATGTCATATGCAAGCAATGATAATAGGAGAATTGCAAGTATGGTGGTATCTCTACAAATATATACAATGCAATATATGACAAATTCCTAACACTTGTTGGCATTGATGGAAAATTCTTCGTAGGCATAATAGTAATAATCGACAACGGGCAATGGATACTACTAGACCCCATAATCGACAACTATCCAATGACAGCCGGATGCATCATCTTCTTGCAAGTGAGGATATATGATATGAAGCAAATATGAACACCTACAAACTGTTGTAGGGAATATATCATATTCTCAAAGTACTATCCTCAAGAAAATATAGAAGAGCTTTAACAAGTGCAAGCTCCCATGACCCCAAGGCAGGAGATTAGTTAGTGCACTATGACCCGCCTACAAAAATCAACAAGTAGTGCACGACAGTCTACCTGTACGAAGCAGCGAATAACTCAACTCAGAAGCTGCTACGCTACGCCACCGAATCTGTAACACTGATAAAAGCAGACAGAAGGCGTCTACAACCTACAACGCCACACCACCGGATCTGCAATCTCCGTACAAGCAGACAGAAGGCGTCTACAATTATTTCAAAGTACCCCTACACGTGCACTATAAATTGTATACACATAGGTACACTAAAAGGGGAAAAATAATTATAAAACCCGCATGGGCCCCGGCGAGCGTGTTATTGGTACACACGTGACGTCTAGGGATGCTGCGCGGGTTGACAAGTGAATTCAGGTTCGAAACCGATCCTTCTATACATGTCAATAGAAGTCGACAAGGTTCGAACCATTGAGCAAATATAAAGTTGTGGCGACCGGTATATTTGCTTTAATACATTCATATTAGGCTTTCAAGGCCTTTAACAATAAGAATTCACTATCAAAGGCTCAAAGCCTACAAAACCCGATCCTCTATCGACATCCCGACAGAGTTGACAAGGTTCAATCCATAAAAAGAAATGACCCCAAACACCCCGATGATGGCCGTGTTGAATGCAAATCTCAACCGGAAGGGTTCCCAAATACTTTCAATCGTCTCCCAAATATCAATATTCTAAAGCTCCACCCAAATACCTACGAAAATTCAAAACTCCCCAAAAATTCAAAATTCCAAAAATATTTAAAATATGAAATCCAACTATCCACACTTAAAGCAAATTCCATCCGCCCTCCGCAACAGTTTGCTGAGGCGGACAAATTGAAATTAACTCTAGCTCACAAAGAGCCAAATGCCTAGTCGAAAATATCACTATTATCCATTCTCAAACAATCTCTTGCTAGTAAGAACGTGGTACGTGTCCTCTAACCGGCAGTTTCGCCGCCAAATGGCACTGCAGGTAAACGGTTATGACTCGGGGTCCTCTGAACCGAGTGGTTTTGCCGTCAAATGGCACCACAGATAGCGGTTATGGCCAGAGTCAATACGCTCATTAATGGCGTTAAATCCTTGAGATATGAATCAATATGATATGATCGATAGGGCACAAAGCCCTATATTAGCTAAGGTGAATTCAAATTTGTCCCTTTAGACAAACATTCAACCCCGGTCTACAAGGTCCCCTTGGACGAAGCAACCCATGGCTGCCGATAAGGATCCTTCTGTCAGGTTGGGTCGACTACCTCCTCTGACTAAGTTGACTAGGGACCACGATGGCCCGGGACGACGGAACCATGGGATCTTGATCGGGTCCATCATCCATTCCCCCACCATCTTCTTTAAGTGCTAGATGGTGAAATTTTTATTTTTAAATATAAAATTTTCCTAAATATCCCAATCCAAATCTTCAAATCTTCCAAACCCAACTCTTCAATTTCCAACCATTTTCCAACATTCCAAACCTATTGCTGCTACTATATGCCAGATAACACGTATCTCTATACGTATCTGATTGACAACTAGCCTTAATTGAAAGTTCTCTCTCGTGATCGAGAGAGGTAATTAACTATAGGGGCTTGCGCCTATAGGAAACCAGAACTCAGATCATAAAGTCCTCACAAAATGAGGGCGAAATCTCTGGGTAGTGTCTTATCTACAAACCCATCTGCCTTCCAAAATTTACCTCGGAACTTAGTTCGTTAAAACTCCCTCGTCGAATAAGAAAAGCGAGCGGAGGCCGGGGCCGAATTTTCGGAGCCCACAGGGTCAACTTAAGGCGGATCTGGAGGAGAAGATGGCCACATTTAGCGAGAATGTGGAAGGGAAATTCATGGCTTTGGAGGAGATGATGAAGAAGTTGTTGGAAGGGAAAGCAAGGGCTGTGCCAGTGGAGGAAAGAGGAGAAGGTAGTGGGAGCAGGGGTAAGGAGAAGGTGAATCCAGAAGAGGAAGAAGATGTGGAACTGCTTGACAGCAACGGAAGGATGCCACCTAGAGAGTCCATCAGACAGGAAGAACATGATAGAAGGAGAGACTTCCGGGAAGGAAGAGAAGATGATTGGCGACGTCGGAGGCCCGAACCATTGGACCGGCCATGGGGGATCTATAACCATCATGGCGGGGCACGAGAGGAAGATGGCTACCGGCGGCCAAGGAGGGAGGATGAGCCCTGTTATGGAGAGAGGGGAACGTGGGAAGACCCCATCGCTTGGGACAGAGGAGGTCATGGGGGGAATAGGGCATACGGGGTGGACACGAGGGCCAGAAAGCTGAAAATGTCAGTGTTCGAGGAGGGAAATGTGGATGAGTGGATCCACAAGGTGGAGAGGTATTTTGCAGTGAACGGCCTGATAGAGGTGGAGAGATTGATGGCTGCTAGTATGTGCTTGGAAGGGGCGGCATTTGCCTGGTTCAAGTACATGGATAAGTGGGAACCGGTGAGGTCCTGAAGGGACTTCAAGGAGGCTATCAATGAGAGATTCAGGGGGAGCAGCCCATGGGAGATTTCAGAACAGTTCTACGCCCTCACTCAAGAGGGAACAGTGGAGGAATACAGAAAGAAATTTGAGAGTTTAGTGGGAGACATGGAGGGGCTCTCAAACAGTACTTTGGGGGGAAATTTTATGAAGGGCCTTAAACCAGAAATTAGAGATGCTGTGAAGGTCATGAGACCAAGAGACCTGAGGGAGGCGATGGAATTGGCTCAGTTGGTGGAGAATCAGAAGACCAACGCCCGAAATTGGAGAAACAACCACTCAGGAGGTCCCACCAGGACAACTACCACTTACTTGGCTCCAAAAGGGCCAAGCCCAAGCGTCCCTAAGGAGAGTGGAAAGGAGAAGAGCGGGGTGATCAGATCTGCTGGAAGTTTCAAAAAATTGACTGAGGAAGAGATGCAAGAGAAGAGGGCCAAAGGCCTTTGTTTCAGATGTGAGGAGAAGTTTGTTCCAGGGCACAGGTGCAAAGATCGCGCCCTTCGGGCTCTCACCGTCTATATAGACGAGGCGCCAGAAGAGTGTGATGATTCTGAGGAGGAACAGATTGATCCCCAGTTGGAGGTAGCCGAGGTCTCCCTCAATTCTGTGTTGGGATTTACTCCTAGCCATACGATGAAGGTGAAGGGGAAGATCCTTGGGAGGGAGGTAGTGGTCCCTATTGACAGTGGGGCAACCCATAATTTCATATCCACCCAGTCGGCGGAGGAGCTAGGGATGGAGCCTACTGAGACAGGCAGTTATGGGGTGATGATGGGGACAGAAAAGATTGAGTCCAGCACTGGGATTTGTAAAGGGGTGGAGATGAGCCTACAAGAAATCAGGGTGGTAGAGAACTTCCTACCCCTGAAGTTGGGTAGCACAGATGTCATTCTGGGCATGAAGTGGCTGCAGACCTTGGGTGAAACCAAGGTGAACTGGGGGACCATGGTGATGGAGCTGATTGTAGAGGGGAAGAGGGTAAAGCTAAAAGGGGAACCAGGATTGTCCAGAGCTGGAGTGTCACTCAGATCAATGGCGAAAATCTTCCATGAGGAAGGAGGAGGATTCCTTATGGAGCTGCAGAGCCTGGAGCAGGAGGAGGGAGAAGAAAAGCTCATTCCCACGTTGGTTCAGCCTCTTCTACAGGAATTTGAGGATGTGTTCCAACCTCCAGTGGGACTACCACCTGACAGAGAGCAGGAGCATCAGATTATCCTGAAAGAGGGAGTATCTCCTATCAGTGTGAGGCCTTACAGATACCCTTAGGTGCAGAAAGATGAGATTGAGAAGCTGGTGGGAGAAATGCTAGAAGGAGGGATCATTCAGCCCAGTGTGAGCCCTTTCTCTAGTCCAGTTCTGCTTGTGAAAAAGAAGGATGGGAGTTGGAGGTTCTGTGTAGACTACAGAGCTCTAAACAAGGAGACTGTGCCTGATAAGTTTCCTATCCCTGTGATTGACGAGTTGATGGATGAGCTACATGGAGCAGCTTTGTTCACCAAGGTCGATCTAAAATCAGGCTATCACCAGATCAGGATGAGGAAGGAAGATGTGCAGAAGACGGCCTTCAGGACTCATGAGGGCCACTACGAGTTTCTGGTGATGTCTTTTGGCCTCACCAACGCACCTGCCACATTCCAGGCCCTGATGAACCGGATCTTCAAGCCACACCTCCGCAGGTTTGTGTTGGTATTTTTTGATGACATTCTAATCTATAGCAGGACTGAGGAGGAGCACCTAGAGCACCTGAGAGTGGTGTTGGATGTGCTGAGGGAGCATCAACTGAAGGCCAATTTCAAGAAGTGTGACTTCGCTCAGGCACGGGTGGAGTACCTGGGACATGTGATATCCCAGGAGGGAGTTGCTGCAGATCAGTCCAAGATAGAGGCAATGTTGGCATGGCCTCAACCCAAGACCTTGAAGGGGCTCAGAGGATTCTTGGGATTGACAGGCTACTACAGGAGGTTCGTGAGGGGATACAGCACCATAGCGTGACCACTAACAGATCAGTTGAAGAAGGACAACTTTTTATGGGGAGAAGCAGCTTCAGAGGCTTTTGAGAAGCTGAAGAAGGCCATGACGACAGTGCCCGTGCTTGCTCTGCCGGACTTCAACCAGGTGTTTGTGGTGGAGACAGATGCTTCAGGCTATGGATTGGGAGCAGTGCTGATGCAGAACCACAGGCCCATAGCTTACTTCAGTCAGGTACTGTCGTCCCGGGCTAAGCTGAAGTCTGTCTACGAGAGAGAGCTGATAGTTATTATACTGGCCATCCAGAAGTGGAGACCCTACTTATTGGGCAGACACTTTATTGTCAGGACTGATCAGAGGAGCTTGAAGTACTTGTTAGAGCAGAGGATGATCATAGAGGAGCACCAGAGGTGGTTGTCCAAGCTGCTGGGATATAATTTTGAGATCCACTACCGACCGGGACTAGAGAATAAGGCAGCAGATGCCTTATCACGCTGTATGGGGGAGCTCCAAGGGCTGGCTGTATCAGTACCAGTACTGATAGATTGGGGAGCCATCCAAGAAGAGAGCATTCAGAATGAAGAGCTAAGGAAAATCAAAGAAGATGTGTTATCAGATGGGAACAGCCACCCAGGCTACTCAATTGTGGGAGAGAGACTGTACTATCAGGGAAGGAGTGTGATTCCAAGGTCTTCCATCCACATTCCACAGCTGCTACAGAAGTTTCATGGGAGTGTCATAGGAGGGCATTCAGGAGTGCAAAAAACTTATAGCCGGTTAGCGGCTAAACTGTACTGGAAGAGGATGAGGAAAGATGTAGAGGAGATGGTGGCGAAGTGTGATATTTGCCAGCGGAGAAAGTACCTGACGATGGCACCAGGGGGATTACTACAGCCTCTGGCCCTACCAGAGAAGGTTTGGGAGGAGATTACTATGGATTTCATTGACGGGCTCCCAAAATCAGAAGACTACACAGTTATACTTGTAGTGGTCGACAGGCTGAGCAAATATGCTCATTTCATTCCCTTGAGACACCCGTACACAGCGGTGTCTGTAGCAACAGCATTTGTGAGGGAGATAGTCCGCCTGCATGGAGTACCAGAGTCCATCATTTCTGATAGGGACAAGGTGTTCCTGAGCCATTTTTGGAGGGAGCTATTTAGGATGCAGGGAACAGTATTGAAGAGGAGCACAGCCTACCATCCACAGACTGATGGGCAGACAGAGGTGGTGAATAGGAGCTTGGAGACATACTTGAGGTGTTTTGTGTCTGAAACACCAAAGCAATGGGCCAAATGGCTAGCTTGGGCAGAATACTGGTATAATACCTCCTTTCACTCGGCTACCAAGATGACACCTTTTAAGGTGTTATATGGGAGAGATCCCCCACATTTGGTACACTACAGCCATAGTAGTACTCCAGTATCTGCAGTGGATCAGCATTTGAAGGAAAGAGATCAGGTATTGGAGGAGCTCAATAGGCATTTACTTAGAGCCCAGCAACTTATGAAGAAGCAGGCGGACGACAAAAGGAGAGATATATAGTTTGCAGTTGGGGACAAGGTCTACTTGAAGCTCCGACCATACCGGCAGAGGACTATGACCCAAAGAAGAAATGAGAAGCTTGCAGCAAGGTATTTTGGCCCTTTTGAAGTGGAGGAGAGAATTGGAGGGGTGGCCTATAGATTGAGGCTCCCTCCAACAGCCAGAATACACCCTGTTTTTCATGTCTCACAGTTGAGGAGAGTGGTGGGGGAGCATGCAGTGAGCCCAGAGCTACCCAGCACATTGAGGGAGGACATGGAAGTGACATTGGAGCCTCTAGCGATGGAAGGAGTGTGCATCAATGAGAAGGGGGAAAAAAAGATGAAGATTAGGTGGAGCGGCCTTCCAGACTACGAGGCCACTTGGGAGCCCCATGAGATGGTCAGGCAACAGTTCCCTGACTTTCACCTTGAGGACAAGGTGAGTTTTTGGGAGGGGAGTAATGTTAGGCCGGCACTTGAGCCGGCTGGACCGGTCCAAACCAGACCGGTCCACACCTACTCGAGGCGGAAATCCACAGAGCGGGCGGAACCAAGGCGGGCGGAACCGAGGCGGGCCGAACCGAGCTCATCCGACGGGGGCCAAGGAGGAGTTTTGGGAGGGAAATTTTGAATGCGAGGGGTTGTTTAGACATTTTGTAAAACTCATTTATGGTTAATTAGGAGGTTAGGAGGTTAGGAGGAAAAGGGGGGATTATCTTGGATTTGAAATTGGTTGAGAGATCTAGGGTTTGTGTTCTTGGGCTCTAGGCTACGGCTAGAGATTTGGAGAGTTATTCCTTCCTCTCGAATCGAAGGAAACTTGTATCTTTCTTGTCTTTTGCATCGACTAGTGAAATTCAATCGTTTGCTATTATTTTTCCTATTTTCCCTATGAGTTCTCTCAGATTTTTCCACAGTTTTTGTGTTTGGTGGCTGTTTTCTCATAGAAAACAGCGGATTTGTGGCGATTTGGCTTAGATCCGATAGGAATCACTTGAAATACTCAAGTGTACTCAAGTGGTACCTATCACCATACTCCTTGTTATTTAAGATCTCCACCTCCTAAATTATCTCCATGGCCAAATATTGCAAAACTCTCAAATGTTGAAATTTGCAAGTCAACATTTGGAACTCCCGATGAGATAGTTGATCGAAGGAAAAGAAGAGCTGGAGACAGGGGACATACTACACGACAATTACATCCTCAGGAACAAGATCTCAAGAAGATAGAATTTACAATTCAATAAAATGAGTTGAAAAGATCTTGCTCAAGTCCATAGAGGAAGAGCGGCCACCAGGAAGTAATTGAGTGGAGAAAGATGACAACAAAAGGCAAGGATTACCATGAAAGCATTTCGCCCCAATTTCTGATCTTTCTTGAAAACCTAAACATTTCAAGCCTATGAAGCCAAAAAAGAACATATATATTTATAAGTTAGGAAGCCACAAATATTTCCTAAATCACTCCTCATCATAACTTTTTATACAGCTAATAAACTTCAGGCATAGTAGCCGAATATTTGGCTCTAAAAATGTCAATAGCTGACCTTTTAATCTAATTGTGGGAGCAATGTCACCTACCATCCTAAAAAGAATTGGAGCAGCAAGATAGCATTTTCAAAAAAAATAAAACAAGAAATAGAAGTTTAACTCCTCTCCTTAAGAGAGGGGCAGTAAATCCTTGGCTCCTCATAAAAGAGCAAGAGTCCCAAAGTATGGGAGTAGAACCCCAATTTATCTTAAGAGTTAGAATTGGCTTGAAGACCAACCAAACTCCCAAGAGAGTGAAATTAGGTTTAAGTTTTTCCAAGAGAGAGATAGTATAGTGTTAAGCAACAACATATTCAATTGGACACAAAGATGGTGCAGGAACATTGCAACAATTAGGTTAAATACTTAAAAGAACAATCAAAAGACAACAAGACGATTATAAAGGTTTATCAACGAAGAGCAAGAAAACTAAAGGACACAAACACATCTCCATAAAAATAGACAGCAAGCTGCCAATCTCATAAATATTGTTTTAATACATTTACTTTTATTAACAATTTTTCCCCGGCCGGTCTAATAAATGATCCAATGGATTTGGTTCACTCATTTTTGTCTATAAATAGTACTCATGTTTGTAAACATTTCTATGGAATAAGAATATCTGTTTTTCTCTTCTTTCCATCTTATGCCTTGGAGTTTGCACCCACTCGAAAGGTGTCTTCACTTCTTGAAGAGATCAAACGGCCTCGCCTGGGCTGGTTCAAGTCTACAGGAGGCTGGCTAAGCCGCCTCCTTAAACAAGCTATCAAGGCTTGTGGGCCCCCCTAGGGCAGAATTTAGAGAAAGGGAAGGGGGCGGTTCCCCCTTAGGGTGGAATTTAGAGAAAGGGAAGGGGCGGCTAGCACATTGGGAAACTCTTCTGAATTTTGTTTATTCTAGGAAGGTTTTTATTGTCTTTTTATTAAGAAGTTGTGCATTTAAAAGAAGAGGGAGGCTAAGGTTAGGACAGGCATGTTTTGAGTTGTTCTCTTGGAGTTTTTCCTTGGCATCTTGGGCTCTAGACTCATCGTCTAGAGATTGGGAGAGAACGATCATCCTCTCGAATTGAGGGTCAATTGTATCTTGCTTTGTATTTGCTTTGCTTTGATTCCTTTATTACAATCTATTGTTTTGGATTGATTTCATCTAGATTTTTACATTATTCTTGCTGCTTTTACAAATTATTGCTAGGGTTTCTTGCGAACTCAAGTATTTCCTCTTGGATTACTTGCAAACTCAAATATTTCCTATGAAATTATCCTCTCCTCCCCTCTTTTCCACTCAGTCACAGCCAATAGTTTGAGTCTCTGCTACTTTTATCAGTAAAGGTTCTTTTCAACTCGATATTAAATTCTTTACGGGTCATATTTATTTCAGTAAAGATTCTTCTCTCAAACAAAAAATCATCACAAAATTCCATTCTACACCTATTGCATGTCATCATGCGTTCTGAAAACCATCAAACAAGTCTCTGCCACAAACGAAGCAAGGATTTTTCTGATACAATGCACATAGCCATCCTCACATTAATTCCCTTTGTAGTTACTTCTGTAGAATTAGGGAGTAGATGCAGTTTCTTATTCTTACACTCAAACAAATATATGTTAGAAGGAAGAATGAAAAGTAGGGATGTTGGAACTATATGGCCTAATTTTGACTAGTTGAGTTTCAGTTTTTAGGACTTCAAATGGTGGGCATGTCAGTAAGAAGCTCCAGTTTTCTAGTGAGAGATGCTTCAGTTTTTTAGTGAGAGAAATCCCTTAAGTTTTTAAATTTCCATTTTTTCTATGTATGGCGGGGGTTGATTGGCGGCGTTCGCCGTCGAACAACCCTTCTTCTTCTTCGCCTATTCCGACTATGCAACCATTGATGGGATCTCCTTTGATTATTAGAGAAGAACCCGTTGATGAGAATGCGAATGGATTTCCTATGAAAGAAAATTGCTCTGGTTAAGGGGAAAGGTCTGGTGGTAGAGAAAATTGGTGATCCGGAGAAGGTTAGAATTGATTTGCTGCATCAAAAAAATGATTTGGGAGCATCATATTCTTCTGGTTTAAAGCTTAAAGTCAACAAATTTTCAAAATATGTTCTTGAAGATGGAGATTCTCCGTCATTTGCGCAAGTTGTTTCTTCTTCGGGTATGGTATCTGAACAAAAATTGAATTCTAATTTGGTTAAAGATAATGGAATGTTTGATTCATTGATTGTGGATGATAAGCCTGAATGTAAAAATGCTGAGGTTGCTTTTGAGATTGCGGCATCTAAAATTTCTGATGTCGCCTGGAATAAACTAAAGTATATTAAGGAGGTGAATTCAAAAATTTATCCTGTTATGACTGATGATGGAATTGCAGTCAAGCTTAGCTTGATAATGAGAAGAATAATATCAATAAGCTTCATTATTCTATTGTTGTCAAAAGTCTTTGGTAATTCAATTTCTTATCATGTCATTAGCACTGAGTTGCATTGTGCCATTTAGGTGCTTTTCAGCTTACCAACTTAGGAATGGATGTTGTGTTCATTTCATTCTAAGGAAATTAAAGAAGCTGTTTTGAGTGGAGGTCCATGGTTTGTAGATAGCCACATCATTGGTATGGAAGAATGGACTCCTAAGTTTTCTATCTCAAATTTGGAAATTTTGTTTTCTCCTGTTTGGATACGTCTGCCACAGCTCCCCTTATTCTGTTGGGATGAGACTAACATCACTAAAATAGCTTCTATGATTAGTTTACCATTGTTCCTTGCTGGAAATATGTTCAATTGGGGTAGGAGAGAATTTGTTAGAATTTGTGTTGGTATCAATCTTGGTGAACAATTATCTCAAGGTCTTTGGGTCAAGGCAGTTCCGATCGTTTCTTCCAAAAAATTCAGTATGAAAACATTTCTTCTTTATGCTTCAAATGTGGTAAAGATGAACATTATTTACAAGATTGTATTGGAGTATTAAACCATGGTAAACAGGCTGATTTGGATGGGAAAAATATTAAAAATTCTGCACTGGTTTATACTAGTAATGGCTTTCAAAATACTGGAGTTGAAGTTGATAAAAATGAAGCTTTTGCTAATGGTGCTCAAATGGAGGCTAATGTGTACGGTCCTTGGATTCATGTCAACTACGGTAGAAGGAAAAACAAAGCCAATTCGATTAATGCTTCAAGGAAGAATGGTTTGAAATTCAAATCTGCTTCAAATGTTGTATACGGTGACAAAGCAAATGCTGTGTTAGAAAATTTTGTGAAAGAATTCAAGACTAATGTTGATAAGGTGGCTTAGTAAGGATGTTGCTACTGTTTTTCCTAGTATTAAAGAGTCTTCACAATTGCTTTTGAGCACTAGTGGAGTTTGCAATGCTGATCCGGTCTCAGTGGAAGACGGTGAATTTGTTCCAGAGGCTGGAAATTTTGGTGTTGTTAAAGAAGGATTTGATGTAAATCCTTGTTATCAAGATATGCTCGGTAGAAATGAGGTAATTTTTGATAATCCTTTGAATAGTGCTGCTGTCTCTGTAGCTCCTGAGGGAGTTATTGCTGAGATTGTTGGTGATAGGGATGTCTTAAGTTCAAAGCCTGATGTGAAGAATGTAGGTGTGAAAGAAGTCAATGCTGGAAATGTTGATTCTGAAGGTGTTATTGATTTGAAGGCATTGTTAGATGTGTTACAGATTCGGGAATTGAAAAGTCTGATGCGGTTCCTTCTTTGTCCTGCAAGGACTATGTTAAAGATAGAGAAAGTTTAATTGAAGGTGGAAATAAGATACATTTGTCATCTAAAGCTGTACAACAAAAGAAAAAGATGAATAAAGATTTGAATTTGTTCGGCCCTATCAAAGGCAGCCTAGAGGAAGGAAATTGGGAATTCTTGGTGTAAAGTGATGGAGGCACTTCAACATTTATCTCATAACAAGCTTATGGTCGTGAAAGAAGGTATGTATCAAGAGGATTGTGTTAAGAATTCCGAGGGATTGCAAATTTAAGATGGTTGTGATTGGATTCTCTATTGATGGGGTAGTCTTAAAAAAGAGTTTCTTTCTTTCTAAGACTTTGGAGCTTATTGGTCTGGTTTTGGAAGTTCAGGGCTTGTATGTGATTTGTGTGAAGGCGGTGAAGTTTGTCAAAATCAGAGCCTTTGGAGCTGTGAAGATCCGGTTTTCTACTTTGATTAGTTGTTTTGTTTATTCTAGATTTAATTTAAGCATAAATTGGTATTTGAAAAATGGAGCTAGAATAATGGTATTTAAGTATCATTCTATTTATAATTTTTTACTTAATCGGAAAATTTGGAATACTAATCAACCTTTTTGGTTGTTTAATTTTTGGTATCTCCTCCACCCCAATTGGTTTAAAATGAGGAGTAGAGGATCTTATTTTCAATATGATATTTTCTATTTTTTAAATATTTTTCTTTTGCTTTATTTTCTTTTTAATAAGGCTTCCTTTTGCAATGTTATAAAAGGAACGCCTAGTAGTTTCCTTTAGTACTAGTTTGTAATTGCTTTTTTATCTTTTAATGCAATTTGCATTTTTTCAAGAAAAAAATGGCAGGCATGTCAAGACTTGCAAATACTTGGAGATGGAAAAGGAATATCTAAGAAAATTTCTAGAGATTTTCACCAAATTATACGGTTTTGATGGGTCAAATAAAGATGAGAATCCAACTTGGTCAAAGTCAACCTAGGTTTGTCTAAAAGGTTTAGGAGGGATATTGTGTGGGATTTTGTGGACGAATGCAAGGAAATGGGAATGACATGGTGTGGGGATGAATGTGAAAGTTTCTACAACAAGGAAAAAATTTTAAATAAAGATAAAAAAGTCTTGTTACTCACCAAAGTATCAAAGTTGAGGAAATAACCAAACCTCCTCATGTGAGGGTCGGCTACCAAGCCTCCTCTTTTTTTTATAGAACTCCAATTTTTGTAGACACAACAACCTTTTATTTCTCATTTCACAATATTTATATATGTTTTATAATGCTTAAAATTGAAATAAAATCAAATTAAGGGAGAAGTTGGAGTTGAAGTTGACCCACTTGAAGAGTGTAAAGGATAGTTACACACCTAAAAAAGTGCAACCACCTCTATCAATGAAGATACCTGCGATAGCTACTTGGAAATTGGTATTTTTTTCACCTTTTAACCACCCATTCCATTTACATTCAATCTAACATTCCCTCTTTGTCATCCCTTCAAAATTTAAAATTTAAAATTCAAATTTCTAAAAATTTGAATTTCACACTTTCAAATATAATTAAAACCGCAAATAAAAACAATAAACACATGGTCCATTGAAATAATTAACACACATAAGAAATATAAATACTAAATAAAAGTTTTCATAAACTTCTTACATAATTCCTTGTTAGTCAGCATGCACATTCAAATTTTGGACAACATTTCTTCTTAGATTGGCAAGTTGTGCCATATTACTTTTATAGCTCAAAAAGTGTGCAAAAATAATTAAAAATTAATCTTTTCTGTCCATTACATTTTTAATAAGCAAAACCAAAGGTAATCAAGTTGTGAATGTTTTGGAAGATCATAATAATGTCTTAAAGGAGGTGGAGTTTATTCTTGAGATTGCATTTGCAATACCTTAACTTTCACTACATTTAATTTGATTAAGTCAATTGGAAGGAAAACTTTGAGGGAAGGAGCTTAAGGATGAAGACCAAAGTGTATATTTAGTCGTCTTTGATATCTAATTTGGTTTGACTATATGTCGATTGGATTACAAAATATAAATGTTTTGTGAATTGACCTAGTACAATCCATATAGCACAAATGGCTCACTTATTGCCTTATCATAAAAAAATGTGGACACTTAATGGCATTTCATGTCTATTCTTTCATTAAGTTGTTTGACTGCATGGTTAACTATATTCTACCATTTTACACAGAGATGTTTGTGATTTTCAAAAATACCTTGAATGCTAATTACTTATTTAAAATTTCCTTCAACATTCATGTGCGTGTCAATGGTGAAAGAGAAATGGTCTATCATGGCCATAGAATTTTACTAGATTTATTGCTAGAGACAATCTAAGCATTTGGGATTGGATGTTTCCAACTATTGTTTTTTCATATAACAGGTCAATTAGTTATACAATTGAAAATTTATATTTTGAAATTATTACTTGTACTGATCCTAGAAGTCAATGAATCTCATTAGCCTACCAAAATGCATCATATTCCTCTTCTACTACAACATCTTTAGTATATGCATAAATGGGTTGGCATGTCAGGTCAGGTTAAACGAGTTGTTGGCAGGTTGAGTTCGGGTCTAGGATTTTAACCCTTTATTAAACATGTAGGATGGGTTCAAAGCAAGTTGATTTTAGTTTGGACCTGAACCTAGCCCAAAAACCCATTCAACGCCCCTATTTAAATGAGCCAATCTCTCGCCCTACTATGCACAAGCACTACTTGATATGTTGGCATGATTATCCATATAAGAATGATTCTTAGATTTTCCACAACCTCTAATGAAGCATTTCAACTACCCTTTTAGAATGTACCAAAATATGCACTCTCAAAATGAGAATTATTTATAGTCAGGAGAAAATATGTGGATCAAAAGCGCCAACATAACTTTTGACAACATTGACCAACCCTTCTTCAAATCATTCTTCATACGTCTGGTGTTGACCTCATTATTCGAGGTCAATTTCTCTGGAATTAATCTCTAGCTCCTAGGTTTTCATAGCCTAGCGTAGACGTCACTTTTAGGACTCCTCTTAGGTGGACGCCCACTGATGTAGCGTTGACTCTGCCTTTTTGTTCAACCCAAATCAAAATCAATTCAATCTAAATTTTATTCCAACTCCAAACTAAACTCAAATTGACTCACCTCAATTAAATATTTTAAACTGAAATTTGCTACACCAATCAAAATGAAACTGAGTCAAATTAACTCGAGTCGAGTTCAATTTCAATGGCCCCGATTAGATCGATTTGACTCTTCGCGAGCTAATATCATTATTTTAAATGGAAGAATTTAATTTGATATATTCTAAAATAATATATTAATCTCATATATATATATATATATATATATATATATATATATATATATATATATATATATATATATATATATATATATATATATATATATTGATTTCATTTTTTTAATAATAATTTAAATTTGTCATAAAATATATATTTATATATATACAAATATAATAAAAGAAGCATGAAAATTTGTCTAAATTATAATTAAAATATATCCTAATAACCACTTCTCAATTTGAAATTCAAATCAAAACATAGTTTGGGCTAAACTAAGGGGCGGTTAGGGCTAGTCTAATCCGGCTCCCCACGATCTCTCCCTATGGTTCGCGAAACTGCCCCCTCTCCCTCCTTCCTCTTCCTTGCTCTCTGACGTGAGAAGCTACAGGTGGGATCCTCCATTCGCAAGCAAGGACCGAAACTCCCCATCTCCCTTGGATTCGGTCGAACATCAAGACCCAGGCGAGATCCCTCTCTCGTTCGCCTCTCTGTTCCGCATGATGCCTCCAGTCTGCCCTTGCAGAAGCCAAGGCCAGACGTTCGTCGGCCCTAGCCCTAACCATCCGTCCCTCTCTCATGCGATTTTATCGGTCAAAAGAAATAAGGAGTGGTAAATCTTCTTCCTCTTTTTCCTTTTTTTTTTCTTCATTTCTTTACTCTTTTCTTCCCAATGTTTGCTATTTCTTTCATTCTTGACTAATCTTCTTGCATTTAAATCAAGCTTTGAAAAATATAATATGGGGTTTTCCTTATCAAAATCTGAAGCAAAATAAACTTTCTTTCTCTCTCGGTAATTAGAAAAGTTATGAAGAGTTGTGGGAATTGTTGTATTCTATGTGAAATGGTTGCTTAATATATAAATGACTTGTATATACTTAGATATCAACTCTGTCCTTTTGACTATCTCTATAAATTCTGTCATAACGGAATGTTTTTGTTTTGATTCCGATGCATGAGATTTTCAAAGTTTTGTCATCAACGATGTTTCTTTTTCCTAAGAGAATTTCATATGCCTATTTGCATCCCATTCGATATATATATATATATATATATATATATATATATATATATCTCTTAGACTTCAACAATACATGTAAATTACATACAAATAAAGCACACTTATAGTTCCCATGCTTATCACTTTTAGACTCATATAATAAAGAGATGAATTTTCATGCAGTCTCCAAAAGAAGTTTTGTAAAGGTTATGTTATACCATTTTACCTGCTGTATGTTTTAAATCATGAGTATATGAAGATTTATTGCAAAATTGTATAGATTGTGTTTGGAAGCTTTTATAAGCTTTGGAAGAGAATGAAGTGGCATCAAATACTCTTTTCCATGATTATATTTTGGTTTAAGTGTTGAGTTGGAAAGGTGAGAAAGTTGTATGTTAAAAAAAACTAAGAATGGTGAAAATGTGTGAAGTAGGGCATGTGTACCTTTTGGAAGATGAAAACATGTGTTTTGAAAGGTAACATGTATATATGTTTTTGAAGGATGACATGTGCAAGTGTAGGAAAGTAAATGTTTGATTTTGTGGAAAGTTTTTGATGCGGACATCGGCATGAAGATATGGCGGATCTATCACAGGAGGCGTCGTAAATCGACGGCTCTAATTTAAATTGTTATTTAAAATTTATTTTATGAATTTTAGCTATTATTTTATGTTAATTCCTGTTTTACCCCTAGGTTAGTTTATTTGAGTGTTATGGCCCAAGGGGCATTTTTTTTATTTTCTCATGTTATGGGTTATATATATGGCCTTAAGCTATTGTAATATGATGGTTAATTTGATATGAAAATTTTGTGTTTTCCACACTTGTGTTTTTCTTGAGAGTGGACGAGAGTGAGATTTCTATGAGAGAAATTGAGAGTTTCACCAGCCGCAGGATGGGTCCGGGCTCGTGACGTGAAGTCCCTTGGAGAAGGGCAAACGAATCATCCACCAACCTTGGAGACGGCTGGGTTCGTGGTTTTCTCTTTGTATTTTCGTCTTCATCCACCACCCTCCTCTTTGCATCTTTCGTTTTATCTTATATCATTGTTTTGTTTTGTCATCTTTTCTTCCTCCCTCAACTTCACGGTCCAAGCTCCATACCGAGCTCACCAAAAAGCCACCGGCCACCCATCCTGGAATTCCTCCAAACCGCCGGCCATGGCTCCCTAGCCGTCGGCCTCATCCTTTCCCCTCTCTCCTTGGATTTCCTAATTTGGTGTGCATGATATTAGGGCTTAATTTAAAATTCAAATTGTTTAAATTTTGAAATTCAAATTTCTTTCCTAATTTAGTCCACCTATTTTGGAAAGTGTTTAATTTCATTCAATTTAAATTCAAAATACGATTTATTGGCTCCCTTTCATAACTCATAAATTCAAATCTATGAGCATTAAATTACCAAATTCCCTCCTCTCTCCCCTTGGATGCCGCCGGCCCCACCTTGCTCCCATTGTTTGGATTTATTAATTACTTCCTAATCTCCCCTCTTGGCTTTAGGAAATATTTTTAAATCTCCCCAATTCCACTCAGCCGGAATTCCCTCCCTCATATTTCTAAAATTAATTTCCTAATCTAGGAAATTGATTTTAGGAAATCAATTCCCTGATTTCCCTTTTCTCTCACCCGCCCCCTCTCAATCCCGTGGCTACATCTCTTTTAATTGCTTCCATCAGTTTGATTTATCACAGAATTCTTATTCATGTACATCAATTGCTCCCTCTCCCCCTTTCCTTTTATTTCTTACCGTAATTAAGAAATCAATTAGGTAAGATTTAATCCCTTGTTCTCCCCCTTGCTGGCAGAAATTTCCCACGGTTCTATTACAGAATTTGATTTGGAAAGAATCTCCCTAACAGCGATTCATTGCCGCCACACACACCCCCCCCCCCCCCCCCTTGCTCCACCGCCATCTTCCTCTCCCCTTCTTGCCCGAGAAAGTTCCCCAAGTCTTGGTTCCAATTAACAATTCCTTCTACTTGGAACCTGAGAATTTTCTCAAGTTTTGAATAAAAGCCTAAAGAAAAATTTCAGATTTTGTGAGCTGGGATAAATCTAGATTTATTTCAGTTTTTGCAATGAACAATTTCAGATTTTGGAGAGGAGATCCTCTCCGTAGCAAAGCTGGCGTTTTTGTTCTACATCAGTTTGGTATCAGAGCATGGACTCGGATCGACTTGGAAGGACTCTAGACTGGGTGGCAGGCCAACTGGGTGCCATTAGTCAACATCTCAAGGAGAATCAAGCGAACTTAGCCGACTTCCACTGTCAAACAATCAAACGACTCGATAACCTAGTGCGAGGTAGGACTGACTCTCTGCTTTACACACCTGCAAGATCCCCTTCCTCAAAGGATAGAAAAAGGGCACTAAGAGACAGAGAGATAAGGGATAGAGTGGACAAATGGATGGAGGCCAATGAAGCTTTATATTTCCCATTCACGGTGCAAATCAAAGAAAAAAATAAGGTGATCAAGGAAGAAGAAGATGAATTGGTCGACAAGGAAAAATGCGTGACAGCAAATCCTACAGAGAGAGACTTGGTTATCTCAATTTCAACTCCTACAAAAGCAAAGGTTTCTCCTGACCCAGTGAACACTCCTATAACAGAGAAGGTTGAGGAAGCTCTGGAGGTTATATCCATCGAAATCCATATTGATCCTATCGCCCGTGAAGCCATCAAGGAGAGTGAACAAGTTTCTGCAGGCGAAAAGAAGTGAGACAGTTTGGAAGGTGATCCCTTGACTCGGGTTAAGGAAATTGGCGAGCTTAAATGCCCATTGGGTTTATTACCCATTTCAGAGGACGAAACTATGTCTTCAAAGAACCGTCCAAAGTTGTACCTGGGCAGTTGTGATGCTAACTCGACGGAGTCAAGTATTCTCCCACCTGGGAAGAATGATGCGTACATCGGCACGAAGATCTGGCGCATCTATCACAGGAGGCGTCGTAAATCGACGACTCTAATTTAAATTGTTATTTAAAATTTATTTTATGAATTTTAGCTATTATTTTATGTTATTTCTTGTTTTACCCCTAGGTTAGTTTATTTGAGTGTTATGGCCCAAGGGGCATTTTTGTAATTCTTTTTTTTATTTTCTCATGTTATGGCTTATATATAGGGCCTTAAGCTATTGTAATAGGATGGTTAATTTGATATGAAAATTTTGTGTTTTCCACACTTGTGTTCTTCTTGAGAGAGGACGAGAGTGAGATTTCTATGAGAGAAATCGAGAGTTTCACCAGCCGCAGGATGACTCCGGGCTAGTGACATGAAGTCCTTGGAGAAGGGCAAACGAATCACCCACCAACCTTGGAGACGGCCGGGTTCGTGGTTTTCTCTTTGTATTTTCGTCTTCATCCACCACCCTCCTCTTTGCATCTTTCATTTTATCTTATATCGTTGTTTTGCTTTGTCATCTTTTCTTCATCCCTCAACTTCACGGTCCACGCTCACCAAAAAGCCACCGACCACCCATCCAGGAATCCCTCCAAACCGCCGGCCATGGCTCCCTAGCCGCCGGCCTCATCCTTTCCCCTCTCTCCTTGGATTTCCTAATTTGAGGTGCATGATATTAGGGCTTAATTTGAAATTCAAATTTCTTTCCTAATTTAGTCCACCTATTTTGGAAAGTGTTTAATTCCATTCAATTGAAATTTAAATTCAAAATACGATTTATTGGCTCCCTTTCATAACTCCTAAATTCAAATCTATGAGCATTAAATTACCAAATTCCCTCCTCTCTCCCCTTGGATGCTGCCGGCCCCACCTTGCCCCCATTGGCTGGATTTATTAATTACTTCCTAATCTCACCTCTTGACTTTAGGAAATATTTTTAAATCTCCCCAATTCCACTAAGTCGAAATTCCCTCCCTCATATTTCTAAAATTAATTTCCTAATCTAGGAAATTGATTTTAGGAAATCATTCCCTGATTTCCCTTTTCTCTCACCCGCCCCCTCTCAATCTCGTGGCTACATCTCTTTTAATTGCTTCCATCAGTTTGATTTATCACAGAATTCTTATTTCTGTACATCAATTGCTCCCTCTCCCCCTTTCCTTTTATTTCTTATCGTAATTAAGAAATCAATTAGGTAAGATTTAATCCCTTATTCTCCTCTCCCCCTTGCTGGCGGAAATTTCCCATGGTTCTATTACAGAATTTGATTTGGAAAGAATCTCCCTAGCAGCAATTCATTGCCGCCACCCCCCCCCCTTACTCCACCACCATCTTCCTCTCCCATTCTTGCCCGAGAAAGTTCCCCAAGTCTTGGTTCCAATTAACAATTCCTTCTACTTGGAACCTGAGAATTTTCTCAGGTTTTTATTAAAAACCTGAAGAAAAATTTCATATTTTGTGAGCTGGGATAAATCCAAATTTATTTCAGTTTTTGCAAGGAACAATTTCAAATTTTGGAGAGGAGATCCTCTCCGTAGCAAAGCCGGCGTTTTCGTTCTACATCAGTTTTGTGTGAAGATTGTGAAAAGCAAAGTGTTTAATTTGGCAAGGAAAAGTGATTTGCGTTTGTGTGTAAAAGTTGAACTTGTGTGAATTTTTGGAAAAGGAGATGAAGAGTAGTTTTTGTTAGAGTAGTTTAGTTGGGAGTCTACAAGAAAATGGAAACATTGAAAAGCAAAAGTCCTATTCCTTTTCCTCTCTCTACCCCTCTTTCATTCCCCCTTTTACTCTCCCTTCCTCGTGCCTCAAGATAAATGTTGGAAAAGTACAAAATGTGTGTTTAAAAAGAAAAAGTTTCAAAAGGCAAGCAACAGAACTAGTGTTCAAGCCCGAAGAAAAGATGATTTTTTATTTTTAGTAAATTTTAATTATTTAATTATTAATTATTAAATGTGCTTCTAATCCCTATTTTCTCTTCTTTACTTGCATGAATTGCGAGGAATGGTACCGGTCGAGTGAATAAAAGTACAAGGGATTACAGGCGTCAGTCGCCTCCATCCAACTGGTTGGAGGTGCTACGAGCAAAACTACCGGGTCGTAGCCCCCGATGATTGTAAGTATTCTAAAACTTAGAAAGCCCCTAGGAGGCCCTTAGAGTGGTTTATACGAACCCTTCCCATTTAGGTCCATGTAGTAACTTTAATTTTATTAGGATTATTTTTATTTTATTCTACATCCTCAAACCCCTTTTACACGTGCGCAATGTCATAAGGGTTAGCAATAACAAACTTTTTTTTCATCCCATACAACATTAGCGACATTTAAGGACAAAAAGTAAGGATTGAGTCTTAGAAAACTTAGACTAAGGATGCATGCACATTTTAGGGTAGAAACACATAACATAGAAAATTTAGTGACACCATGTTTTAGGATTAGTGAATACCCTTAACCTAAATACAATCAACTCAAAAATAATAAAATAATTATTAAAATTCTCTCTTAAGAATTATAAACTTTAATTATTAACAATAATTTTGATCAATATAAATCAAACATATAACATGATAAAAAACATATATTGTTTAATAAAAGTAAACCAATCTTTAAACTGAAAATAAAATACATGTGTAATGGAATATTGAAATCCCAAATAGAAATAACATAATTTGATAAAATATTAAAAACATAAACTTATAACCAAAATAATCTTAAATATTTTTTTTAAAAGAAAGGTTAATAAATTCCAAACAATTAAATAATATGAACAATATAAAATGATAATAAATCTAAAGTCTAATAAATTATTAAAAAATTTAATAAATCATTT
The DNA here is from genome assembly GCA_016618105.1 of Dendrobium huoshanense. NCBI lineage: Eukaryota > Viridiplantae > Streptophyta > Magnoliopsida > Asparagales > Orchidaceae > Dendrobium > Dendrobium huoshanense. Next base: position 35,592,701 of record CM028355.1, read on the forward strand.
TAAAATTAATAAATCATCTAAAATCTAACAAATCATTAAAAACATCACTAAATAATTAAATTAAACAATATAAAGATTAAAAATGATTAATTAAAAAACACTAAACCAATATTATTAATCAACCTTAACAATTAAAATTCAACCTAAAATGAACTCTAAAAATATTAAAGGTACTAAAACTTAAACATGAACATAAAATTCCCTTTGACCTTTCAACAAACTAAATTTAATCAACTAGAAAACTTCAACCAATAATTGACCTAGGATATATCCAAATAACACAGCCTACTGCACACACTTAGATTTGTTTGTTAGGACAACCGACTCTAACTTTAGGTTAGGCCGGTGTTTACTTTCCTACTGCTGTGTGACGGACTTTTTCGATTTTCACTACATGCTGTTTGTAATTGATGTGAGTGTTTATTTACCTTTATTATTCTCTGTGATGTGATTTGATTGACGATTAGATTACCCATAAGTTAGGAACGATCTGATTGTTCACAGAATTTTCTACAGGTGACCACACTCGTGCAGGACAATAAAAGGGGGCTAATTAATCAATAATTATATAAATACTACAGATGTTTCAGCTGCTTAGTCCCCAAATAAAAAAGAGTGTGGCTAAGTATGACTGGTGAAATTTAATTTAAATGCAATTGTATAACTGCTTGGGAATGATTTTATTATAAATACTTAAGATAACTCTGTAGATGGTCTAGATTTTCTTTTTCTTTCTGGGGTGTAAATAAAATATAAATGTAATTTATTAAAGTCAAGTATTGTAAAAGTGATTTAGAAGTGGGATATTATATCCAACCTACAATCCAAAGAGAAGAGAATAACCCTTAGGGGAGTGTTCCCGTTTATTTGAAAAGCTAGGTTATGATGATTCTGATATCCAAAAGGAAAAGAAAATACCCCCTTCGGGGATGAGTTTCTTTTTCATTTAGATATCCAAGCCTGGCAGATCCAAGGAGCTCGTAGAAGAAGTAAAGATGAAATGATAAGATGAAAGAAAGAAGACGAAGAAATGAAGATATAACGAAAGAGTATATCCCAGTTCAAAATCACTTGCGTCAATCTTAGGATTAGAATTCGAGTTTGTTGTCAGTAGGGCCCATCCACTTTACTATTTCGACAAATTCTGTGTATAAATAAAATAGCACTTGCCATATGGACATTGGACATTATATTTTGAATAATTTATTTTAATTCTTTACATTGCTTGTGTACTAGAATTGTCTGTTTTTCTAGATTTTCTTGCATGCCATATTTTGTTTTAACTTGGATACAATCGAAGTTTTGGTGAGGGTACGATAAAATTTTTATACTTGAAATCCTAACAAAATTTTTAAACTCATATAGTAACTCTAACAATCTAAAAAGTAAACTCTGAACCGTCGAGAGTCGGCATAAGCATATTATTACATTCTCTTCTTTGTTAGGCACCTCCCCGCCTACGAGTTCTGGCAAACCACTTGGCCTATAAGGGTGCAGTTCTGTCAAGGGGATGTTGTGCAATCTCTAGGAAAAAATCTATTTTCTAAGCCTAAGTTTAAAACTGTTTCATACGCATTTTATGTATTCGAGTCAATTAGCATGCATTGTATTATATACAAATTAAAAGTGTCTAAAATGTTAATTACATTTTATTTCTAGACATTATTCACCCTACATAAGTTGAGTGGTCAATTAGGATATGTCTTAGATGTCAGCCTCAAATTCCTTAAAACTTAAGCAACATCCCTACCCATCTTTCATAAAGAGACTGGACACATGATTTTCAACCGCCTAGGTAAAGAGACTGGACACATGATTTTCAACCGCCTAGGTGGTTAGCTGGCTCTCCAATCCAGGCTGGGGTAAGTCCAGATTTGCATTTCATTAGTTAGGTTCGGGTTACTACTTTGTAGTGCCCAAATTAGATTTAGGTTCTACTGCAGATTTTTTTTAATCTTAAGTCCTCACCCTCCGGGAATATAATCCCAAATTTTTAATAAAATACAAACTCAAACATAAAAATCTTATCCTAAAATACAAAGCCCAACATATGATTGACTGAGATTGCCTCTGAGTTTCTCATAATCCGGCATCTCCTACTTTTCCTCCTTTGACTCATTAAGAACTGTTCAACATCGAGCTTTCTCCTTGAAAAATTCTTTCATTTATTCCTTGTTTTTTATTTTATAGTAAAAGGGTATGAAATCACTGTTTTAATTTAGAGTTTTCTTAGAAGCATCCCTCCTAGGATGTAATTAACTATAGGAGCTTATCCCTATAGGGATTTGAGAAATTCAGACTAAAATAAACTTTGTTTTAGTCAAATAAAATAAGGAAAAAAATTTTGGGAACGCATATATCTTTAAAACTTTATTTCTAATCTTAAATATGCTCGTAGGATGTTATTATTGTCTTTTCAGATAATATAATATTATGCTTGTTATATTCTACTTTAGAAATGATGAATTTTATAAAACTCATTCTTTCTTTTGAGTGTTTTAAAGAATGTTATGTTCGTCTTTTAAGATGACATAATATTCTATTTGTTACAACTAAATAAAAGAATGGATAAACTTTTTAAAAATCATATATTTCTATTTTTAAACACATTCTATAAAATTTCATATTCATCTTTCAAGATGATATGTTATTCTTTGAATTGTGTTTAATCATAGAGATTTTTTTTTTTAAACCTTATTTTGATATTAAATTCATTGTAGAATATTATGTCAATCTTCTGAGACTGTACTTTATTCTCAATGAAGTTATTCGATTACAAAATAGGAGAAATCAAAATCTGCGTGGTGACATAATTTTTTCCCACCACCTGGTTGATTAGCTAATTCCATGCTTAAAGATCAAGTTCACATGCCCTCTTCTCCTTCGTTGAAAGCACTAATAAAGAAGACCCCACAATAAGGAAACGTCCTCTTACATTTACATCCATCAAAGAACCCCCACGACAAGAAAAAAAGGGAAAAAATCAAAGAGCTTTGATAAAAAGTTTCTGATAGGAAGTACTTGAGTTCGCAAGTAACCCTAAGGGTAATACTTGAGTTCGCAAGCAAACCTAGCAAGAATTGGCAAAAACAGCGAGAAATATGGCTGATTTCAAGGGGAATCGGCAAGAACAATGCATGAAATATAGTAGATCGGAGAAGAAACACGAGAAATACTTTGATTTAATCCAAGAACAAGAAAAACAAAGCAAGATAGATTTTTCTTCAATTCGAGAGGAAAAAATACTCTCCAAATCTCTGACAAACCTAGAGCCCACACCAAACAAACCGAGATCTCAAAATTTTAGCCAATGTCAAGATAACCCTAACCCCAACCTCCAAAAGACTAATTAAAACCAAATGAAGCTTACAAAATTCCTAAAAAGTCCCTAATTCAAATTTTCCCTCCTAAACGATGTTTAATTAAGCAAGTGGGTCCCATTAGGACTTCCGTCCCCCTAGGTTCCGCCCAAACCTTGAGCCGCCGGCTCTAAACCTGAACCAATTCCTGTTGGACCGGTTCAGCCGGCCCCTTTTGGGTCGGCCGCATAACAATTTCATAGGAAAGAGCCTGTCAATATAGATAATTCAAACTTTGGTACATTGATTTTAAAGTTCTGACACTTAACATGACAAGGATTGATTAAGGTCATGGTGTATAAATGGTATTTGCTAGTTTCTTAAGCAACCCTTAGCTTATAACTAGTAAATTTTCCTTTTATTAGAAGATGACGTAGCCAAATAATATAGTTGTTAAAGCTTTGTTCATTTTAATGCGACATTTCAAATCACAAATTTTAAAATGCATGAGCTATTACATATGTTTGATGCAATTTTTGCTTGAGCGTACTTTTTCAAGCATTCTACATTTTTCCATGGTTTTTCAAAGCATCCTATTTCTAAGCATTCTTTTGTCCCACATCACTTAATATAACATTTATCAATGAATTGGCACATTTTAATTATAAGATCAAAGTATGAGTAGTTCCGTGTTTCTAGCCATTTGGATCAATTAAGATCAATGAGTCAATTATGGTATAAGTTGGATTGATTTAAAGATCGGAAGCATTATATTGCATTTTCCATATCTTCATAAGAATAAAATTCATTAAGGGGCTGTTTGGTATGCAGAATTAGGAGGATAAAGTAATATAATTACATGCATTTATTAAATTAGGTTGTTTGGTTAATTTTAGGCGGAACAGAAGTAAATCCTCTGAAGCATTAGTAGTGTATTACAATAGCCCCTTCGAGCGACATCAAAACCCGCTCAAATTGAGCGGGTTAGAAATTCTTTCGCTTTTCATCGACGTTGTTGTTTGGCTTCCTTGCTTCGCAGGAGGTGTAAGATTGCACGAGTGGCTTCTTCGGCTTCTTCGTTCTTGTTCGGCTCCACTCCTTCGACGACGTTCCCTTTTCCTGTCGGGTCAGAAGTAAGGACGGCTTTGGAGAGTTGATTGGTAGAGAGATAAGGGACTCAGCCTGGAGCTAGGAAGAAGACTCTATAGAGGAAGCTGGGAATCGAATTCAGCTATAGTTGTTTAGCTTCGGTTAGGTTAGAGAAAAAGTCTCTCTCTCTCTCTCTCTCTCTCTCTCTCTCTCTCTCTCTCTCTCTCTCTCTCTCTCTCTATCCTCTGGACTGAAGGTTTGGGAAAGGAATGGAATATGGAGAGGGGGGAGGTTTTGATCTTGTTCTATTTGATGAAAGGGGGGATGTGGGTCGGAACTCGGAAGGCAAAAAGGCAGGTGCGCTTGATAAGATTGCGAATCTAGAGGAAATGGCTGGGATGATTGACAAGCTTTATGATCTGTACAGTGTAGAAGGATCGGACAATGCTGCCATTGCAAGGAAGAATGGTGGGTGGAGCTCCTAACTTCATTATGCGGCTTACTTTATGGTAGATTGGAGAGGCCTCTGGTTACAACCTTCAGGGTTTTGAATTATATTCTTCAAGGTAGAATCCTTTATCTTACATTTGGTATGTTTAGAAGAAATATCAAACATTGTTTGATGAATTATAACCTATTGGTGGATTTGTTGGTTTTTGTTGCATTTCTGATACTTTGGTAGAATCCTTTATCTTACATTTATGAATTTTCTCTGCCTTTATAAAAATATGCAAAATAAATTATTACAAAAAATTCGTTTTTACTTTACTCTGGTTCTACTTAACCAAACAAGGGAAACAATTCTTCTGTTTTTATTTTGCAGACAACCAAACAGTCTCAAAGTATTCGAAATTCATTACATTTACTTTACATTGCATTTACTTTACACTGAATTTTCTTTACAGTCAACCAAACAGTCCCAAAATGACTAGCAAAATAATCAAATTCAATGTATTTGCAAGTCGTTAATGATTCCTTCACAATAACAGGATCTTTTGAAGGAATGCGTGAATCAATCAAATTTGATGTCATGGATTTGTTTAGAACAAGATAAAGTGAACAAATGGAAGAATAAAACATGCCCAATATGGACAAGATCAATTGATAAAGTGAGAGTTATACAATGACAGTTAATGGATTGATAGAGCAGGGAGAGAATATACTGCAACCAAGACATTACCACTCATTTCCCCGTTGAATTTCGTCACATTCTTCTTTCAAATCTAGCAGCTCAATGTTTTCCTCTCATTCTTTCTACTTCTCTTTTTTTTCCTAAGAGTTGGTTGTTATTCTTGCATAATCAGGGATTTCTCTTGCTGCCCCCAACATACCCAACCAAGCCAGCCTAGTCGTTTGGAATATAAGTTTCGAAATGTCAAAACCAGTTTTATCTTAATCACACAACATAAAATCAAACCGGAAATCATAAACTATGGCCAACTTATTGTAATTTGAAGTATCTCAATAGTGTATACCAGGGCATGCAAGCCGAACCTCATAACTTATACTCGAAATAACAAGACGTGGACTAAAAGGAACCCAATATATACAAACCAATAGTCGGAGTGATCGTTCACCTAACAAAGAAACATAGATGATGATCGTGAATCCAATCATATTTACCGCATTTGGGATGCTGCTGAAGCGCTATCATAGTCGACAATTTCCTGGTCAGTGATTGAGCGCGAGTGCTGAACAATGGAGCGGCCGATGGAATTGATCCACTCCTCCTTCTCCTTATCTGAGTCAGCGATGAAGTACATGGTCTCTCGAGGGGTTGAGAGCTCAAAGGCAAACAGCCGATTGAGGACATCATCGGCGCCCTTCACGGTGAGGCACGAGGAAACCGGGATGATGCCGCGGGGAACTGAAGCGGGAGTTACGCAGGAATCTTTGAACCAGAAAAGCTTCCCCTGTTTCAAGACGAACCAGCGCCGGCGCCAAGTCTTTATGTACTCGCCCTGCTTCGTGAGCCACCCACCGCGCTCCGGATTCGACCAGAACTCCACGCCATCGGCTGAGCAATCCGGTTCCGTCGACGACCCCAACACCGCTCGCCAGAAGCTTGCCATGACCATCTCTCCGTGCTCCTCCAGCGATGATTCTTGTGCGGCCTCTCCTACGCTTGCATTTCCATTCTCGATTTCGAGCGTGAATTGGGAAACGGTATAGACAGTACTTATGGGAGGCGGATTCGATCAGCGTATTTTTAAATTAATCACTTATTATTTTTTAAATTATGTAATCCAGCTAATAAAATAATTTAAAATACTTTTTTGTGTGGTTTATCCATAAATATTTACAAAATAAAGATTCAAATCTTATTTTTATAATAATTTAATTGTTTATCATGAATAATATTAAATATATGCCAGTAGCATAAGCATATTAAAATTAGAATATAATCTAGGTACTAAAATAAAATTATTATTATTACATTTAAATATGAAATTTTAAGTGTTAAATATCATAAAATTTTTTTGCTTCTTATGGGACTTAGAGTTAATATGTTGAAATTATAATTTTGAAAACTTAATTATGGTTCTTATGGGACTATTTTTTATTGCTTCTTGAAGCATATTTTTAGTAAAATAAATAAATTTTTTGTACTAAAAGGTTGCTTCAAGAATCAGTAAAAAAGGCGTCCCAAACGAAGCCTCAGTTTATCTCCTCGATGGGATATCCACATGACATCAAAGGCATCATGGCAACTTATAATTTTTTTTCAAAATTGTAATTTAATGTTAACAAATTTTTTTTTTCAAATATTGAATATGTACTTTTGGATGACACAAATTTCGATATTCAAAAATAGAAGGTCAAATGATATATCTCTAAAAATTAATTTAATTGACATAGAATATGATTGAAAATTTTTAAACATTAACTGAATGATCGAATGGTCAAAGAATCTTGTATACTTATAATCAAAATAAGTGTATTCATAAGATGAAGATGAGTCAATGTGTCAAAGATTATTCAATTTCAAAATCATTAAAATACTTTAATGTTGTATGGTTTAATACATGTCGATTGATTAAGTGTTATTAAATTTAGGCAAAGATTTATCAAAATGCACTCTCAAAATAATATAAATAGATTCATAATCTCCAAATGAAGGGAACAGTTGATTATGATTGGACAGAGGCTCTGGATCTCAATAACTCTATGTAATATTCATCATTGATGATCACCACTAATAATTGCTACTATATGACTACCATCATTCAATCACTGTCATTTGAACGTCACCATCTGACCATCAATTCTCAGTTGGTATAATCCATTATTGCTCATCTGATTATTGTTGTTGGACCACCACCATCTAGCTTACATTATATGTTTGTAATCATCATATCTTCACTTATTTTCTTATAATATCTATCAGAACTTTAGGAGACTAAGTACTTTCAATTTTGTAATCATGTATTCTCTAGTTATGGCGAAGAGTGAAGTAATGTAACTTAAAAAATATGGAAGATTATTTCAACTACACCAAGCCCCGTGATTTTTTTTTCTTTTTTGATATATTCATGTAGAAGATTCTAGTGTATTGCATTATTCTTTTTTATTTGTAAATATTAGATGTTCGTACAAAGCTAAGTCATAGAATGTCCTCTCTATCATTGTGATTTTTTTCTTGCACACAAGTCTTTATAATTTAGTGATTATATTACTCGTTGATTTATTTTTTACGATAAATGATTAAGTTATCATCAAAATCAAAGGTATAACATTTTGTATCATTTTATAACTTGTTAATAATGATTTTAATATAAATGTGTGTGTATGTGTGTGAATAGGATAATTGAATAAATCCAATTGATCGACAATGTCCTTGAACTAGTTGAAAATGGCCTCTAATTGGCTCAACTAAAAGTAAACCAAATTGAGCAACCCGAAGTCATCTACAAGCAATGGTGAAAGCTTGTCTATGATGCAAACATATAGATGTAAGGAAAATGGACAAGATACAACACAAATATGAGATATGTCTATTATTAAAATATAAGATTTTAATAATATTTAATCAAAGATTATTAATAGCAAAAATAACTAATTAAGTACTATTATGTATTAACCAATATATTTATAATTACTAAAGGTAAACATTGAGGAAACTATAATAAAGAAGCTAAATAAAGGAGGCAATGAAATAGCATAAGAATCAAATGATGCATTAGTGAACATGTTTAAGTTGTTGCTACACTTCATTATAAGATGCTCCAAAATAAAAGCTAGGCTAAAACATATTCAAATTAAATTCATAATCAGCTATGGGGTATATAAGCCTATATTCTGAGTGGCACTCCTATATGTTGGATAAGCAATACATTTTTTAACATATCAACAAATGACTTGTTGTAGATTTAGCCAATAAAGATAGGCTTATAAGAGTGCAAGAGCTTTATCACTTCTTATATGAGATACTAGCCCTCCACCATGTAATTTATTGATTTGTTACTGCCACAACAATTTATTCAGAATTCATAGTTGATTTTGCTTAAATAAGAAATCATTAACTTGTCAAAAATATTTGTATGGTGAATATTACTGTGGAATTTCCATGACATGGACAAATCATTATTACACTCATATAATTTGCACAATACTTCATTGACAATAATGCTCATTTTTAAGGCCATCAATTGACTAGCGCTTCAACTAAGGGCGTCCACAAAGTGATTGAAACATGTTTTGTGATTTAGCATAAATATAAATTTATAAAGAAACATATCTCAATGTGTATGCATGCAATTGAGGTTCTTTTGGGTAAATTTGAAGAGATTGATAGTTGATAAATAAAATGAACTCTTAATGGAGCATGCTTCCACTATTTTAAGGCATTAATGCTTGCAAAATACTATTGCTCATATATTGATTATCATTAATTTTTTTAGCTCAATTTCATAAAGAAAAAAGTTCAATGAGCTTACTCTCTTGAGATAAGGCAATGCTTATCATGATTGTTGAAGCATTGTTATTTAATTGAAAGGGCTAGGTATTGCACATACTTTCTCTTTGAAAGCATTGAAACTCGTTATCTTTTGTAATTCCACGCAAATATTTTTTGTTTCAAATAGCTAGTGATCATAGCCATGATTGTGCTATTTTGAACTGATGGTAAAAAATGGTGAGACCAATACAACTTTTCAAATCCATATGTAACGTAAGAATATGCCATTACTTGATAACATCAACCTTGGAGGCTCTGCCTGGATGCCTCAGATTCGATTACAAATCATAAGAAGTGAATATTTAGGATAGTGAATTCTCATTTACGAAGAGCAAGATATAGCTCATTATCTTATAAGGCCACAATAATTGATGGAGATGTTGCAAATGCTCAATCAACAGTGGATTGAAAAACAAACGTACTTAGTGTGCCAAATAAGTCGATGTCATCACTCTCTATTTAAATAATATTGCTTATGTTTTGAATGTTAGTTTTCAAATCATGTTTAGCACAAATATGAATTTAGTGATACCTACTTCAAAGGTCCAACATGGAGAATATGGTAGCACCAATTGTCATCTTTCTTTAGAAAAATTAGTGGTGGCAAGACATAAGGGCTACGACTATGGAGTTATGGCTCCTCAGACTCCAACTCGTTGCTTGTCAGCATTTTTGAGAGTATGAGTCTCATTTAATAGAGCGAAGAGAAGGATTATGGGACAATTAAATGGTGGCCATGTCAACTTGCACACGTTAAAGAAATGATGTCTTTGATGAGGTGCCTTTTAAAGTGAGGTCATAAAGTATGACATGCATACTTCTTGAGTCTATTGTATTACAATATGTTAGCACAAAAACAACTAAGTAATTACCTAGAATATTGACTTCATAAATGATATTTAATATACTTTCATAAATCCATATGATATTGTAGAAGTGACACATGGTGCAATATGATTAGAATTGAAAATGATTAAGATTCAATAAATTAGAATGATTTGTTAATAATAATTATGAATAAATTGAAATGCTTATAAATATAAATATTCATAATTATGTTTTAATAAGAATTCCCATAAAATAATACATAATCATACGTGCAATAGATCAAAAAATTTCATTAAAATATTTAATAAAAAATCACTAAATTTAAAAATTTTAAATATTATAATCATATACAATTTGATTAAAATATTATGAAAGTATGATAAAAATAATATTTATATTATATTATATTTCATCACATAAAATAATATAAAATATATTATAAACAATTAAACATCTTAGCCGAGGTTCCCCTTTAAATCCAGTCCACATAGCCCTAAATTTTAATATATAGTTGATCATAATGAAGGCATTTTGTTGGATTAGGATTTCATTTGAGATGATTTTCTTACTATTTTTTAGAGCATTTTTATTAAAAAAAATTTCTAATTAATTTTTTTTTAATTATTTTAAAAGACATTAAGAAAGTTAATCCAAATGAATGTTAAATAATCACCAATCAAAAGAAACGCAGTTTAACGTTAAGATCATCTCCAACCGAACTGCATACTATCGTGTGTCGTTCGTCATTCACTGCATTCGAACTCCAAATCTTAAGCCAAAATTCAATAGATGAATAGTGCGATGCAGATATTAGCATCGGACTGTTCACCTATACCAAAAAACTCTCGCTTGCGTATTTGTCAAAGAAGAGCAAAACAGAGGAGAAAAACATGCGAAAGAGGAGAGAAATGATCATCTTCATAGGAAGTGTGCTAAAGAGGAGATAAATAAAATTAGATTGGAGATGAATTATGCTATTTTAAAATTTTATTGTATGTAAAATGAATTTTTCGGTTGAAGATGACGGGTTTTCAGATTATAAAATTATTCTCAGAAGACAACCCTAATTCCACGCTGCGTTCTAATTTTATCTTTATCAGTTTTAACTTTTTATTTTGGTATCTTCTGCATCAGTTTACGAGTTCGTAATTTGGATTCTGTATTTTATTTCCTTGTTTAGTAGATGCAAATGCCGCCCTTAATCACTCAGCGGTGCGTGTGGAGTACGCTACTTCCCTCTAACCTCTACGGTCTCCCACCTTCCGTTGGCAATCGCCGGAGACCTAATTTATACCTACTTTGCTGTCCGTGTAAAATCCGCTGCTTTATTATCTTCTCCAACTTCTCCCAAATTCCGTCGGCTATGGCCGGAGAGCTAATTTAAACCTACTTTCTTGTCCGTGTAGTATCTGTTACTTTCACATCCCCTCTGCTGTCTTCCTCCTTTCCGTCGGCGATTGCAAGAGACCTAATTTTGGTTTCTCTTTGGTCGATTCTATCAATGGAAACCCAGCAACGGAGGTTCCGCCTCCAGGTTCTCTCGATTTTCTTTCTCTGCCTGGTGGTCTCTGCCCGCTGCGTCGACCGGAACTGGTGGAAGAAGAAGAAGCACGATATCAAGGGCCCTATCAAGACAATTGTGGTCGTAATGATGGAAAATCGCTCCTTTGATCATATGCTCGGATGGCTTAAGTCCTCCAGGCCGGACATTGACGGCCTTACTGGCCGGGAGTCAAATCGGCTATCGGTCTCCGACCCTTCCTCTCCGGAAATTTTTGTTACCGACGATGCAGTGTTTATCGATTCGGACCCCGGCCACTCCTTCCAGGCTATCCGCGAGCAGATCTTTGGCTCCTCAGACGCCTCCGCCATACCCGCTCCAATGAATGGTTTTGCTCAGCAGGCAGCCAGCATGGGTGAAGGCATGGAACATACTGTCATGAGCGGTTTCGCCCCGGAAAACGTTCCTATCTTCGCCGCCCTTGCTAATGAATTCGCCGTCTTCGATCGCTGGTTTGCTTCCGCGCCAACGTCAACCCAGCCCAACCGCTTCTACGTGCACTCCGCTACTTCCCATGGTGCCATGAGTAACGTCAGGCATGATCTCATTCATGGATTTCCGCAAAAGACAATCTTTGACTCCCTCGACGAAGAGGGGCTAAGCTTCGGAATTTACTATCAGAACATCCCAGCCACGCTTTTCTTCAAGAGCCTACGGAAGCTAAAGCACTCCTTAAATTTCCACAACTACCAGTACTCCTTCAATCTGCACGCTAGGTCGGGGAAGCTGCCAAATTATGTGGTGATCGAGCAGCGCTATTTCGATTGCGAACTCTTTCCAGCTAATGATGATCACCCTTCTCATGACGTTGCTCGTGGACAGCGGTTCGTCAAGGAGGTCTACGAGACGCTCAGAGCGAGCCCACAGTGGAACGAGACGGCTTTACTCATCACTTATGATGAGCATGGGGGTTTCTTCGATCATGTTCCGACACCAGTGGAAGGCGTGCCGAACCCTGATGGAATCATTGGTCCGGAACCCTACTACTTCAAATTCGATCGCTTGGGGGTGCGGGTGCCTACCTTCCTTCTATCACCTTGGATTGAGAAGGGAACAGGTGAGTGGCCTAATCTTTGCATTCTTGCAAGCTTTCTTCTTTTTGGGGAACCTTAGGCTGTTAATGAACACAGCAGAATCGGGGCTCTGCTCTAGCTTGACTTGGTGATATTTAAACTGCTAAATTTAAGCTCGAAAACAACCTGAGCTTTAAAAGTCTCAGTAGATGTTCTTATTTATTTCTTGTTGAGTTCAAATTGGAGCTTTTAGGACAAATTTTCATTTGGAGCTCTTGTAATAATTAAATTTATGATGGGAGGCCATAATAATTTACATTTTATAAGGAGCAAAGTCGCCTTTTTAATGATGACTTCTATTTAGCCAGTGAGTAGGCTTCGCTTCCACCAATGATTGGCTTCATTTGACCACCTTCAAGTATGAGCTACTTCTATTTTTTTAACTTTATTTTTTATTTGAAAGCATATGATAAAGTTTCAAGAGAAGTGATGTGGAGAGTTCTAGAAAAGAAATGAATTAATAATGTTTGTATTCAAGTCATTAAGAATATGCATATATGAGTTGTTACTAGTGTTCAAACACAAGGTTTAACCAAGTGTTTTCCTATTTCAATTGAATTACATCAAGGATCAGCTTCAAGCCTATATTTTTTTGCTTTAGTCATGAATGTTCTTACTAGACATTTGCAATTGGATGTACCTTGGTATGTGTTTTTTGTTGATGATATTCTTCTTGTGGATAAGACTAGATATGGCGTAGGTGAATTTGAATTATGGAAGTCAATTTTAGAGTTTAAAGGTTTTCTTTTGAGTATATCTAAAACAAAATTCATAAAGTGTAATTTTAGTAGTAATGAATCTAGTGGTGGTATTGTGACATTGGGTGTTCAAGTCACTTAAAAGAGACGGTTTTTAGGTATCTCAGTGTATTGTTCAAAGCGATGGTGAAATAGATGGGGGTATTTATAGTAGAATTCAAGTTGGATGGTTGAAGTGGAGGAATGCATCGGGCCTATTGTCTGATAGAAAAGTGCCCTCAAACTTAAAGGAATTTTTATGATATGATGGTGAAACCTGCAATGCTTTATGGCATAGAATGTTGGCCATTAAAAGAGAAACATAAAACTAAGTGTTGCAGAGATGAGGATGCTCAGGTGGATGAGTAGCTTTACACTTAGAAATAGAATGAAAAATGAGTTTATATGTACAAAGTTTGGAGTAGCTCTAGTAGCTAATAAGATTAGAGAGAGTTGTCTTAGATGGTTTGGTCACATATAATGTCGGCCTTCTGATAACCCCTGTTAGGAGAGTAGATGCATTAGATACAACTTATGCTAAGAAAGGTAGAGGTAGACTTAAATAGACTTGGTCAGAAAGTGTTAATAATGAATTTTTTTGTTAGATTTAAATGAGAATTCAGCTCTTGATTGGACACAATGGAGAAAAATGATTCATGTAGCTGACCCCAATTGTGGCATAAATGCTTGTTGTTGTTGTTGTTTTATTTTTTGTTTGAAAAATATTTGTTATGCTTTTTATAGTTTTTTAAAAAATATCAACTCCAAATTTTTTATTATTGAGCTCAATATGCCTTCAATATGTGCTTATATTTGTTTGAGCATAGTTTATCTTACAAAGATAAAAATATTTAAAATGATAAATGACATAACATATAATTTTTACTTCTATTTGTATTGATGTGACAAATAAATTGTGTTTGTTATTATTTCATAAAAAAATTGAGAAAGAAATTACAACGAGAAAAAATACACAAAATCATCATCTATTACTCATACACAATTTATCTTAACCACTAGGCCTGCATGCATCATAGGTTGTATTCATACATTAAAATGCTTCTTTCATACTTGCCATTATTTTCAATAATAGTTGGTCTTTGGACAGGTTTTATCTGCTCTATAGTGATGTCACAACTCATCAATAATTAATTCGGATTGAAATCAAATTGCATCTATTATTGTGTGGTACTCAGCTCTGAATTTGAATAGAAGAATCTCTAAATAGAGACTGTGTTTAAGCCAAATAGATATTGGGATTGATAAAAAAAGCCTAAATAATAGGGTTCTATGTCAATATAGGCTTGTAAAATGGTGTTGGGTGTGCTTCCATTGATACAAAAGCTTAGCATATTAGGCCTTTATTAGTCCAAACATCTTTTGTTGAGACATTTTTTTTTATTTGTGGATGCTTCTACTTATAATCTGCCATTCCAGAGGCACGACAACACCACAACGGACATAGTGTGATATGAATTCAAGTTGTTTGATAATATGTAGTGATGAGGTTGATGTAGAGCTTGCGGAACCTAGCTAGGACCTATTATCATTTAAAATGATGAAGAGGATGAAGGGGGGCATTTTAATCTACAACATGACTAATGCATCTTCCTTATGCACTTGCTAGTGAGACGATACCAAATAGGCATCGTAGGTGATTATTATGTGAGCTTTCTTTCTTGGCGTACAACCTTCTCAAGTAGCTACATATATTGTACTTTAACATCAATATTAATAAATTTGATGGAATATGCATTTCCAAAACTGTAAAAATCCTAAAAAATATTTTAACAAATAAGAAATTAGATTAAAATAATAATAATAATAAAGAAGTTACATGTTTAACGGGCGACACCTACTTGGGCAATATTATTGAATGAAGCCAATTATTGGTAGCTGACAGAACCCTCTCATTAGCTAAATAGAAATTGTCTGTTTGACGGGCAATTTGACTCCTTGTAAAATTTAACTTATTTTCATATTTTCTTAAATTTATTTATTTAAAGAGCTCTAGATGAAAATTTTGCCTATAGACTATTAGCTCTTATCTTCTAACCCAAAATTTGTTCATTTTCATTAAGTTTGAACCGAATATTATTGTCTTTTTGTTTTTGAAAAATTTTTGGTCTTACATTTTAACATTTATCAAGGAATAAATATAGATGAATCAAGTGAATGATTTTTTTAGTATGAGTATTTAGTTGTCTCTTAAAACATCGGAAAATACAAATACTATAAACAAGCATGTTATCAAGCAACTTTAAACTTTACAATATATGCTTAGGTAAGTTTACTTCACCAAATAAACTAACATAAATAAGCACCAACCGGCCCAAGTATTCAGTTGTTCAACAAGCATACTAGCATCCTTTCACCCCTATTTCAATATCTCATGAACATTTTTATTACTTCTCAGGTGGATAAGGTAAGGAGATGTACTTATTTTATTTTTTGGCCTGCAAGTTGGTTTGTCCTTGCGTTTAATCCTTACACATGTAGTTATTTCTTATTTTTTTAACAAATTGAAAAAGAGGTTTTTATTTCATTGGAGTACTTAGTTGTAAATCATTTATAACTGCTGCTTTTTCTATTGTTCCTGCCAAATAGGCCGACATGTATAGTTTTATTGCAGGTATCATACTTGTTTTTAGGGTTTCTTATATATCCTTCCTTATGATTAGTTCCACTAGAAATATGAACTTTTAAAATTATCCCCAAAAAATTGCATCCATTGTATTATAAAACATTATTGGACCTTTTAAATGATTGATAAGCTGAATTTTTGTCTGAAAGTATATGCTGGAAATGGAGGGTTATTTACACTTGGTTGTTTTATACATAGAACCCTGGAACTTCTTTACCCATACTAGTTTGTTTAATTTTATTCATTTCCTTAGTGTGGGATGGTGATGCCTTAGCTGTGCCGTACTAAAAACAAAAATCAAAGGTATGGATTCAATGCTAATCTTTGATGTAAACCTATTGTAATTGAAAACTCTTGGATCATTCTACAATTATTATTACTAGCCAATGCGCCAAATACAATCTTTTATAACATTAAAATACTTTCGACACAAATCTTCTATATTACTGTACATCAAATCAATTCACATGGTACTTAATCATATGTTTTCACATGATGATTAAAATTCATATAAAGTACATTTCTTTGTTCTTTATAGTAAAATACGTGTAACTTGATTAAATTTTTTAGATCTCTTATCTCTTATCTTAGTTGTTCTATACATCTCATTTGCTCCTCACAAAATTTATTCCTTATTAGCTATTATATACTTTTCCTTGTTTCCATGGTAATCATATATGCTTGTTTAATCTTCTGATCTCTAACATAACATACTTGCGCAGAGCACATTATTTTATATTTTCCGACCTATTGTTCAAACCTATCAAGTTTATTTATTTCCCTATCATCTTTAGTTTTATCACACAATCATATTAACAACTCATTTCTACCACACTCAACTTGCTATCAGTTTTTATTTGTCATGCAACATTTTGATTCATTAGTTTTACCTAATCAGTTACAATTTTATAAAATTTACCTTTAAGGCTCAGTTTGGTAATGGCATTTTGAACTATGTTATGTTGTACTTAGATTTGCTATGTCAAGTATAAATGATGATTTTTTAATGAAATCATTGTTAAATTGATGCTTAAAGTATTTTGACTAAAATTATTTGATAAAAATCATTTAACCCTAATTAAGTTGATTAAAAGACCAAAATGGATATTTTCATTAACTTAATATTATCTTGTCCTAAATTGATATTGTCATACTACAACAACAACAACAACAACAAGACTTTATCCCACTACTTGGGGTCGGCTTCATGAATCATTTTACTCCATTGTGTCTTGTTAAGGGTCAAATTTTCATTTAAATCTAATAAATAAAGATCATTTCTAATATTTTGTGACCAAGTTTTTTTAGGTATAATTCTATCTTTCTTAACATAAGTTAAATCTAATACATCTACTCTCCTAGCCAGGTCATCGAAAGGGCACCATTTTATATGATCAAATCATCTAAGAGAACTCTCTTTAATCTTATCTTCCACTGGAGCTACTCCAACCTTCTCACGTATATACTCATTTCGTATCTTGTCTTTAAGAGTAAAGCCACTCATCCACTTGAGCTTCTTCATCTCTGCAAAACTTAACTTGATATTATGCTTCTATTTTAATGGCCAATATTCTGCAACATAAAGCATTGCAGGTCTCACCACCATCTTATATAATTTTCTCTTAAATTTGAGGGGGACTTCACAACAAGCCTGATGCATTCATCCACTTCAACCATCCAACTTGAATTCTACTAATAATATTCCCATTTATTTCACCATTACTCTGAACAATAGACTCAAGATATCTAAAACGTGTACTCTTATTAATGACTTGATCGCCCAAAGTCACAAATCCCCCACTAGATCTATTACTACTAAAATTACATTCCATATATACTTGATTTTAGATCTACTCAAATGAAAATGGATGTTGTCATGAACTTAATAAAAAAATTGTGTATAATTAATTAATGTATGCTTATGTTAATTATTAGTTCATGACTTATTAGCTTTTCTTATCATGCAAGTGTAATATCATGATTATTAATATTACAGCATGCCAAAAATATTCCTATGGATCATGAGATTGAAACTGCTTTACAGTGGACTTGCCTTCGAAAGTTTAAAGTACACAAACTTACAAAAGAGATATTATTGTAGAAAACTCCTAGGGATTGAATCTAGAACGCATTAAGAATAGAGGCTTTGCATCAAGAAAGTTGATCAACAAGATGTTGGTGATGGTGGTTGGCTATTTGTTAATAGGAAAGCCCAAATAATCGTAATAGAAGAAATTTTGCAATAAGATACAAGGAATTTGATTGGTCATCTATATCAAAAGACGTTAACAGAGTAGGGACTAAGGGGTGATGGCCAGGCGGGTTTCTATTTTTTGTTAAACATGGCCATATGTAGGGAACTTTATTCTAGTAGAATTTTTGGTTGGATGACAAATATGTTAACACAAGACGAATATAATTTATAACTTGCCTCACCATCAAGATTTATACAGAACCTAATAAAAAAGGATTACCATTAGATCAAATGTAGTGTATTGGTTGTGATTTCGAGTCACTGCTGCCTTCGATTAATGATCATAATATATGGAGCTTGTGCAGTGACATTAACAAAAATTAAGAGTTTTTGTGATAAATTGATGGGAAATTTTTTTGGGACTTTTGTTGCTGCCTTTATAGACCCAATGAGACTAATCACTAGTGTTCACAAAGATAGAGAAAGTACTTTCTCATTTTAAGACAAAAATTCTGATATAAATGATTTGAGACAAGGTTGATTATGCTGATTATATTTATTTAGAGAATATTTGAGCTTCACTTAATCTTTTTGTGACTAAAAATGAGGGGATAGTGGTGACTATTGAGTCATCCTTTGTGCTTTATACCAACAGTTGGTGCTTAGGGGCTCGAATAACCAGCACCTAGCAATTACAGGTGACGGTGCTAGTTGGAATGACCTTCTCCCCCTTCATGCAAGCATTGCACAATGCTAGGAGGAAGATGATTAGTTCAGGTTGGGCTGGTTAAGTCTACTTTGACGTGATTATTGTTAGTTTAGTGTATATTCATGCGGGTTCAAACTTGTTTGGGCTCTCATTTAGTATATTCAAACATGGATTATCCTTATTTGATCCTAATTAGGATGCTTGGAAATCATTTAAGCCAATTCAAGCATCTGCATGCGTTAATTCATTTTAATTTTTGGTTGGATAACAAATATCCTTATTTGTATAAAAAATTGCAGTTTATTAAGCAAATATTTTATGATTCCAAAAAACTTAGTTAACTATACTTATTTCCTTATTAACTAATTGGCGCATGACTAATTATGATTTATCACTACTATTACTAATTACTAAATTATTATTTTAAGCAACCCATAAGTAGCATAAATAATTTAGCATGTTTAATACTTTTTTCATTATTTATTATCCAATCGCTTAATGGCCTTATTATTGAATAATGCCTAATGAGTTAGAATTTTTTAATTAATCATTATATTAATATTTAAAACGCCTTACTATACTAATTATTTATTTTTATTATTTTATGTGCCTAATTACTTAGCAAGTATATTTAAAAAATGCTAGTAGTTAATACATAAATAAATAGACTTTAATTTTAATTCAATAATGTAAGAGCAATCAGACTATCTTATTATCCTTATAATTATAAAATGTTTAGTTATCCTTATCATCTTCAATTAACCTACTAATTATGCTACTTTCATTTACTAATCAGTAATTAGTTCCTAATTAGTTAGACTAGTTATTTAGGTGAACTAAGATCCAAATAACTAGGATATTATCATCCTATAATTAATCAATTATTAAAGCGCAGTTAATTTGTAATTAGTCTGATTACATATGCCATTTTAGTAATCATTTATAGTAGCTAATTAGTTGGACTGTTAATTTTTAAATTATATTCGAATGCTTTGATAAATTAGTTGGCCTAATTATTTATTGATGAATCAAAATATGAATAGTTAGATTTATAAATTATCCTAACTATAAACAAATACTTATTAGCCTAATTTGCTCCTAATTAACTTAATTCACTAGTTTAAGTTTGTCCAAATTATTAGATAATTTGTTTAATATATAATTAAGCTTTAATTAATCTAATTTAATATCTAGTTTAACTAAGCCTTAGTTGGAGCATTTTGGTGATAAAAAGTGAAAAAGAAAAGAGAAATATTCTGATGTATCTTTTCCACTTGTGCAGTGATTCATGAGCCTAATGGGCCAACTAAAAGTTCACAGTTCGAACATTCATCTGTCCCTGCCACAGTTAAGAAGCTGTTCAATATGAAGTCAAATTTTCTCACAAACAGGGATGCATGGGCTGGAACTTTTGAAAGCTACTTCTCCCTTCGAAAGACTCCTCGCACTGATTGTCCAGGTTCGTTTATATATATACATTTTTTGTTGAGATTTCATATGCATATATATACATACAATTTTTGAAAGCTGAAGAAATTTAGAAATTTGTTCTTGATTAAAAAAAGAATTTACTGATTATCAAAATTGGCACATGTTGACACTCTTCAGTGAGGTTGCCTCGCATTGTGAGTGTCAGCAAGTGCAGATTTTAGCAAGTTTAGCATTCCTACAAAAGTAAATTAATACATGTACATAAGTGGCACTAGTAATTACGCAAATATATGAATTATAAGATTGAGAATGCGATATGATCTCTTCCTTGATGTTCCTTTAAGTGGGATTCTGATGAGGACATCGTCAGCATTTTCGACGCCGGAGATCGACGGCCACGAGCATGACTTGTATTTTGTCATTTTATGTAGTAGCGTATTTTATTTTGATGTTTTTCCGTTTTTTCCTTTATGGACATTTAGTCGCTTATGTAGCTCGGAAGGGCATTTGAGTCATTTCTTAATTTTTCATTTTGGCCTTGTTGCGTCCAGGAGTATTCGCGGCGGTAGAGAAATATAAGATTTAACGTCTTAGCGTTGTACGAAAATCCGGCACGCAATCAGATAAGTGAGAGAGGGTCTAGCATTTATAAGACACCAAGATTTTTACGTGGAAAACCCCTGAAAAAGGGGGAAAAACCACGGGGCCTAGCCCAGCTTGAATGAATCCACTAGTATTGCAGTCGATTACAAATGAGGCCCTTCCTTGGTGGAAGGCCTTAGCTTGATGTACATCTTATGGAGTACATTACATGATGTAAATACAAAGGATCACTATTGACATGTTCACTTTGTTAGAAGGACTGCAGTCGGCGGGCGACGTAGGTCAGGAGGACTGTAGTCAGCTGGCGACGGAGGACTGTAATCGGCGGGCGACATAAGTCAGGAGGACCGTAGTCAACGGGCGACGGATGTCGGAAAGACTGTAGTCGGCGGGCGACGTAAGTCAGGAGGACCGTAGTCGACGGGCGACGGATGTCGGAAAGACTGTAGTCGGCGGGCGACGTAAGTCAGGAGGACCGTAGTCGGCTGGCGACGGGGGTCGGAAGGACTGTAGTCTGACAACGAAGATCAGTAGGACAGCGTCAGGTAGAAGTCCATCAATGAAAAGAAATGCATCTTCGGATAGATGTCCATTGAAGTCCGATAACCGGTAGAAGTCTGGCATCGGGTAGAGACTTGGCGAAGAGTGAAGGTCCGACGTCGGGTAGAGGTCCGACGTCTGTTGGTGGCAGAGGAGAAAATCCGGCCTCCCTTGGGCGGAGTTTCGGCGTCAGGAGAGAACTCTATCATTAAATGAGAAGAATTTTAGCGTCACGTGGAAATTGTGCAAATTCCCGGCGCTTTCTGAAAATCCAGCAGAGTTCCAGCATCTTCAGGCGGCAGGAAGAGCTCCGGCGGTGATCGAGGAGGTGAGGAATCTCCTTTTCCCCTTTCTCCTCTTCTTCTTCTCTCTCTTCACCTCCCCCCCCCGGTTTACTGGCGATAGAAACCTACGGGATTTCTTCCTCCCCCTCCGGTTTACTGGTGATAGAAACCTACGGGATTTCTTCCTCTCCCTCCGGTTTACTGGCGATAGAAACCTACGGGATTTCTTCCTCCCCCTCTAGTTTACTGGCGATAGAAACCTACGGGATTTCTTTTCCATCTGAGCGGAGGTTTGCTGGCGATGGACGATCGAGTTGAAGCCCGTTAGTAGTCAACGATCGAGTGTGGAGCCAAAGGGGAGAGTTCGAGAATGCGTTGCGAGAAGTAGATGACGCGTAGTAGTCTGCTGACGAGCAGAAGTCCGACGACGAGTAGGAGTTCGCTGACGAGCAGAAGTCCGACGACGAGTAGGAGTTCGCTGACGAGCAGAAGTCCGATGTCGCGTAGAAGTTCAACGCCGGGTAGAAGACCGACGAAGATTCGTCGACGAGCAGAAGTCTGACGACGAGTAGAAGTCCGCTGACGAGCAGAAGTCCGACGACGAGTAGGAGTCCGCTGACGAGCAGAAGTCCGATGTCGGGTAGAAGTTCAACGCCGGGTAGAAGACCGACGAAGATTCGTCGACGAGTAGAAGTCTGACGACGAGTAGAAGTCCGCTGACGAGCAGAAGTACGATGTCGAGTAAGAGTCCGCTGACGAGCAGAAGTCCGATGTCGGATAGAAGTTCAACGCCGGGTAGAAGACCGACGAAGATTCGTCGACGAGCAGAAGTCTGACGACGAGTAGAAGTCTGACGACGAGTAGAAGTCTGCTGACGAGCAGAAGTCCGATGTCGGGTTGAAGTTCAACGTCAGGTAGAAGACCGACGAGAATTCGTCGACGAGCAGGAGTCTGACGACGAGCAGAAGTCTGACGTCGGGTAGAAGACCGACGAGCAGGAGTCTGAAGACGAGCAGAATTCCGACAAAAGTCCTGCAAGGCAAAAATTCAGCGACAAGAGGAAATTCAACATCAGGTAAAAATTTAACTTTGTGGAGAAGTTAAGTGAAAGTCCCTTGACGGCATTCTGGCGACGTTAACCAAGGATGTAAGGTCTATCCGAGGTTGTATGTTAGAACATTTGTTCGATGACATTAACCTGTGTGGAAAAGATCGAGAGAATCCACCAAGGATGTGAGACCTTTCCAATGTTGTATGCCGGAGCCCTGCTCGACGACGTTAACTTGTGTGGAAGAGGTCGGGAGAATCCACCAAGGATGTAGGACCTTTCCGAGGTTGTATGTCGGAGCCTTTGCTCGACGACGTTAACCTGTGTGGAAGAGGCCGAGAGAATCCACCAAGGATGTAGGACCTTTCCGAGGTTGTATGTCGGAGCCTTTGCTCGACGACGTTAACCTGTGTGGAAGAGGCCGAGAGAATCCACCAAGGATGTAGGACCTTTCCGAGGTTGTATGTCGGAGCCTTTTCTCGACGACGTTAACCTGTGTGGAAGAGGCCGAGAGAATCCACCAAGGATGTAAGACCTTTCCGAGGTTGTATGTTGGAGCCTTTGCTCGACGACGTTAACCTGTGTGGAAGAGGCCGAGAGAATCCACCAATGATGTAAGACCTATCCGAGGTTGTATATCGGAGCCATTGCTCGACGATGTTAACCTGTGTGGAAAAGATCGAGTCGGATCCCCCTGGGATCGATTTTACCTTGATTGGGAGGGGGCGAATGCCGCTTATATCCCGAATCAAAGGTGAAGAATGGTCTATTTTTAGACCGTTACTGCCTTTTTGAGGTCGAGGTTAAGACCTTGCTCGAGGAGTAGAAGTCCAACAATGGACTGTATAAAGCTTGTAATTGATTTGAAGTATTCTTGCATTTGCTCAGATATTTCTGCAATATCAACTTGATGTTGAAGGTATTGGAGGATCTATTTGACCATGGTTTGAGTCAAAGTTGCCCCCCAGTCCGCATCTGCTTCTTATGATATTGATGTTATGAGTGATCTTTTGAGATTGGAGCAAAAGATGCCCCCCATTCGGGAACCACGTTCCCACAGACGGCGCTAAACCGCCGCGAATACTCCTGGACGCAACAGGCCTATTTATATGAGGCCTCATGCATTGTAATTTTAGTTTGATGAATGAAAAATATTTGCCACTTATGATCTCTTTGTGAGTTCACCCTCCTCGATCTCTTAGTGAGTTCGTAGGAGAAGCTAGATCTCTTTGTGAGTTCTAGATCTTCTTGTTCTACCATTTTCTTCCTTTATTTCTTGTGATCGATTTGTCGTCGTAGAGATCCGGTTGAAGCATTTGTGAAGAGTGGAATCCACGCTTGAATCCCAAGATTTTCCCTTACGGATTGACCTCTCTTGCTCACTGCCGCCGCCCTTCCCTGGCTTGCCTCCAGCCCAGGCCGCAGGCCTGCAGCTTTTCCGCCGACCAACAGCCAGCCGCCGGACCACCCTGCTGCCGGCCAGATTTTGGCCGGCCTCCTCTTTCCCTCTTTTTGGCCTCTTGTTTGAAATATTTCCTAATTGGGAGACTCATCATTAAGGGTAAATTTGAAATTCAAATTAGCCATTAATTTGAATACTAACTGCTCCCTTAATTCACTCTCTCAATTAAACCTATTGATTAATTGAAAACCTGAGAATTAAATTCAGGATTTTGAATTAATCTGTTACTAATCTTGTGGGGCCCACAAACTTTTATTCAAATCCCCTTTTTCCTCTCTCCTTGGGCCGGCCACCTCCCTCCCCTCTCTCTTCATTTAATTGCACTACTAATTGCAATTAATTCCCTAATTCAAATTGAGGGTTTGAATTAATTCCTGCAGGGATAAAAATCTGAAATTAATTCAGATTGTAACCGAGAGATTAATTGGGTTTCATGTTTATTCCCCCTCAGCTGTCCACTCAATCTCCCACCATTTTCCCCTAAGCTTTGTGCCTCCGATAGAGCATAAAAGCTGCTGTCCAGAAACATCAGGTTGCTGTCCAAGGAGTCCAGATCAAGTGGATGGCTGCCCCCCACCCCAAAGTTGCCAAACTGCTGTTCACGGGCAGCTAGGAGTGGTGTGCTGCTGCCCGCCATCTTGCAAGCAGCCAAATGTTTGCATCGGAGCCTTGTATTGCCTTTCCATTGGATTTCAGACTTGAGTTTTGGCTGTCCTCCACCTAGAAACTGCCAGAATATCGTACTCCGGCCACCTACCCAAGAACGACGATCCAAGGTTCCTTCTTCCTCGGAGTGACCTCGGTTCTAATGTGGAGGCGCTTCTTCCGCTAAAGCCTAGATTAGTTGAGCGTAAGGGCTCCAAAGGTGAAAGTTCTCTTTATTAAATCATGGATTCTTGTTTACTGTCGTAACATACAATTATTCTTGGTGTTTTCTTAAATTGTTTGGTTAATCGATGTCGCTCTTCATTGCCTAAACGAGTTAAAAACTAAGAGTTCTAAGGATCACTCTTTTATTATAAATGATAATTTTATTTTGGGTTATTAAGTTACAATTGATCTCTTTAATTTCTTAAAGTGACTCCATCGCATGTACGTTTCACATCTGATTCACTATCATTGATACTCGTAAGGTCACTTCTGCAGCTCAGTCTTCGCTTCATCATAACATGTTCGATTAAAAGTTTTGTAAAACACACACTCCTTGGATTAAAAAAAAAAAAGGAAAATAGAAAAACAAAGAGAACAAAGGTTGCTTCATGTAAGAGGTTGAACCATCTTTCTTATACTCCTTATTTGGCGTCAACTTCTATCTAGGAACTAAAATCAGGTCTAGCCTTACCTTGAACATGCAGCTTATAATTATTTCATTGGAATAGAGATTAATGGTGGGATGAAATGCTTTAATCTTAGTTAGTTTTTTTTAATCAATGCTTTGTAATCATTCATATGATAGAAGAAGTTTGTTAGGTTTAAGGCCTCAAAGTTGTTGCTTTTGAGTGAATCTTCAATGGATTCCTGTGATAGAATGGACACTGCGGAAATCACTTTGTACTCATTGAGGGCTAAGGTGAACCGAATCACCACTCCACATAATCCACTTCACCATTAATGATGAGATTGGAGCTGCATTCTCGTCTACCTTTTGAACCTATTGATCAATCGACCATGAAGATAGGGATCTATTGGTGGTGATTTTCATGCCATCTTAAATCAAACTTCTCCATGATGTTAGCACGAAGATCTATTTTCCTGTGTACTCCTTGTACTCCTTGAATGGGGAGTAAAAGCCCCATTTTTATTGTATCAAATGCTATAATCTCCCTTTTTTAGGATATTTATTCTATTGTGTAATGAACTAGAAACCTCAGAGCATTTAATATAAATTAGAGCATAGAAGCTATGGTAAAAGAGTTGATAATGATTATGAAGGTCACTTCCATAATATTATTCCTTTAAAAGAACGAAAGAAAAATCTTATTAATTAAGTTGATTCTTCTTTAACCAGCAGAATCCATCCGCAATTGTGGTTGTGAAATTCTATGTAATGAAACATCACAATATGTATATAAAAATGATACTGTGAGTTTGAGGATCAAAATAAGCTACAACCTTGGTTGAACATAAAAGCAAGCTCATAATTTCTCCAAATGTAGAGCAACGTATGTAATCTGTACCTCATAATTTCTCCAAATGCTGACAAACCTTTCATTTCAAAATGCAGAAAAACTTCCAGAGGTAACAAGATCATTGAGGCCTCATGGTCCAAGAGAAGATTCATCTCTGTCAGAGTTTCAAGAGGAGTTGATCCAACTTGCTTCTCAGCTCAATGGAGACCATGTTCTTAACACATACCCACACATTGGCAAGGGCTTAACCGTCGGCCAAGCAAACAGCTATGCTGAGGATGCAGTGGCAAGGTTCTTAGAAGCTGGAAAAGCAGCCCTGTTGGCTGGAGCAAATGAATCAGCCATTGTTACCATGAGGCCTGCTCTCACTAGCAGGGTTTCTGTAGGACCTTCCAACCCTTCTGTCCAGACTAGTTAAAGACATTGATGCTAGGCAACATCTGTCATCTACGATGCGTTGCGCAAACTTGCTTGCCGCTACGACACAGCTATTGCGCTTGGATATATATTCTTGCTAAGAATAGAAAACCCATCACTTGAATGTATATTTAAGAACTACGTTGGAGGTTTGCATATGGAAACTCTCTTCAATCTCTGTATAAACTTTGTGATATACAAGTTGGGAATGATTTGGAGGTACCAAAAGCGGGATTCCTTATAAAAAAAAAGTTTGTGAAGCTTTAATTATATATATGATGAAATCTCCCCCCTCTTCAAGTTTGGAATTCAAAATCTCTTAATTTGCAATCAAGTTCTCAATTAACATAATAAGATGAGTTGCGGATGTTCCCCATTATTTAAGTAAGTCTTTTGAAGAGGGTGAATTTAAATAAATATTCAAAATATAATTTTTTGTTAAAAAAGTTAAAAATTGATAAATTTTAAGTTATTTAACTCAAATTCATAAAAAGTTTTTTTAGGCACGTGTCCTTTTACTTAAAAAATTGCCGCTTCTTTCACTTTTGACTTAGATCAACAATAACGGCTTTCAAAATCTCCAATATAATAATTTGCTATTCAACATCGATGAAAAAAAATATCAGTCGTCCATTCGTCCGATCTTACTTTCTTTACAAAACAACCTCATCACCTTCACCATTTTCACTCCAGGTACAATAATAGTAATAGTAATAATAATAATTCCTCTAATTAAGTTATATAATCTATAATCTTCAAAGTATACTTTAACACTCGCCTAAGCATTATTAATTAATGTTAACAGCAAGATTAATTACTATTAAACCACCGAAGCTGAAGCCGAACACAAAGCAAAAAATCTCAAACAATTATTGAATTTGCTTCCCCAAAAAGGTGGAGCAGAGTCTCCTTTCATGTACCGATTGAACGGCGCCCAAGCAAATATTGAATCTGCTTTGGAAAAACGCAATGCAGAAAGTCTCCAATCATATATTAGTTTTGGCTGAAGCAAAATCTGCTTGCTAGGGTTTCCTTCTGCTCTCCGCTCAGCCATTTTGCGCCGCCTCACTTTTCTCCTCTCCCTCCGGCTCTGCCGGAGGGCCACCTTCCTTTCATTTTTCTGGTTCCTGTTGCTATGGGCTCCTCCTTTCCCTCCTCAGATTTTCCTTCTCTTGTTTCTGAGTCAGGAAGAGCCTCTCCGCCTCCGAATCGCAACTGGTTAGCTGCATGCGCAGTTAATGTGGTTTCTGAAACTGAGCTTCATCTTTCTCATTTCCCTTTAGAGCCAGAGATTGTGCCTTTCTCTGTAGACAAGTTGTCGACTGGAGCTGAAAAATGGAAGCTATGTTTAGTAGGGTACTCTATCGGTAGAAGGCCTTATTATGAAGCGTTGCTAGCAGCCATCAACAAAACTTGGGCTTTGAAAGGTTCGGTTAAAATGATATCGTTAAATGATGGCTTCTTCCTCTTTCGTTTTTCATGTTCTGAAGACATGGAATCGGTCTGGTCAAGGGGAGTCTGGTTCCTCCTTGGGAAACCTTTTGTTTTACAAAAGTGGCATCCCAAATTTAAGCCTAAAAGAGAGGATTTCAAGACAGTTCCAATCTGGATAAAAATACATGACTTACCGTTAGCTTGCTGGAACTCGGAAGGAATCTCAAGGATTGCTAGCAAGGTTGGGGTCCCGTTGGCTGCAGACTCTCTTACTTCTCAAATGACTCCCCTAACCTATGCAAGAGTCTGTGTGCTGGTAGACAACCAAGCCACCTATCCGGAAGAAATCCAGGTATCACTAGATGGAGATGTCGTGGAACTAAAGGTTCAATATGAATGGAAGCCAACTCTATGTGAGCACTGTAAGTCTCTAGTTCACTACTCTATTTTTTGCCCTTCAAGGCCCAAAGTGGAAGAGTCTGATAAAATGCTAGATGACCAAACGAAAAATCAAAATGTAAGAGGTAGAAGTAGTAGTCGCTTTGCTAGGCATCATCATCAATCTAAATCACAGGGTCGTTTTCCTTCCTCTGCTGTTGCTATTTCAAAGCCCACTGAAAAACCTTCTTCTTCAACGCAACAGATACAGACTATTGACAATTATACTATTGTCAAAGGGAAAAATGCCATCGGGTTACCGTTGAGCTATCAACCACATTCCCCTCCTCCGCAGCCTCAGACAGAAAATGTTCCTATTCCTGAAACCTCTGTTCCTTCTCTAGAACTTGAGATATCCGGAATATGTTTAATTTATGTTCCTAATCTTAATTCTCCAAATGTTGAAGACTCTTCATCTTCTGTGAGTGCCTCTAAGATAAATCCTGATATTTGCTCTTCACCTACTGGAGTCATTTCCCCAAACAGATTTGATGTGTTAGATTCCCTGGATAGTAAACTGGATGGCTTGGGTCCTTCGGTTAATACTGGCACTGCTGCAAAAATAGAGAAAAAAGCCAAAGCTCACACTACTGAACCGAAATATAATCTGAATGTTGTCAATAAGAAAACTGTTAGGGGGAAGCAATCCAAAAAATCCTCTACCTCCTCTGGTTATTAATGGTCTTACCTACTATTGCTACTTGGAACGTTAGAGGTTTCAATAGCGCCGACAAAGTCCTCTGTTGTAAACGTTTGGCTTCGGAGTTTAATCTGGATTTGCTGTGTATTCTAGAAACTAGAATTCATGAAGCTTCTCTTCATAATCCTTTTTTCAAAAAATCTCATTCTATTTTCCCCTATGTTGCAACAACTTTGATATTACTACTTCTGGGAGAATCTGGATTAAATGGAATAGTTGCAATATAATTTTTTCTCCTCTTCATATTACTCCTTATATGATTTCTGGTATTGTCAATTCTAATAATTCGGCTCCTTTTCACCTTATGGTGATTTATGCTTCTAATAGCTCTGATGAAAGGAAAGAGCTTTGGTCTAGTATCAGTCATTTTGCTCCTAATCGGGATATGCCTTGGATTCTTCTGGGAGACTTCAATTATTGTAGATTTTCCTCTGAAAAGTCGGGGGGAACTCCCTTAAATATGTGGCAGCTTGTGGATCTTAACTCCATGATTTTTGAAAACAAGCTTCAGGATATGCATTCAGTGGGCAGTCTTTATACATGGTTCAATCAGCAATCTGTGAATCCTATTCACATCAAATTAGATAGGGTACTTATTAACGATGCTTGGCTGAATGAGTACTCTTCATCTTTTTGCTCCACTCAAAGTCCATCTTGTTCGTATCACTGCCCTCTTATTGTGCACTCGGGTTTACCTCCTTCTACTTCCAAGCACAGATTCCTTTTCAAAAATTACTGGACTGATGTGAATAATTACTGGGACCTGCTTCTAAATGCTATCTCTAGTCCTAATACTGGTAATCCGTTGTATTTTCTTTATAAAACTCTTAAGTAACTCAAAAGTGATATCAAGTGTGAGTCTTGGGCTCACTCTTCTTTGGTTAAGGCTCATCTGGACAATCTTCACTCTAAACAAAAGGAATGCTTGGCTCAGATTCAACATTGCCCTACTGATTACATGCTTAATTCTACTCTTAAAGGCATTAATAGTAATATTCAGAATTTTACTAAGCTTTTCACTTCTTGGACAATTCAAAGGGCTAAAGTGAAATGGTTAAAGCACGGTGAGGAAGACTTGAAATTTCTTTATTCCAGGATTAAAAGTAGGCAGTGTTCAGGTAAAGCTGTGGTAAACATGTTTTCTACTTTCCCTAATACTGACAAGACTGAGGTGATTAATGTTATCATTCAACATTTTCAAACTATTTACAATCCTATCCCTCCTCCTCTTTCGGATGTGCAATTATTCCCCATTGGATCAGTATTTTCTGCTTCTTTTTGCAACATTATTACTAATCCTGTTTCAGATGACGAAATTAAAAAAGCTGTGTTTTTGGGGTCTTCTTCTTCTTCACCCGGTCCAGATGGCTTCAATTTTCACTTTTATAAAACTGCTTGGCTTATTATTGGTCCTATGGTGTGCAATGCAGTCAGGGCTTTTTTCATCAAAGGATATCTTCCTAATGGTGTCAAAGCCACTGCCTTAGCTCTTATCCCTAAGCACTCTAATGCTTCTTCTCTAGCTGACTTCAGACCTATTGCTTTGTGTAATACTATATACAAAATAATTGCTAAAGTTCTTGCTCTTAGAATCAAGAATTTTATGCCTTTGATTATCAGATGCAACCAATCGGGTTTCATAAAAGCTAGAGTTTCAACTGACAATATTCTTTTGGCTAAAGAATTGCTTGCTTACACTCGAAATGCTAGAAGGATAAAATATTTTTGTGCTAAACTTGATATAAGGAAAGCTTTTGATTCTGTTTCTAGAGAATTCTTATTAAAAAGAATGATTCAAAAAGGCTTTCCTTCTAGATATGTTGGTTGGATCAAAGCTTGCATCAACAATGTGAATTTCTCTCTTGTTATTAATGGTGCTTTAGAAGGATATTTCAATACTACGGCGGGCTTAAGGCAAGGTTGTCCTCTAAGTCCCTATCTTTTCTGCAAAGTGATGGATGCTCTCTCAAATTTAATAGATGATGGTGATTTTAGAGGTATTAATGTGGATGGTTTTGCATTTTCACATCTTTTATATGCTGATGACGTCCTTGTTTTTGGGGAAGCTACTGTGGAGAACTGCATCAAATTAGCTAACATTCATAATGTTTTTGCTGATACTTCTGGTCTTAAAGTTAATTTGGAGAAGAGCTCTATACTTCTGCCTAGAAATATGTCCAATTCTGAGGATATCTGTCAAGCTTTGAACATATACAACATCACCCACCTTATCACTTATTTGGGGGTTCCTTTATCTTTTAATAGACTTAGGATTTCTAATTTTCTGCCTCTTATGGAAAAATCCACTAAAAAGTTGTCTGGCTGGTTTGCTAATCTTCTTTCTTTTGCGGGGAGATTGTAATTTCTCAAATTTACAATTGTAAACTCCATTGCATATTGGATAAGAGGGGCTATTATATCCAAAGCTGTCATTAAATATTTTAAAAAAATTAGCTCCAAATTTCTTTTCTTTGGAGATCTTGATGTTGGGAAGAAATTACACATGTTGTCTTGGGAAGAGGTTTGCAAGCCAAAAACTTATGGGGGTATGGGTTTGCCTTCTGTGCAAGCTTTGCAATTTGCTTACAACTGCTTGGTTATTCTCAGAATATATAATTTGGACTCTGCTCTTTCTAAATGGCTAGTATATAGATACAACTCACCTTGGAAGCCGCCTCTTAGCTTGGCTTCTACTTTCTGGAAATCTGTATGTGCTACCACTGTTGCTTCTAGACAAAAATTCAAATTCAAAATTCATGGAAAAAGCCCCATCTCCTTTTTTTGGGATCACTGGCTTAATAATGATTCTATTCTTAATAGGCCTCAAGGTAATGCTTGGTATCAAACCTCTAATTTAAGCACCTTGGTATCCTCTTTCATTACTAATGGTGCTTGGACTCTTCCTGTATACTTGCCTGCATCGCTATTAAATGAGATTTCTGCTATTCCTATAGTTGATTGCAATACTGACTGTTTAATCGGGATGGTAAAGCTTCTTCTAAATCTGGTAGATTTGGAAGTTTTGTGTTTGAATATTATTGTTCCTTGTCCCCCTGTAATTGGGATAAATTTATCTGGCATCCTCATCATTCTTTGAGGTTTTCCTGTTTCTAATGGCTTGCTCTTAAAGGTGGTTTGAAATCTGCTGATGCTCTGAAAAAAAAGACAGATCTTGGTTCCTGAAATCTGTAGTCTTTGCAATGTTAACATGGAAAGTATTAATCACTTATTCTTTGAATGTCAATATTCATTTGATGTGATTAATCACACTATCCCTGATACCAAAAGACTTCTACTTAGACCTACAATTTTGCATCTTTTTGAATGGATTGAGGAAGTCTATAGTAACAATGCTCTTCTCAAAAATCTCTACCTTCTTTTTGTGAGCTGCTCTCTATATTTTATTTGGAAAGAAAGAAATAGTAGAAGATTTGGTTATGTGTTTAACAGCAGCTCTACTACCTCGACTCTCATTAAAAGTGCGGTGTTTGACAAAGTGGGAAAATGGAAAGCTGTTTCTTCTTTACTTTGCATCTTATAAGGGCTGTAGGAGGCTACCTGTTCGTTTCTGTTGCTGTTGTTGTCTGTTTTTCTTTTTCAGCTAGTTCGGGTCCTGGAAGATTTTGCTGGAATTGCTGGATGAGTTTTCTGGGAATTGTTTTTTTGTGCTCTATGTTTTCGGCTATGGTGGCTGAGCTGGATGTGCTGGCTGTGATGGAAGTGC
Organism: Dendrobium huoshanense; assembly: GCA_016618105.1. Taxonomy (NCBI): domain Eukaryota; kingdom Viridiplantae; phylum Streptophyta; class Magnoliopsida; order Asparagales; family Orchidaceae; genus Dendrobium; species Dendrobium huoshanense. The sequence goes on from CM028355.1 coordinate 35,626,002, forward strand.
TCGATTTTCTGGGTTGCAAAATTAAAGCCATAGACCGGACGATGATGACAGTCTTTTTGTTATCCCTCAGACGGTCTATATTTTAGGCAACCAGGGATATTGTCGGATTGGTATAGCTTTTGGTTTTTTTCTGAGTCCATAAGTTCTATGGTTTTAATTTTCCACTTGTGGACTTTAGGTTCTTTGTTAGTGCTGTTTTACAAATGTTTTTATTTGTTGTTATGAGAGATTGCTCCCCTTTGTTTGGAGCATTTTTGTCCCAGCATCTCTCTTTTCTCCCTTGTAATAGTTATTATTTTTCATGCTTTTAATATACGGGCCAAGCCCAAAATTTTCCCAAAAAAAAACAAGTCTCCAATCATTTTTAAAATGTGATGCAAATATTGAATTCGCTTTGTATTCATCAAAAACATTATCTTAATCATGCACGAATCTCAAGGCAAAATCAAGTTCGAAACTTCAAAATTTAATATGAACTTTGATTTCAACAAACTTATAGTCGAACAGAAAGTCTAAGAAATACGAACCCGACAACCCCAAATTCGACTCAATTAGAACCCAAATAGGTCCAAATCAAAGATCTAAAGTGCGTTTGGAGGGTTCAATTCATAATTTGAATTACTAAACAATTTTCAAATGTGACATGCTTATAGTCGAATTGAGTGTCTCGATGAGACAAATCCAACGAGCCCAAGTTTGTAAAATTCTAATATCATTAAGACATTCAAATATCCAATAAACGGTCTATGACCGAGGGATTCAACATCGGCCGTCCAATCAAACCACTCCCATTTCACCCTTGATCTTCCTCTTATTTACTGGATATGCCAATATCAGAAACTATAAATAGACCCCTCATTCCTCATGGAAAGGGGTAGGAGAAAGGGGGCCAAGGAAGAAGAGAAGAGAAGGAAACAATAAAAAAAGAAGAGAAGAAAGATAACTCTCTTGCCACCATACTTCTCAACCACCACCGGACTTCCACCTGGCAGCTAACTGACGCCGTAATTCCGCTTGTCGTTGGGCCTCTACCCGACACTGAACTTCCGTTCATTGTTGAACTTCTACTAGAAGCCGGACTTCATGTGAAGTTCTGTTTTGCTCCAGGATCGTCCAGGCCGATCTGGGATCGTCCTGGGACGATCTGGTGAAGTTTTGTTCCAGATTTTATTCTAAAGCTCTAGGAAAAGTTTCCTGTAGGGATCGGCCAGGCCGATATGGCCATCGTCCCAGGCCGATCAGTTCACAGCACAAGTCAGAGAATAGGGGATTTTTTCGTCCAAGGAAATTAATTATCGTCCTGAGAAATCGTCCCAGGACGATGTGAAAATGGTCTGATAGTCCAGGACGATCGAGGCATCGTCCCAGGACGATTAGTGGATGACAAAAGTCAGAGAGCAGAGGTTTTTATCGCTTATGAACAGTTATTATCATCCTGAGAAATCGGCCAGGGCGATGTGGTTTTGGTCTGATCGTCCAGAACGATCGAGACGATCGGCCGGGCCGATCTGAGTATTACTTAAGGGAAATCAGTCATTTTGAAGAGAGAGAAAATTTTTATAAATATCTGATTTTCTGATCCGAGAAAAAGAGAAAAAGAAGAAAAAGGAAAAGTTGATTTCGGGAAGCCGCGGATCCGTTTTCGTCCGAAGAGACTGTTGAGGATTTTGCTGTACGCAAGGTAAGGCACATTCCGCCTTTCTCAATTTTTAGAACCGTCGTGTTTGGCGATATTTTCTGTCCGGATTTTGTTTCCGTTAGCGATTTTTGTCCGTATCTTTTGATTGGTTCAATTTTTACCGTGTAACTTTCTGTATATTGTTGCCGTGCCGGGTGTGCACGTTTTGACTATATTTTGAAGATTTTTGTCCGGGTATTTTTGATTCGACTGTGTTTTTAGTCGACTGGATTTTTCTGTGAACTTGGAAATTCTCTGTGCAGTAGAATAAATGTTCTGAAATGTTGATATCTATATTCTATGCAAATTTGGTAATTGTTATTTTCAGAAAAATTGTGTAAATTCTGTATACTGCCGTTGTGCTGCCCGATTTTTTGGTAATTTTTGATTTGTTCGGAATTCTTCTGATTTGATATGCTATCTGTATATGCTATAAAAAGGGAGTTATAAGGGGCCTGGATCCTATGAGATTCAGTTAGTGTCTGGGAAATCTGAAATGAGCTCAATATGAATTCTGATATCTGTTCTGTTCCGGATCCGAGGAAATTTGTTTAGGTGCTATAAGCACTATATATGTATTCTGGTGCTATATGCACATCTGTTCTGGTGCCGTGAGCACAAAGGGAGGCATAAGGGGCCTGGATCCTATGAGATTCAGTCAGTGTCAGGGAATTTAGCTATGAATTATATATTTGATATCTGATATCTAATTTGATACGATTTCTGACAGTTCTGATCTGATTCTGATTCTGTTGATCTGATATGTCTGATCTGTTCTGTTTCTGATTTGATACGACTTCTGTTTCCGTACAGTTATGTTTGATTTGATCTGTTCCGTTCTGATTCGTCCGATTTGATAACTGTCCGATTCTGTTCTGATTTATGTACGGATTTGTCTGATGTGTTGGTTTTGAGATTCTAAGAATTTTGATTGGAGGTTTGTTGCTTTGCTGAGCTGTTGAGCTCACCCTTGCTTTCTGGTGGTTTTCAGGTTCTGGGAAAGGGAAGGAAGTCCAGGAATAGATTTCAGAGTCTGATCAGTATAGGTATTGTTTTGTACCTTTTGATTTTTGTACAGTCATGGCTTTTCTATTTTGTTTTTCTTTCTGTCTAAAAGCCATGTACTGTATTTGTAGATGATTGTTTTGAGGAAAAGAAAAGAAAAAGATAAATCTTTTGTTCCGCTGTATTTGATGTTTTTAGTAGCTCTGTGTTTGTCTGTTTTGTTTAAAATTATTTGGAAGAGTCAGTTCTGAAGCAAATTCCAAAGTCAGATCCTGGTTAGTATTTTTTTCTGTCGCGGCCCGGTGCGAACGGGATCCGTCTCGTCTCGGGTCAGGTCGTGACAACTTTAGTGGTATCAGAGCTATGGTTTTGGAATTTGGGATTGTGTGAAACAGAGCTATAGGAAGTGATCAGTGAGTCTGTCTGGGGGGTAGTTTTGGTTTGTTCGGCTTTTTATTATGTTGTTTTTGTGATAGTTTTCCGGATTTTCTGGATTTTTCTGTATGGTTCAGCCAGACCCAGACATGACAGACGGGCAGAGTTCTAGTCAGGCAGCACCAGTGGGGAGTACAGCCCCAGTGGTCGGTGCTGACACGCTTTCTCAGTTTGCTACACTTGTTGCTCAGATGATGAGCGAGACTCAGAGCAGAGCTTCTACTGTCCGATCTGATGATCTTGACAGACATTTGCAGTTGTTTTTGAGGTTGAAACCTCCGAGGTTTGAGGGCGCTGTTGAGCCCAGAGCAGCCGAGGAGTGGCTGAGGAGATTGGAGAAGACCTTTGACGGAATGCAGTGTCCTGCGGATAGGAAGGTTCCGTTAGCAGTGTTTCTATTGGACGGAGAGGCTGAGCACTGGTGGGTTGGCCAGCAGGAGGCCAGATTTCAGGGCAGACTGAACTCTTTGATCACTTGGGAAGAGTTCACTGAGGTGTTTCGGGATTGGTTCGTTCCCCCTTCTGCACGACAGCAGATGCAGGAGACTTTTCTGAGACTTGTTCAGGGGAGCAAGATGGTGATGCAGTACGAGGCTGAGTTTACTGCATTAGCCAGGTATGCTCCGCAACTGGTTAGTACTTCTGCTGAGAGGTGCTACAGATTTTTGAGGGGATTACGAGATACCTTGAGGCAGCCCCTGATACCGTTTCGGATCACTGACTTCTCTGAGCTTGTAGAGCAAGCTCGACTGATAGAGAATGACCTGATGGCTACTCAGCAGCGGTGGACTGCGAGTAGGAAGAGATTTGGAGGTGAGACTTCTGGCAGTGATTCCTCTAGGAAGAGAAGATTTGTTTCTAGCTCAGGATCTGGAGACTCCAGGAGGAGCGGAGGGTCGTCTGGTACTGCTACCAGTACGATGAGTTCTGGATCAGTCAGTACGACACCTGTGTGCCAGAACTGTGGATGACGACACTTTGGCCAGTGCTACAGGATGGCTGGTCTGTGCTTCCGATGTGGTCAGTCAGGACATCGGATTGCAGAGTGTCTACAGATGGGATTTGATCAGCGTTCTGAGTTCCGATCTGAGGGCTTTGTCAGACCTGCAGGTTCAGCAGCAGGGAGACTGAGGACTGTTCCTCCACGCCCTGAGGGATTTGCTGGCAGAGGTGGTGGATCTAGTTATGCACCACGGAGACCACCTACTGGTCAGAGGGAGCCCAGTAGTTCTGTTGCTTCAGCTCCTATCCCAGTTCAGCCCCGAGTCTACAGCTTGAGTTAGCAGGAGGCTCGAGATGCTCCCGATGTTGTGACAGGTACGATTTATATTTCTGATCAGCCCTGTCGTGTTTTGTTTGACTCTGGAGCGAGTCACTCTTTTTTGTCCGAGCGCTGTTTTGAGGCTTTACGTTTGGATTCCATTTTACTTCCGGTTTCGCTTTCCGTGATTTTACCGGCTAGAAGTCTTTTGATTGCTCGGCAGTTTTGTTTTTGTGAGATTGTGATTTCTGGCAAAAAGTGGAAATCAAGTTTGATTCTGTTGCCGATTTCTTCATATGATGTGATTATGGGCATGGATTGGCTGAGTCAATATGAGGCCCAGATAGACTGTCTGAAGAAGCAAGTGAGTTTGTTTGGGGCTGGAGAGAGAGTTGTATTTTAGGGATTACGAGGTGTTCTCTCTAGTCTGGTTTCTGTGTTGGAAGTGACCAGAATGTGGAAGAAGGGATGTCCAGTATTTTTGGCTTCGGTGCGGGATCCGAACCTGGAGGTTGGTTCTGTTTCTGAGATCCCAGTGGTACGGGAGTTTGCTGATATTTTTCCTGAGGAGTTGGTTGGTTTACCTCCGGATAGAGATGTGGAGTTCTCTATCGATGTTTTTCTGGGTACCGCTCCGATATCAAAAGCTCCATACAGGATGGCACCGAAAGAACTTTCGGAGTTGAAAGTTCAGCTTCAGGAGTTGGTTAACAGAGGTTTTGTACGTCCTAGTGTTTTGCCCTGGGGAGCACCTGTTTTGTTTGTGAAGAAGAAGGACGGTACACTCCGTATGTGTATTGATTACCGGAGTGTGAGGCGAGTTTTCAGAGATTGAAGGATTGTCTGACTTCAGCTCCGGTACTAGCACTTCTGTCAGGTACGGAAGGTTTTCAAGTGTTTAGTGATACTTCACTGAAAGGACTGGGATGTGTCCTGATGCAGCATGGTCAGGTAATTGCTTATGCATCTAGACAGTTGAAACCACATGAGAAGAATTACCCGACGCATGATTTGGAATTAGCTGCTGTTGTGTTTGCTTTGAAGATTTGGCGTCATTATCTGTATAGCGTCAGATGTGAGATCTTTACTGATCATAAGAGCCTGAAGTACATTTTTACTCAGAAGGATCTGAATCTGAGACAGAGAAGGTGGCTCGAGTTGATCAAGGACTATGATTTGACTATTCAGTACCAGCCTGGGAAGGAGAATGTGGTAGCGGACGCTCTGAGCAGGAAGTCTTATGGATTATCAGGTATTCAGCTTACTTTTGATGATTTCCAGATACGTGATATGGAGCGATTGCAGTTGGAGGTGATTTCTTCCAGTGGTTTGGAGTTAGCTCAGATGAGCATTCAGTCTTCCTTGGAGACAAGGATTCAGGAAGCCTAGAAGTCAGATTATGATTATCCGAAGTTGATTACCCAGATTGGATCTGGTAAGACTCCTGAACTTCGAATTTTTGATTCTGGTGCTATTTTCTGTAAGAACAGGTTGTGGGTACCTGTGTTTGGAGATTTGAGGCAGTAGATTCTATACGAATCTCACCATTCAGGCTACACTGTTCATCCAGGCAGTGGTAAGATGTATGCTGATATGAAACTTTTATTCTGGTGGCCTGGAATGAAAAAAGATGTGGTAGAGTTTGTGTCGAGATGTGAAGCCTGTCAGTTGGTGAAGGCAGAGCATCAGCGACTAGGTAGACTGTTGCAGTCGTTGCCTATCCCTGAGTGGAAATGGGAGGAGGTAACGATGGACTTTGCGATGGGTTTTCCTCGATCTAGACAAGGGCACGATGCTATTTGGGTGGTTGTAGATCGATTGACGAAGTCCGCCCATTTTCTTCCGATCAGACAGACGGATTCAGTTGATCGCTTGGCACAGGTTTATGTGAAGGAGATAGTCAGATTGCACTGTGTGCCTCGAGTGATTGTTTCTGATCGAGATGGACGTTTTACTTCTAGACTTTGGAAAGGCATTCAGCAAGGCTTGGGTACGAAACTGCATTTCAATACAGCCTTTCATCCTCAGAAAGATGGACAGTCTGAGAGGACTATTCAGGTGCTGGAAGACCTGTTGAGACTTTGTGTTCTGGACTTTGGCGGAAGCTGGGAGGATCATATTTCGCTGATTGAGTTTGCTTATAACAACAGTTTTCAGTCCAGTATCGGTATGGCACCGTACGAGGCTCTGTATGGAAGGAAGTGCTGTACTCCTTTGACTCTGACGGAGGTCGGAGATAGATAGGATTTGGGTGCCACTTTTGTTGAGGAAACTGTTCAGAAGATCAGTTTGATAAAAGAAAGATTGAAAGCCGCTCAGGATCGACAACAGAAGTATTACAATCAGAAGCACAGGTTTGTCGAGTTTCAAGTTGGTGACTTTGTGTATGTCAAAGTCAGCCCGATGAAGGGTGTGAGCAGATTTGGCCAGGTGAGCAAGCTTAGTCCAAGGTATGTTGGACATTTTGAAATTTTGGAAAGGATTGGAAAATCTGCTTACCGACTATTGCTTTCTGATTCGATGCCTGACGTGCATAATGTGTTTCATGTATCTACTCTGAGGAAGTGGGTATCCGACTCTGGGAAGAAGGTATCTGCTGATGAGGTTGAGATTCAGGAGAATCTGGCGTACAAGGAAGAGCCAGAGTTGATTTTGGCGTACGACGTCCGAAAGTTAAGAAATAAACAGATTCCGATGGTTAAAGTCCAGTGGAAGCACCGGACTGCACGGGAAGTGACGTGGGAGAAGGAGTCTGACATGAGACAGTCGTACCCGTACTTGTTTTGACTGAGTTTGGATTGGATAATGTCGAGGACGACATTTTTTTTGAAGTTGGGGAGATTGTGAAGTTTTGTTTTGCTCCAGGATCGTCCAGGCCGATCTGGGATCGTCCTGGGACGATCTGGTGAAGTTTTGTTCCAGATTTTGTTCTAAAGCTCCAGGAAAAATTTCCTGTAGGGATCGGCCAGGCCGATATGGTCATCGTCCCAGGCCGATCAGTTCACGGCACAAGTCAGAGAATAGGGGATTTTTTCGTCAAAGGAAATTAATTATCGTCCTGAGAAATCGTCCCAGGACGATGTGAAAATGGTCTGATCGTCCAGGACGATCGAGGCATCGTCCCAGGACGATCAGTGAATGACAAAAGTCAGAGAGCAGAGGTTTTTATCGCTTATGAACAGTTATTATCGTCCTGAGAAATCGGCCAGGACGATGTGGTTTTGGTCTGTTCGTCCAGGACGATCGAGACGATCGGCCGGGCCGATCTGAGTATTACTTAAGGGAAATCAGTCATTTTGAAGAGAGAGAAATTTTTTATAAATATCTGATTTTCTGATCCGAGAAAAAGAGAAAAATAAGAAAAAGGAATAAGTGATTTCGGGAAGCCGCGGATCCGTTTTCGTTCGAAGAGACTGTTGAGGATTTTGCTGCACGCAAGGTAAGACACATTCCGCCTTTCTCAATTTTCAGAACCGTCGTGTTTGGCGGTATTTTCTGTCCGGATTTTGTTTCCGTTAGCAATTTTTGTCCGTATCTTTTGATTGGTTCAGTTTTTACCGTGTAACTTTCTGTATATTGTTGTCGTGCCGGGTGTACACGTTTTGACTATATTTTGAAGATTTTTGTCCGGGTATTTTTGATTCGACTGTGTTTTTAGTCGACTGGATTTTTCTGTGAACTTAGAAATTCTCTGTGCAGTAGAATAAATGTTCTTAAATGTTGATATCTATATTCTGTGCAAATTTGGTAAATTGTTATTTTCAGAAAAATTGTGTAAATTCTGTATACTGCCGTTGTGCTGCCCGATTTTTGGGTAATTTTTGATTTGTTCGGAATTCTTCTGATTTGATATGCTATCTGTATATGCTATGAAAAGGGAGTTATAAGGGGCCTGGATCCTATGAGATTCAGTTAGTGTCTGAGAAATCTGAAATGAGCTCAATATGAATTCTTATATCTGTTCTGTTTCGGATCCGAGGAAATTTGTTTAGGTGCTATAAGCACTATATATGTATTCTGGTGCTATATACACATCTGTTCTGGTGCCGTGAGCACAAAGGGAGGTATAAGGGGCCTGGATCCTATGAGATTCAGTCAGTGTCAGGGAATTTAGCTATGAATTATATATTTGATATCTGATATCTGATTTGATACGATTTCTGACAGTTCTGATCTGATTCTGATTCTGTTGATTTGATATGTCTGATCTGTTCTGTTTCTGATTTAATACGACTTCTATTTCCGTACAGTTCTGTTTGATTTGATCTGTTCCGTTCTGATTCGTCCGATTTGATAACTGACCGATTCTGTTCTGATTTCTGTACGGATTTGTCTGATGTGTTGGGTTTGAGATTCTGAGAATTTTGATTGGAGGTTTGTTGCTTTGCTGAGCTGTTGAGCTCACCCTTGCTTTCTGGTGGTTTTCAGGTTTTGGGAAAGGGAAGGAAGTCCAGGAATAGATTTCAGAGTCTGATCAGTATAGGTATTGTTTTGTACCTTTTGATTTTTGTACAGTCATGGCTTTTCTGTTCTGTTTTTCTTTATGTCTAAAAGCCATGTACTGTATTTGTAGATGATTGTTTTGAGGAAAAGAAAAGAAAAAGATAAATCTTTTGTTCCGCTGCATTTGATGTTTTTAGTAGCTCTGTGTTTGTCTGTTTTGTTTAAAATTATTTAGAAGAGTCAGTTCTGAAGCAAATTCCAAAGCCAGATCCTGGTTAGTATTTTTTTCTGTCGCGGCCCGGTGCGAACGGGATCCGTCTCGTCTCGGGTCGGGTCGTGACACTTCAGCTCATTGCTAGATTTCTACCAGATGCCGGACTTTCGCCCGACGCCGGACTTTCGTCTGTCGTCAGATTTCTAACCAACGGACTTCCACCCGTCGCCTGATTTCTACCCGTCACTAGACTTTTGCCCATCACTAGACTTCTATCGGACGCCAGACTTCTGCCTATCACTGGATTTCTACCCGATGTTGGACTTCCGCCTGTCGCCAGATTTTTATGTGACATCGGCTTCCACATAACACTGGACTTCTACCTAACGTTGGAATTCTACCATTCACCAAACTTTCATCAGACTTTTATTCGATGTCAGACTTTTGTCCATCGTCGGACTTTTACTTGACGCCATCCTTCCGACCTCCATCACTGACTACTATCCTTCTGACCTCTATCCCCAGGTAATGATCTTTATGACCTCCATCACTCACCAACTACGGTCCTTCCGACCTCCGTCACTTGCTAACTATTATCCTTTCGACCTCCGTCGCCAGACAAAGGTCTTTATGACCTCTATCGCCCGCCGACTATAGTCTTTCCGACCTCCGTCGCCAGACAACGATCCTTCTAATCTTCATCGCCCGTTGACTACGATCCTTCCAACCTCCGTCGCCACGAATACGTCAATAGTTATTCTTCTTATTTCCAACATGTAACACACTCTATATGATGTATATTTGTTACATCAAGCCAATGCCTTCCCCTCAATCAAGGGCCTCATTTGTATCAACTGCAAATACTAGTTGATTCATTAAAATTGGGCTAAGATCCATGGTTTTTTTTTCCTTTTATGGTTTTCCACATAAAAATTTTGATGTCTCTTATAAATGTCGCACTCTATCTTTTTATCTGTATGCGTGCTGGATCTTTGTACAAAGTTAAGACGTTAAACTTTATATTTCTCTACCGCCGCAAATACTCCAGGACGCAACAATTTGGTGCTGTCTGTGGGAATTTGTTCCTGACTGGGGGGCAACTATTGTTTCAATCTCAAAAGATCACTCTTATCAACATCTTGATATTAGTTATTGTTGTATTTATTTCATAAAAATTGGATGTGGATTGAGGGGCAACTTTGTTTTCAATTGTGGTCAAAAAGATCCTCAAATGTTTTCAACATCAATATGATATTTTAGAAAAATCCCAGCAAATACAAGGATGCTTCCAATCAATTATAAATTTTATACAGTCCCTTGCTAAACTTCTACTCTTTAGGCAAAATTTTAATCTTGACATCAAAAAAGTAGTAACGATTTAAAAATAGATCATTCTTTACCTTTGATTTATAGGTTACACGCAACATTCACCCCCTCCCAATCAAGAAAAAATTAATCCCAGGGGGGTTCGATTCGACCTCTTTTACTCATGTTAACATCATCGAGTAGAGCTCTGACATAAAATCTCGAATATGTCATATATCCTTGATAGATTCTCTTGTCCTCTTCCATATATGTTAACATCATCGAGTAGATCTCTAACATACAATCTTGGATAGGTCATACATCCTTGGTATATTCTATCAACCTCTTCCATATAGGTTAATATCATCGAGTAGGGCTCTGACATACAACATCAAATAGGTTATATATCTTTGGTGGATTCTCTTGACCTCTTCCACATAGGTTAACGTCATCAATCAACACTCTTACATACATCCTTGGATATGTCATACATTCTTGATGGATTCTTTGAACCTCTTCCACATATGTCAACATCATCAAGCAATCCTCTAAGTGGACAACATTCTCTTTATAAATATTGCATGAAAGTAATTGATTGATAAATTCATCACTCATATAAAGACCTTAGCATGTTAAAAAGCCTCAAAAAAGCCACATGACGTAATATATCAAACCATGACTCATCGATGCATAAATAATTTAGCTTCCTCTAGGTAATAAGTTCATTTCAAGTGAGAAATAGGCAATGAGATCATACAGTAATCTCAACTTCATATACAATATCATTGGAGTTACATAAATTCTACATCAGGTTCAAGCATACATTCATTTTGACAAAAGGCTAAACTTAAAGTTACACCGAAAGCATCCATACAAGTTAATGTCAACAAGCAACAAACAACTTTAAAAAGGTAAAATTTCCATGGCTGATTCTAGTGACTTATTCTCTAATGTACATTGAAGCATCTCTTACAACTTCTTTAAAGAAAGGTTATAACCTAATCATCATCAGGCCTCCACTCAATTGAAACTATAAGAGTGTTATCAGAATACTAGCATGGAACACTACTTCGACCCCTTAAATCAATGATATCTAAGATCCGCATACGTCAGTATGGATGCATATTGCTTTAGTAAAAAATCTAATTAACACCCACCATCATCAACATTTCATTTGATGTTTATCGTCACTCATTTACTTCATATCCGCCATCACTAGCCTCTTGCTTAACTGCTATTAGCAGTACACCCTCCAAAACTCTCTCTCAACTTTCCATCTAGACATCGACTGCTATCGTGCTTCCCTCTATCATTGATCATCGACTGACTTCTACTCAAATATCATAAAAAACCTTCTTATTTACTGACAATTACAGCCCCCCCCCCCCCCCCCCCCCCCCTCAATATAATTTTCATCAAATCTTCTCAAATCACCCTAACATTTAAGAAGCATTTGATCCTCATCTGTTAGGGACAGTTTATTGGGAGAGTAAGCTCTCATCATAACTTCTTATACATAAAAGAGGGGCACTAAAAGTTGATAGGGGATACCTTCTATCTCAGACAATGGAATGCTTATGATGTAAGAAGAAGACCATAGGAGAAGAACATGGGAAGAAAGAAAAAATTCTAACTTCTATACAAGAGAGGGGCAGTGAATCTTGATAGGGGATACCATTTATCTAAAATAATAGAATGCCTTCAATGTCAGAAGAAGAAAAAGGTGAAGAAAAAAGAAGGGGAAGGCCAAAAATTCTAACTTCTATATAAGAGAGGGGCACTGAAATTTGATAGGAGATGTCACATATCTAAGACAGTTAAATGTCTCTAATGTAAGAAGAAGACCCAAGGAGAAGAAATTAGGAGCAAAAAATTATAACTTCTACACAATGAGAGGGGCATTTAATTTATGTAGGAGATGCTACCTAATAAAAATGGTGAAATGACTCAACTGCAAGAAAGTCAATAGAAGAAGGGAGAAAGGAGGAGAGGAGCAATTTTCCCCTTGCCTTAGGGGGCTATTTATAGGGGAGAGAGGATGGAGGAATATTCTCCATGAATAGGAATAATATAAAAAAAAATTATAAGAATATTATGGGAATAAAAGTATTATGAGAATATTTCTATAAAAAAAGAAAAGAATTTCTCTCTCAAAAAAAGGGGGCGGGCAGTTGAATCAAGGCAGCAAGAATGTGGTTATGCAAAAATTAGAGCAAAAGCGGCTAGGGTTTTTGTTTCTCCTGCTCTAGCTGGTTTGCGCCGTCTGCCTCTCCTTACCCTCCGGCTCTGCCGAAGGCCCTCTTCCTTCTACTCATGGATTCTTCTCTTCTCCTCTCTGATTTTCCTCCTTTAACCTCTGCGGATGGAGTCCCCCCTCCCACAGTGTAACTGGAAAGTGGTCTTTACGACTGAAGGCTCCTTGTCCAAAGATCTCAACCTCTCTCATTTCCCTCAAGAACCTGAAATTATTCCGTTCTCTGGTGAAAAGTTGACAAAAGGAGCTGAAGATTGGAACCATTGATTGGTCAAGTATTCCATTGGTCGTAGACCATATTATGAAGCTTTGCTAGGAGTCATTAAGAAAATGTGGAACTTGAAAGTTTTGTTGCAGATGTTTTCGCTTAGTGAAGGTTTTTTCCTATTTCGTTTTGATTGTTCGGAGGACCTAGACATGGTATGGTCCAAAGGGGTCTGATTTCTTTTTGGTAAACCGATTATTATGCAAAAGTGGCATCCAAAATTCAAACCAAGAAAGGAAAACTTCTCTTCCATTCCAATCTGGGTAAAAATACATGACCTACAGCTTGGATGCTAGAATTCGAAAGGGATTTCTTGTATTGCAAGTAAGATTGAAGTTCCTCTTGCGGCTGACTCTTTTACTGCAAAGAAAACTCGTCTGACTTTTGCTAGGGTGTGTGTTTTGGTGGACAACAATGTGACCTATCCCGATGAGATCAAAGTTTTGCTGGATGGAGTTGTTATTGAATTGCAGGTCCAATACAAGTGGAGGCCTACTTCGTGTGAGCATTGTAAGTCACTTGTTCATTTTTCTTCCATTTGTCCTTCAAAACTGCAGTATGAAGAGGATACTCAAAAAAATCTGATGTTCCTTCTAAGCTTCCACCTAGAGGGAGAAGTCACAGTAGAAATTCAAAGAAGAGACATCCCTCTACACAGTCGGCTAAGAATCAAAATTCTATTGCATCCACTTTCTTTTTAGAACCTTCGAAGCAAATTCAAACTACTGCTACTATTCCACCATCCTCTGCTATTCTGCCTTCTTCTATAATAAATCTGACATCACTGGACAACATCTTGAACCATCAAATCGCAACAAATTCAATTGGGTAGCCTCTTCATTATCAACCACATTCACCTTCCCCAAAAAAAAAACTTAACTTTGGCCACAATTCTCCCCAGGGAAAACATCAAAATGAGAAGCCGAAAGATTTTATAGAGTTGGAATCGGGACAAGCTAGTATTCCCAACCTAAACTCTCCTATGAAAGAGAAATATGCTTCTTCTGACAGCGCCTCCACAAGTCTTGAAGCTAAATCTCCCCCTTGAATCATATCTCCCAATAGGTTTGACATCCTACAAATGAATGAAGAGGTTAATAGAACTCCTGTATCCTTGCCTTGTGAAGATAAGATTGATCATGCGTTTGAGGATAAGGCTTCAAAAAATAAAAAGTCTCAACCAAATTCAAGTGTGAATACGAATAAAAAGTCGGCTAGGGGCAAGCAACCAAAAAAGCCCCATCCTACCCCCTCATCATGATGTTCTTATCGTCTATTACAGCTTGGAATATTAGGGGTTTCAACCATCCTGACAAAGTTCTGTGTTGCAAACGCTTAATGGCTTCGTTTAAGTTGGACATGTTATGTATTTTGGAGACTAGAATTCACTCTACTGCTTTTTAGAATCCATTTTTTGAATTAACCCACTCTATTTTCCCTAATGAAAATAGTTGTAATAATTTTGACCATTCTTCTTCGGGGAGAATTTGGGTCAAGTGGAATGCTAGCAAAATCAATTTTGTCCTTGAGCATTGTTCTTCGCAATTAATCTCTGGTTTGGTTAGGGCTGGGTTCCTCCCTTCTTTTCAACTTACAGTCATTTATGCTTCCAACAACAGCACTGAAAGGAAAGATATTTGGAATCAAATTTCTAATATTGCTCTGACTCATGATGTCCCTTGGATTCTTTTAGGGGACTTCAATTGCTGCTGATATGCTTTTGAAAAATTGGGGGGCTTGACTCTTACTCAAGGGTCCTTGGTTGACCTTAATTGTATGATCTTTGATAATTGTCTTAGGGATTTACACTCTGTTGGTTGCACTTACACCTGGTACAACCAGCAATTAGACAACCTGATCTATATTAAACTTGATAGGGTCTTGGTTAATAATGCCTGGTTAAATTCTTATCCTAGTTCTTTTTGCTCCTTCCAAAGTCCATCAACATTTGATCATTGTCCTCTCATATTGCATTCAGGTGTTGCTCGTAACTCTTTTCATAGATTTCTTTTCAAAAACTACTGGACCAATTTTTACAGGTACTGAGCTCTTCTTTTGGAGGTTTTTACTAAACCTTCTTATGGCAACCCCTTATCTTATCTGTGTAAATCCCTCAACCAGCTTAAAACTGATATTAAAAGAGAAGGTTGGGCTAATTCCTCTACCATTAATCATCATCTGGATGAATTACTTAAGCTTAAATACTCTTGTTTGGAAAAGGTACAAGACAACCCTCATGATTCTACTTATAAAAATTCTCTCAAAGAAATAAATCATAGAGTTTCTGAATACTCAAGCATGAGTGCCTCCTAGTTGATTCAAAGGGCCAAAGTGAAGTGGGTTAAACACAGAGAGGAAGATCTTAAGTTTTTATATGTAAGAATAAAAAGTAGGCAAGGGAGTAGTAAAATGGCTGTGAACTTACTTGATGCATTTCCTGGCAGGGGCAAAAGTGAAGGGATTGAAAGCATCATTCATCCCTTTGGTTTGCAAAGCTGTCAAATCTTTCTTCACTAAAGGTTATATTCCTAGTGCTGTCAAAGCTACGGCAATTGCTATCATTCCTAAAAACAAAAATGTGGAGTCTATTTCTGATTTTCGATCAATTGCCTTATGTAATGCTATTTACAAAATTATTGCAAAGACTATTGCTAATAGGTTAAGGCCTATCATGCATTTGATTGTTAAGCACAACCAATCGGGTTTTGTCAAATCTAGGGTGTCAACGGATAACATTATCCTTGCTAAAGAAATATTGGACATGGCTAGTAAAAGAAGTGGCTTTAAGTATTTTTGTGCCAAACTTGACATACATAAAGCTTTTGACACCGTGTCTAGGGAATTTTTGATCTCTAGGATGATTCAGAAAGGATTCCCTAGTACTTTTGTGAGTTGAGTTAAGGCTTGCATATCTGACGTGAATTTTTCTGTTTTGGTAGAAGGGGCTCTAGAAGGTTTCTTTTCATCCTCTGTTGGCACTACACAAAATTCAGCCATTACTGGCAGTTTTTACCAGCGGTTTATCTGTAAATACCGGCGGGTCTTACAAAAACCTGTAAAAAAAAAAAAGCTCACCTCAGAGGCGGCGTCGCGCATGGGATCCGGCCGGTGTGTTCGTCGGCAGTCTTGTAGTGGGAGTTTAAGGACGGCCGTTGTGATCGTCAGAGGCAGGAGATAGGTCATCGGTGGCTGGAGGCAACTGGTCGCGTGACAGGTGGGCGGAGGAGATGGGCGAGCACGACCGAAGAGAGAGAAGGGAAGAAGATGAAATGAAATGGTAGGCTCGGGCTGGTTCATTTTAGGTCTTTAACCGGCGGCTGAAACCGCCGATAATAAAATCACTTAACACCGGCTGTTTTAGCCGCTGGTATATCGCCGGTAATATTTAAGTCTGGCAGTTTTATGATTGCCGCTAGTTCCGGCGGCATATGCTTGCCTAACCGCCGGTATTAACCGGCGGCTAAACCGCCGTTATTACCGGCGGCGCGCCAACCGCTGGTCAAAGCCGCCGATAATTGATAAATTTCCTCCGGCAGGCGGCGCGCCAATGCCACTGGCCTCCAAGTGAACCTTAATAAAAGCTCTATTATGTTTCCCCAAAAATGTGCATAACCAAGGTCAGCTTTGCCAAGTGCTTTCTAATCATGACATTTCTCACAAGTCACTTATCTTGGAATTCCACTGTCTTTCTATTGACTTAAAGTGGCTGACTATCTTCCTTTAATAGATAGTATATCTAGAAAGTTGTCTGGTTGGAAGGCTTGTCTTTTATCTTTACTGGCCGATTGCAATTTTTAAAATACACTATTTTGAATTCCATTGCTTACTGGATTTGTGGGAAAATTTTGCCTAAAACTGTTGTAAAGCATTTCAAGAAAGTCTGCTAAATTTATTTTCTTTGGGGACTCTTCATCAAGTAAGAAAATGCACATGGTCTCATGGGATAAGGTGTGTAAGCCTAGGCAATTTTGTGGTTTAAGTCTACCTTCCTTATCTGCCTTACAATTTGCATTTAATTGCTCTATTATTCTCAGAATGTATAACAACAATACTCCTTTATTTGCTTGGCTTACTAGTAGATACAATTCTCCATGGCGCCCGGTTCCCTCTTATGCAACCTGTTTTTGGAAATCAGTTTGTTTTACAGCTGGTGTTGTTAAGCATAAATTTTCTTTTAGAATCACTAGTTCGGCTCCCATTTCCATGCGATGGGATCACTGGTGCTTGAATGGTAAATTGGAGGACTTGTCGGATGGACATCTCCTGGTTAATGCCATTAAGTCTAACTCTCTAGTTTGAGAATTTATTATTGGGAATGAATGGGCTCTACCTGATAGCTTCCCTTTATTTGCTATCATTGAAATTCGAAAAAACAGTATTGTGGAGGAGGTTTCTAATTGTCTTTTGTGGGGGAATCATACTAAGAGTATGCACTCTGATTTCATTTACGAGTTTTATTCCAACTAGGCCTCATGTTCTTGGTATAATTTGGTCTGACGAGCTAAGCATGCTATGAGATTCTCGTGCTTTACATGGCTAGCCATTGTTTGAGGATTAAAAATTGCGTATGCCTTATACAAAAGGAACATTTTTGTTCCTTTAACCTGCAGTTTATGCCATAATTATCATGAAAATGCCGCTCATTTATTCTTTAAATGCTCATACTCTTTTATTGTTCTCACGGATTTAATTCCTGGCTCTAAAAGATTACTGCTTAGACCCACTATTCTACAACTTCTAGAATGGATTGACGGTGAACAAGGTATGCAGGTTTGGGAGAAAAACTTATTCTCTCTTATTGTCTGGTGTTGTGTATATTACGATTGGAAAGAAACTCCATGAGATTTGGGAAAAAATTTAGCAGCAGCAAAATCACCACTCTAAGTATTAAAAAAGTAGTTTATGAGAAAGTTATTAAGTGGAGGGATCCCATTAAATATATGGAAAAGTTATCATTGGATACTGGTTTCATTATTTGATTTTGGGCTCTGCTCTTTTGTTCCTGGTTTTGGTGTAACCTAGTTGTTTTTTTGTTGGATATGCAAATCTGAAGCTTTTTGGTATCAGGGTGTTTTTCTGGATCTGATTTTAGTTGGAGTGTTGGCTGGGACAGAATGGCTGAAGTGCTGCTGCAGCTGGACGCTAGAAGCTAGTAGTATGGAAGGATTATGTATTACCTGTGACAATAATGAGGCTCCATCTACCTGCTCCCCTTTGAATGGTCTTCGGGCAACCAAGGGTTTGAATTCCTTTGTGATGTGCTAATTTTTACCTAAGTCCAGACTTTTTTGGTTTGGAGCTTTTCTGCCTTTTGAATTTTCATTCTGTCCATAGTTTGGCTGATTTTGGCTCTCTTCGAGCAAGCCCCTTTTTGGTACGAGGCTTTTTTTTTTTTGGGTTCCTTTTGTTTGTAATTTTCTTCATCTTTATATATGGGGAAAGCCCAAATTTTTCAAAAAAAAAAGGGGGGCGGGCCCCACAAAAAAATTGAAAGAGTAAAAAATTATATCTCTCTCAAAAAGGAAGTGGGGCCCAAAGGCAAAAAATAAACAAATGCGGCCCCACCACCAAAGAAGAGAAAAAAAAAAAACAAAAAAATAGCTTTTAAAAAATTTTATTTTCTGTTAAAAAAAAAAAAAAAGCTGCGGACTCCACTTTTTTTTTAAAAAAAATTTGGCCAACTGGATCGTTTAAGGCTTCGTTTGGGACAGCTTTTTTATTGCTTTCTAAAACAGAGTTTTAGTACAATTTTTTTTATTTTTGTACTAAAACTCCGTTTTAGAAAGTAATAAAAAAGCCGTCCCAAACGAAGCCTAAATTTAAAAAAAAATGGTGGTGTGGCTTCCACCACCAAAAATAAAAAAATTTAAAAATTAATTGCAGCTGGTTTTGCATTGACTTCAAATGGCGCGCTCTTATGAGTTATGAGTAATAAAGTTTTTATGAGTAGTAAAGTTAAAAAAAAAATGGTGGTGTGGGTTCCACCACCAACAGATATATCATCAAAAAATTATCTTGATCGTGCATGAATTTCAACGCAAAATCAAGTTGGAAACTTCAAAATTTAATCTAAACTCCAAATTCAGCAAACTTACCGTCGAACTGAACATCTCAGAAATAAGAATCCAATGACACCAAATTAGACTCAATCCAAGCCCAAATAGGTCCAATTCAAAGGCTGAAAGTACGTTTGGAAGGTTTAATTCATAATTTGAATTACTACACAACTTTCAAATGTGACATGCTTATAGTCGAATTGAGCGTCTCGATGAGACAAATCCAACGAGCCCAATATCGTCAAATTCTGATATCATTAAGATATTCAAATATCTAGTAAATGGTCTATGATCAAGGGATTCAACATCGGCCGTCCAATTAAACCACTCAAAATTCACCATTGATCGTCCTCTTATTTACTGAACATGCAACTCTCAGAAAACTATAAATAGATGCCTCTTTCCTCATGGAAGGGGGGAGGAGAAAGGGGGCTAAGGAAGAAGAGAAGAGAAGTAAGCAAGGAAACAAGAAGATAATGAAGAAAAGGAAGAGACGAAAGAAAGCCCTCTAGCCACCATACTTGTCCTCGACCACCACCGGACTTCCACCCGGCAGCTGACCGACGTCAAAATTCCTCCCGTCTCCGGACCTCTATCCGACGCCGAACTTCCGTCTGTCGCTAGAATTCTACCAAATGTCGGACTTCCGCTCGTCGCCGAATTTTTTACCCGAA